>JANAVB010005598.1:24590329-24987829 GCA_029216955.1 Iris pallida
CAACTCCTACTAACCTGTCATGACCCTCATCTACTTTTCGGGATGCTAGTGTGTGCGCAAGCCAGCTATGTATCAAGCAGACTCCAACCCAACTCGAATACGTATATGTTATCCAGAATAGGGTTTCATGTCTAATATGGTAACTAAACTATATCTCAATCCGCAAGAATAATATAACACAAGAATGAACATTATGGTTCATGGTCTGCCGCCCACTAGCATATATGTCCAATTAGACTCCAAAAAAATAACACGAGTCTATAAAGCTAGGCTAACAAGCAGAGTATAAATAACGGATGTAAATATGTAATCACGAAATATATATACCTGAAATCTGAAGCAATCAATCACCATCATGATCAGCTAACTATCTACGTACAATCATCTACCTAAAGAGATCACCAGGTCCTCAGGGGACTAGCAAGATACATAAAATATGCCTATCTAACAGTTTATCATGCATGAAAAGACCAGGATAAAAATAGAAAGGGCTAAGCAACATAAAAACATGACTATGAGAACAACTACGCATAAATGAACTGTTGGAAGAAAATAGACAAACAAGAGATCAACGAATACCAAACCCTCATCTTGAGTGTGGACTCGCAGGTTTAAACAAATCACTAACCCTCACCCCGAGTGTGGACTCGCAGGTTAGTTCAAGACAATCATCCTCGCCCCGAGTGTGGACTCGCAGGTGCAAACAGTCAACCCTCGTACCGAGTGTGGACTCACAGGTTGAGAAAATTGAAATAAGAAAGTAGTAGTTCAGTTACAACGCAGTCATTCTACGATACGACTCAATCAAGTACATGGGAGGACAAGTCCAATATGAACTACAAGGCTAACTGTGAGCAAGGACGATATATCAATGAAATAACCAAGTAGTATACATGATATGAGTAAAACACATGTCAATAATCAACTAGAAAAATTGGATAATGAGAGGAATAAGCATGTAAATAAAGTTGTAAAGAAAGGCAAGGTATACTTGCCTAGTGGTAGCACATAGAACTAACACTATCCGGTCAATCAACGAGCCACAAAAATTAAACTCTCACAATAGTCTCCGGAGGATGAAACCGATATTACCAACATGTTCAGAATAGTCAAATTAGCTAGGATAGCCTACCCATAAGTCTAATTCTGGACACAGGGGCAAAACGATAATTTTGGGTCAAAACGATATCCGTCGTTGGACCCGGTTTGTACCAAAAAGCGTGCCAGAGCCTACTGTCTCTAAAGTTGTCAAACTATATGTCTACGGGTCTAGTTTGACGATACAAACTCAACCGTATGTCCAAAGTTGGATTCCGGAGGGTCGTGCACAAATTCATCCGTTGGATCGGGTCGCAGGCCCGCCAAAACAATGTTCCTGTCGACCTTCTCAGAATCGGACCAAACTTGGTATACAAGACCAGAAAAATAACACAGTCCTGATGGCACATTGTTTTGTCTCGAGATGACGATCTTGCAAAAAGTTATGATCTAGTTTGCAAAGAGACTGATATTGGGTATCTCGACGGATACGCTTCGATTTCGTCGCGCACACATAGCAAAATCGAGTTCTGTCGAATCCTATACGTCGATAATATCCATACGTGTCTTTCAATGCTTATGGATTGAGACCACGTCGTCTGGTTTGTCGGGGTGCATGCCGTATTGGAGAGATTCTAACTTTTCAAAAATAATTTTCCATATTTATCTTCGATTTTCCTAATGATTTATTTCACTTTATAATAAACGAGAATAAAAAGTAATAATATGGTTTTAATACCGATTATGTTGTCTATGAATCTGTTTTAATATGTTCTCAAATTGTTCGATGGATTGGCAGAAATCTCCCTTCCAATACTAGCTCTTGAAGTCAAAATTCTGTTTTAGTTGGAACAGTTTTTTCACCAAGTTGGTGTCGATTTCTAACTCGATTTCAATTCGATTCACTTCGAAGCTAATTTACAAGGTTGAAGAGTTATAGATTAGGTTCATACTAGAGAAAATGGCACAAAGAATAGTCGAGCGTGCGTGGAGCAATTTCGCTGTGAAGTCGGGCCTGCGAGCTTTACTGCGACTGTGCTGCCCCTGTTTTGCGTGCATTTCCGGCCGACTCCGACAGTTGTCCGACGGCGTGCAGCCGTCGGGGTGGCCGCCCAGGACAAGGGAATGGCAAGGTCGGGTGTTCGGGTGGCGCTGCGTCGAGGTTTAGGGTTTTTGTAGAGAGATTTCTCTTTCTTTCCCTTGTTTTATATATTAGGGGGGCGGGTTTCCCTCTGGTTCGGGTTGGGAAGTGGTGAACAGTCGGTGTTTATTTTTTTCTTTTTCTTTTTTTTATTTCTTCTAAACATATATATATATATACACACACACACACACACACACACACAATAATCTACTAGCATTTTAATTACCAAAAATCCTTAAAGAAAATCTAAAATACCTAAAATATTTTTGTAGCAATTTTTAGTGTAGGGGAAATTTTACATGTATATATATATGCACATATATAAATTATTTTGGGGAATTTAATAATTACTCAAAATAAATAATATTATTTAATACTAATCCTAATAATAGTAATTATAACAAATCAAAATAACAAACAATAGGTATAAAATAGTGTTGGGTGAACATGTCATATTCTCACATAAATTGGTCCACGCAAAATCTTGCAATCATTCTAAAAATGCCACATAAATATCGATAACAATAATATTATATGTATAACAACTATTTGTTAATCCCTTGAAAACAAAGTATAAAATATTTGTATATACAATATACATCTACCTGGACTTCCTGGACACACTGCATGACTACATGGGCCTGGGTTTGAATCGGGTCCAGTTTGATACAACCGGGTCTTCTAAAATTCATTAATCTTAATAATAAATAATTAAATATTTATAGTGGTCATGCCATAACTTAACCTGGTTTTCCTAGTTAGGACACAGCTCTGGCTCAACCTTCCCTACTATGGCTAAAACACTAATCAAGGCACGTCACCGCACTATCTGTGCCATGATTTCTGGTCATCTTGTGCTCCAAAACTTAACCATGACTAAGGCCTTCTATAATAATAATTAATTAATTCAATATTTATAAAATTCTAAAAATTACTATTTAATTCAAATAAATAGAAATAATTTTTTTAAAATTTCGGAAAGAAGAGTTATATGACCGGCTATTGCAGAGGCATGGGCATATACCCCTTTCTCGTCTTAAGACTCACACCAAATGGCATTGGACAGGAAAATATGAATGGTGGGGACTGAACATAATCTAAGAAACATGGAAGGAAAAATAAAAGGTTAACTGCACCCAACATACATGCATAACTGAGCCCCTAACATTCACTACCTACTGTCTAAAAGAGGATTATGACTGATGCTCTACTGACTTACCACCCTCTCTGCAAGATACCAATCCTTAAATTCGATCACACAATAAGAACCTATTTACCTTGGCCTATGGCTAGTTGTAAACAAGGCAATGCCTTTAGCAAATTTGAAATTTGGAGGTTTAAGTTCCTATCAAAACTCCAATCCTGGACCTACTAAACCACCTCTCTCTGATTACCCAAAGCCTCACTACAATGACTTATAGCCCACTACAAAATGTTGCTGCAGCTAAAGCATCTGCGGCCATGCCAAACCCTCTGATACCAATATAAAGGCTCACATTATACATCCATCCCTTGCTATCCTTCCCTTCCATTGGCCTACACTCGAGTCCCCATGTCAACTGACACTCTCTTAACATCTGTACTCTCCTCACTTGGCCAACTCCCTGATACTCTTCGATACTTCACTTCTCCCTTCCTCTCACTGCTCATACTCTCTTCCTTATTGCCTAGCCCACTCACAACACCACCTTCACTAACCCGAACCCTTACCTATCATATGATACTCTTTATATAACTGATTCAATGGAAAGGGGGGTATGATACTAAAGTGGGACAGACACAATGGTACCAAGACTGATACCTGGACTTTATATGTATATTCTGGTTCATGGACTGATACAATGCAATAATAGATACAATGTAGCACATGTCTGATATATATAGATATCAACCCATATAATTGACACAATATGGTCTAGGATTCTCATGCTCGAGCCCCTACCTATATGTTAATTGACTAATACTAGGATTTCTCCATAAACTGATGTAGACATCATGAGACTAGTACAATACCTATTCACATGTGGTGGCCCGACCCCCTTCTACTGATTACAATCTAAATCCCTTAGACACTTGGTTAGGGTACAGACACTGCAACACTATAGCTCACTCAAACACATTATGACCCCTAATAGTCCAGGTCTCCTACTCAATTAGTTTCAAAATAGAGAATACTAGGGAAACCCAAAACAGCGAACAACCCAAACTGGAATACCATCATATACATATTCTTACATAATAACACACACACACACACACACACACACACACACACACACACACACACACACACACACACATATATATATATATATATATATATATATATATATATTTTTTTTTTTTTTTTTTTTTTTTTTTTTTTTTTTTTTTTTATATATATATATATATATAGATATGTATACACCTATACAACACTTAAAAATCCATTAGATGCCTATCAAAACAACAACCCAAGCAAAACTATAAAAACAGAATCTAGATGGTCATTGTGTCATTTTAACAAACACCTAGGGGTCACAATTCGTAGTCTCCCTCTAATGGACACTAAACTCTTTGTAACTACCACAAGAGAATTCATTAGGACCTCATTCTACCTCCTATTAGTCATAGGAAGGGTCTCCTACATGAATGTATGAATTTTAACCATGGAAATAGAAGTTTAGGAGGTTATACATATGTAGAATGAAGCCTACAACAAGCTCCATAAAATTGGAGAAGATGGGTGAAGAAAGAGCTCTCCAATCCTTGCTAGAGCCTCGACCAAGCCTTCTTGAGCTCCCCCAAGCCTTTGCACAACAAAGGGAAGAAAAAGAAGAAAATTTGGAAGATGGTGGAATAAAGAAATGGGTGGAAACCCTAAGGGAATGGTGGCTGCCATTTGGGGGTTTATGGGGCTTAAATAGGCATTAGACAAGCTCTAAACTCTTCATTACACTTAGTATTAGGAAGGTCCTTACGTGGGCTAAGTGGTTTGGCCCTAATTAAGGCTTGTATCCAACTTGGTCATGACTAGAGTTTAATTC
This sequence comes from Iris pallida, assembly GCA_029216955.1. NCBI lineage: Eukaryota > Viridiplantae > Streptophyta > Magnoliopsida > Asparagales > Iridaceae > Iris > Iris pallida. The sequence goes on from JANAVB010005598.1 coordinate 24,595,538, forward strand.
ATCAAACTAATTGGTCAAGTCAATCTAAATGGGGTCTACCATGACTAATGAATAAGCTAGCCTACTAATAAATACAACCATCATATAAAAAAATATACTAATTGTGAAATGACAAAAATATCCTTGTTCTAGAAAAGTAGTAGTGACAGGTGGTCCATAGATAGGTGCCATGCTGGTTCAGACTCCTCCTTCTGAATGTAGATGTGAATGCAGTTGATAAAAGTATAAATAACATCTAGTTTGATATTTGATCTTCATATCAATAGCAGACCTCCAGCTCTTCCAATGAATGGGACAACCACACTGTTGTCAAACATAAGAATTTGGGTGAGAGACGTTACAGAGCACCTTGTTTTGAGATGTCATTGCTTTGAGTAAGAGAGGGCGATTGAGACAAGGAAATTAAGAGAAGTAGTTCCAACACCACGACTTTCCAAACCTATATTAGAAGGAACTGATAAATATGGAGTGGATGTTATTGATTTAGTTAAGGAGTGAGTTTCTTCTACAGTAGAAACTGATTATTTTAGATTGGTTTTAGTTAGTTAATGTCCAGCCATGATAGATTCAAACACATATTCAAACAACAAAATCAAATCTTTTTAAATCTAGAAACCTATTCAATCTTTTGCGTGCAACTTTGCATATCTTGCTAGTTGAACCACCAAACCTAGCCAAAACTACACCAAACCAAATCCTAATAAGCCCTATCCTCCCTAACCTCAAACCTTTATACATTAGTCCTTATTCACAGCCACAACCTTCCCCCAAATACTACAAAATCGCCCCCGATATCAGCCCCCAAACCCAACAGCATAGTCCAGTCGCACCCCCTTGTTCACCCCCTTTTCGACCTCTATTTGTCGTGCCACCACCTCCACGACAACCCTAAGAGACCTCTCTTCAAACCTATCCAACCCCGGAGGAGTCTCGTCTACTCGTTTGGTCGTTTAAAGCCCGAATTTGAAGGCTATTTTCAGCCGTAACAAAAATTTTGTACTAGCAGGTTTGTCCACTTCCAACCCTTGTTTATCTACTTTTTACTGATCAAACCCACACCAAACCAAGTCTACCATTACCCCTATGTGTCCCCTAGTATCTCTATTTACCACTTCACATAGATCCATTTCATTTGTCCGTGGCTCCTGTTGCATGAAGGTTGGTCCAGACTGAACTAATTTTGGTGCGCGATTGTTTTTGAAGACCTGTGAAGCCTTCTAGCCTCAAACGAAATATTGGTATTGATCCTAACAACCACTCTATCATCCTATAATTCTTTCTTATGATCTCGTCGAATTTTTCATATATTTGTGCATCCGTTTCCGTAGTGCGAGTTACCGAACATCGAATTCTATTGAATCTAGTATTGCCTTTGAACTCTAAACTTAGTGAAATTTCTTTATGATGTCTATCATGTATCTTTCGATATAAAACCATGTTATCCATTATTTTTCTGATATATTCTAGAACTAAACCTATTATTTTTTATATTTACTTTTGGTTTTAAATCGAATCGACAAGTTGGCCATATTGCGCTACTAGTAGACCTATTAATTAGATACCTTGTTTCATGTAAATAGTATAGTTAAATAATATTTATGAATATTTTAATAAATATTTTAGAATTAATATATTATATTTTAAGCTTATAAAAATGTTATTTTATCGTAATTGCATGATACTATATATAGTGTACATGGCTATATTTGATTATGTACTAGTTTAGCTAGATTTTGTCTAAGTTGATACTATATATATGGTATATGTCATGTCATCAAGTTGGCATTGATTGTAGTTTTTATTATATTCTAGGAGTGTATGACAGTTCGTCTGAGATCATTGGAGCCGGACAGTTGTTGTACACTCATTCCGAGGTTCCAAGTAAGATACCTTGCTATTTTTTGTTTTGTTATATTCCTTATGTTTGTTCTTGTGTTTTTATTGCTAGCAATAGTAGTGTGCGTATAAGTTTGACTTGGGTGCTATCGATGATGGCATCGATACTGTAGCGGGTGTGTGTGTGTATATATGACTTAGAGTTAGTAGACGTTCCTTGAATTGTGAAGTTATTCCTAATAACTTCTATAACTTGTTACATAGCATTACACGACACCATGGGTGAGGGTTCATGTGTTGGCACGAGCTTATGCATTTGACTAATCATCAGTACAAGCGGTTCATGTGTCGATACGTAGATGGTGTCTAGCGTAGTGACTCGCATTGAAATATGAGTTGTTCGAGTCACGAATATGACTTGTACCATTTGTGGACGGGGAAGACTACTAGTAGGTGTATGGAACAACCCCTTTAGACCATGTAATCTCTGGAGGAGTTCACGGAGTCATGAGCCTCATAGTTTTATAGTTGTATATTTTGCTCATAGTTCATAGTTTTCTGTTAGGGCATCAGTCTCATAATCCGACATCGGCCTGTGATTCGGTGCTATATTTTATCACCTACCCATACGCCCAACGTCTTCTTCATATGCATTCACATAGAGTTGTTAGATCTGTACTTATACCTACTCATAGCATGGGATATTATCTTGTCACGGAATAGGGTGCCACTCCTTGTCCTTGTTTGGTTGTAGGGGTGGTTCAATACTTCGATGATGGGCTACCGGACCGTGTTGTGATCCAGGTTATTCCTTTATATCTATTTATTTCATATTATGGCATGTTCTTTCGTACCTTGTTACATCCCTCAGAGAACTTGGTGATTGTACTGAGTTAGCTCGCTGATCTTTGATGGTATTGCTATTTTCTATTCATGTATCTTTTATGATTTTATATTTTACTTGCTTTCTGCTTATTGGCTTAGTTTTGTAGACCCATATTGTTCCTCGGGTCAATTCAAACATATATGTTGGTGAACTGTAGACCATGACACATATATTGTTTATTTTTTATTTTATTCATTATTGTAGATTGGCACATAGTTGAGATAGAGTAGGTTTAGTTTACCTTTACAACGTAGTACATCTGAAGTAAGTCTATTAAAATGGAAACTTATTCTAGGTCGTATTAGCTGGCATGTTCTCGTCCTAAGTTCCTACGTATTTTGGAACTTGGGCATGACAAATTGAACGACCAACATATTTTCAATAAAGCCAATCTTTGTGACGTCGGATTATGCCATCACTTTCTCGTCAGTGAACAAAGTATCCCCAACAGAGTCACCATTTTTGTTTCGATACAATAAGCCCGTGGATTGAATACAACTGGAATCCCTAACAGGAATTTCGAGTACAAATAAATTTGGGGATTAGGGCAATGGAAGTTAAATCTTGGGTCAACATTTTTACTCCGTTGACGATACGATGTGAAGATTGTTAAAGCTTTCTAACACTCCAGCTCACTAGCAGAATCTGGACAGCAAAGGGGGCTCTATAACTGAAAGCTCTATCTGAAAATTTGTAGCAAATACAGCATATGTAGCCTATGTAGCATGTCCGTACCAGGAAGATACTGTCCTCTATTTATAGCTTTTCTTCACTGAAACAGCTACGTGCACATAGGTAGAAAATATATTGTCTTCTGTCTCAGAGGTGCATGGAGATGAGTAGGCGCATAGACCCCTAAAGCTAGTGGGGGTGAACGTGCACAAAAATCACGCAGGGCCTGTTACGTAGCTTGAAACGTACTGTATGAAACAATGCCATGTCAGCACATGATCTCTTCAGAGGAATGGCTATGCATCTAACTGCATTTGACGCATAGTATCTTCTATTATATAATTTAAACTGAAAACCACATAAGACTTAGCCGCATGGAAACGGTCTTATACAGCAGTAAAGTGGAATGATACGATGATGTAATCATTGACATCTCCTCATAATCCGTCCAATGCACACTGCCCAAGAATCAACTTTATGTCAGACAAGATAACTATGTGCCTTTGGTGATACGTGTCTTTCAATTAGAAGTTCACCGCTTTGAGATTCAGCTTCCTAGGCTGTATGTTGATCGAGTCATGAATTCTGGTGCCTAGGTGCATAAGATAGACTATGCGCCTATTTCGGCATGTGCCTTTTTTCATGCTTCTACAGTAATTAGCATGAGCGATGATTCGTTTTTTTATAGAAGCGAGCTATGACCAAGATACCTATCAGATCTATCCATGAGTTTTACTTGGGGAATGTCAAGGAAAACTTGTATAGAATATATAGACGTCCAATTTAGGTGAGAAATGTATGGATGATTTGTTCAAATTGAGTTCTTGTCATGATATTAGTTCATACTCCTTAAGGACATGATCATTAAGAAATTACAAATGGAGCATTAATTCACTAAAGAGAATAATATCATCAGCAAAGAAAAGATGGGTATATGCCATGGTTATATTGTTTAACTTGAGACCAACATATAAGCAGGACTGTTATATGATTTTACTCTGGATTGAAAGAATTTTAGAGCATATTATAAATAGGTAAGGTGATAAGGGGCAGGCTTGTCTGAGACCACGAAAAGGTATGAAGGAACTTGAGGGAGATCTATTTACAAGATTAGAAAAAGAGATTGTGGAGACACATTACATGATGAGGCTATGAATTTTCCCCTTAACCCGAAGCCAAGGAGGGTTTGGCTGATCATGTCCTAGCTAAGCCTATCATAGGCTCTGGCCATGTGTATTTTCAGTGTGAAAGCACTTTGCCAAGCTTGGCGTTTGGAAATAGAATGAAATAATTCTTGGGCAATAATGATGTTATCACAAGAATCTACCAGGTACAAAAGCATTTTGGAATTGATTAATAAGTTTGGGAAGAAAAGCTCGAAGTCTGTTAGCAAGAAGTTTCATTATAGTTTTGTAAATGACATTACACAAAAGAGATTAGACAAAATTCCATTGGAAACAAAGGATTAGAAACTTTGGGAATTGATATAATGAAAGTGTGATTAAGAGAATGAGGCATATCACCTGATGTAAAGAACTCTTGGACTAGCTTGATGACACCTTCACCAATTATATTCCAATTTTTCTGATAAACGAGGGAAGGATATACATCGGGAGTTGGAGCCTTGCAAGGGTTCATGTTTGCTATGGTAATTTTGATTTCCTCTGGGTAGGGGTCTTGCCAAGTAGATCAGATTCATGTTGATCAATTTTCTTGAGTCGCTCTATAATGTTTGGCGAAATAGTAGAAGTGATGGTATGCTGGAAAATAGATTTGAAGTGATCCACCATGAAGAGATTTCGTCTGACTTGGTTAATAATTCGAAAATGACTGCAAGACACAAACATTGCACAAGTCATGTCCAAGCCATTGCCATGTTATGTCATATTCATGTCTGTATAACATAGATTTGAATATGTATTTTCCAACCATGAGTAATATTCATGTCCGTATACATAGATTTGGATATGTATTTCCCAGCCACTAGTAAGCTTGTTTCCTTGCACTCTATTCATAGCTACCAAAGAATTACAACAATATTGCTCCTAGTTCTTAAAGAAATTGTATATAACTAAAAATTTATTAATAACTGTATATAAGCAAACAGATGAGTCGTACATTCTGCAACTGCAACAAAATTCTGGTTTCCATGAAACTCCACACCAAAAATGGGTAACAAACAAAGTAGCCGTTTACTTCTCTCTTCCTTCCTCACCCATAAGCACCCACCTAAACTGAAATCACCCACATTTTGCTGTCAACCTTAATCGCATCCAAGAACATTTTCCATGTCCTATAAATTACAACACCCTCTATTGGATATAGAAACAACTCGACAACAATGGCTGTCCTCAATGAGCATAACTACCGGCGCATGCTCGCCCAAGCTATTGCAAGCGCAAACACAGATGGGAACGAGCCTAGCCAGTTCCCGAGAGACGTCGAGCTAGTCCTCACCATGTTTGGAGCACTCTTACAATGTCTCCTAGTGTTCTTGGTATTCAACATGGCAACTAAGCTTATTGATCTCTTTATACAACCAGAAGAAGAATGCGAAGACGAGGAAGAAGCGGCAGCTCTTCGATCAATCCGTGTGGTCTCATATGCGATCGATGAGCCACCACCTAATGAGCAAGAGGCTTGTTCTATATGGTTGGAAGAATATGGAGATGGAGAGGAGCTGAGGATAATGCTGAGGTGCAAGCATGCATTTCATAGGGAATGCATCGACCATTGGCTTATAAGAAGGTCGTCCTTCTGCCCCATCTGTCGTGATTCTGTTCTCCAGAGATCGTAGGAGCGCCGAATCGATGATCGCCAATGACAACAATGGATTGGATGGTGTAGGAATAAAACATAGAGATTTGGCTCTTCCATCTTTAGGTTTAGGCTTAGGTTTCAAAAGATGTCTGTGAAGAATGGTGCAGGCGTGCCTGCAATTGAAGCATCAAATGTCATGTAGTATATTGATTAAGTTAGATCAGTATGTGTATTAACTGGCCTGCTGTGTATTTAACTAGTTTTTGTAGATTTCAAAAAAAAAAACTAGTTTTTGTACAATATGGCTGCCCATACTGTAGCAAATGAATTTGTACATTCAGAAGAATCTATCTATCTCAATTAGGCTATTCAAAGAGCCTGTTTGTATATTGGATATGACCAATAGTTGTTCTATGGAATGGAATTTCACATCTGTTTACAAAAAAAAAAACTAGTTTTTGTAATATATAATGAAGTCGCTTGACAATATCAACAATAGTAAGTGTTATCATATGTAAAAAGCGGAACAAGAGGTTCCGTACAATTTTAAGAAAACATGCTAACTGGCAAGGCCGGTCCGGGATGTTGGGTTGCCCTAGTCGAAGCTAATTGGTTGCCGCTTGATAATTATTGAAGAAATAATAACAAAAGTAAGTCGGTCATGGCATATACCATCTGTGGTTATCTTTTTATAATCATGGACATATCATGCATGTAACAACAAGACATAAGATGCTATGTGTAATGAACATATTTGCAAAGTAAGTAGCATAACAATTTATTAAAAAAATTAAACGAGGTATATGCTTACTTTGAAAACTTAGATCTTTTTGGTCAGGAAAAGAGGGCTAGAAAAACTGATATACTATGTTTGGATTCTTATTTCTTATGGCTAGGACTGTACACAATCAAGTCAAATCGACCAATTCAAACCAAATCAAATCGAACCGATCGGTTTTAAACCGAATCGATGGTTCGGTCGGTTTGGTTCGGCTAAAAATTCTTTAAAATAGACCGGTTCGGTTCGATTCACAGTTTGGTTATGCCAAAAACTGTTTTAAATCGAACCGAACCGAACCACACCGAACCCTATGTGGGTGTTAAATAATTATGGTTGGGTTAATAACTTACTTGGATATTGGACCGGTTTGGTTCATTCAACAACAGACATCATACTTTGAAAGAGCTTCTCTCTTTCTCTCGAAGAGGAGTGGCAGCTCCAGTTTCACTATTACAAATTGTTGTGCAATGCTGCAAAGTGCAACATGAAGCTGAAGCTGCTATTTGTTTAATGCACATTTTCACGTTCCATCACTGTTGTGCTACAATTGGTTGAATGCATATGAATTTTTTTTTCTATCATTGATTGACACTCCATTTTTTTCCTGTGATGACTGAAATTTGTCACAACAAAATAAGCAACAATACCCAAAAAATTAACGACAATCCATTTTTTTCTGTGATCAAAACCGACCAAGTCGAATCGATCCAAACCGAACCAAGTCGGTCGGTTTTAAAACCGAACCGACCAGTTGGTTGGTTTGGTTCGGTTTTGCTTATTTTTAAACCGATTAACTTCGGTTCGACTTTGGTTGTGACCAAATAGGTCGACCACCGATCGATGCACATCCCTACTTATGGCCATCCATTCAAATCTATTTGCAACCGAGGCAAGCATTATATTCGGTATCATGAAGAAAAAGGAATCAACTTTCGTGTATATCATCAACATAATTGCCTTCAATATTTAGAGGAAATATACAATCAATGTACATCGTAATCTATAGGAAAATACAACAATATTGTCTAAAGTGTAGTAACCATATATGCAAATACCCTATATATGGTAAGCAACAGATTTAGCTACATAATTTTAGGACTTTCCTTCAGCACTCCCCCTCAAGTTGCATCAAGGGGATTGATTAAGCCAAGATTGGACAACAATCGATGAAAATGACCAAAGAGCAGAACCTTTTAAAAACATCAGTAAGTTGATTGTAACTCCAAGTGTAAGTTGTATGAATAATGTGCTTCTGAACTTGGTGACGAATAAAATTACAATCGACCTCAATATGTTTTGTTTATTCATGAAACGCAGGATTAGAGGCAATATGTATGGCCTCCTGATTATCACAAAAAAATTATAGGAAAACTACTTGAAAATCCCAAATCAGTAAGTAGACACTTAAGAGGCATATCATCTCACAAGCACCGGATGCCATTGCATGATATTCAGCTTCAGCACTAGAACGAGCCACCACATGTTGTTTTTTTCCTATACCATGAAACAAGATGTCCTCCAACAAAAATAAAATAACCAGTAGTGGACATACAATCAAGAGCATTTCCAGCCCAATCAAAGTCACTATATCCAGTAACCCGCGTGTGACCATGTTGGGCTATGACAATGGCACATCCAATAGAGCCCTTGAAATAATGTACAATACGCTTGAAAATGCCCAAATGAAAGAGAGTATGAACATGAATGAATTGGCTAACAAGGATAACACCATAAGCAATGTCAGTATGAGTAACAGTGAGATAGATGAGCTTACCGACCAATCGTTGGTAGTAACTAAATTTCCTTTAAAAGTTCATCTGCATTATCCATTTGTAGTTTTCTATCTAGTGACATAGATGCAGGGTTTGAATTCATCATTTCAGTCTCTTCTAACAAGTCAAGAATATATTTTTCTTAGTTGGGAAATAGACCTTTGCTCGAAACTGCCATTTTAATACCAAGAAAGAATCTTAATAGGGAACTGATATTGAAGAGTAGTCTTGAATATGAAAGAATTTGCATCACTTCATGTAAAACCAACCTCTTCGAGAACATTACTTAATTTTGCATGGCAAGCACGTGGAGATTGTTTCAACCTATAGTTTGATTTGTGTAGGCGACAAAAAGAAGAATCTGAACTTTATGGATGTCCTGGAGGTAATTTCATATATATTTTTTCTTCAAGGTCCCCATATAGAAAATCATTTTTGACATCCATTTGGCTCATAGACCATCCACAATTCACAACAACTGAGAGGAGGGCACATATTGTATTTATCTTAGCAACCTGAGCAAATGTCTTCTTATAATCCACACCAAATGTTTGAGTATATCCCTGGGCCACAAGATGAGCCTTATGCCTATCATTGGAACCATCTGAGTGGAATTTAGGCTTATAAACCAACAGCTTCCAACATATGTTGTTTTCCTTGAGGAAGTTTAACAACACTCCAAGTTTAATTTTCAGCAAGAGATGGAAGCTCTTCATGCATGGCATGTTGCCATATTTTTTTAGAATTGCTTCTTTGAAGTTCTTAGGCTCACGAACATTAGATATAGTTGTGAGAAATGCCACACAAGCTGAAGAAAAATGTTCATAAGTAAGGTACTTTCAGAAAGGATGACAAACCAAAAAAGGTGACATAGCTTCTAGCTTTGTTGGAGGAACACGATCCTGAGTTAGATTGCGTTGAAGCAGATACTGCGAATCCTCGAAAGTATCAATTGGTACACATACATCTGGAGGATTCTCGACATGAAATGTTGGATCAATTAAAGAGGTCTCGGCTTGAGTATCAGACTTATGCTGACTCTCACCAACTGGTGTGGAAGTAGATGTGTGAATGGAATCAATAACTGTTATAGATGAACCTCCAAGAGAGCTATCACTACAAAAAAGTATCTTTCTAGGACGCCAAAAATTCGTCTTAAAAAGGCTCAAATCAATCCCAAATTGTAATTTGGGACGAATTTTAGGACGGTAAGTGACGGTGTTATTAGGGTGGCGTGGCAAAAAGTTTTAGGACAGAAAATACCGTCCTAATTTGGTTTTAGGGTCGAAAAATCAAACTGTACCAAAAGAGTTTGAATTATTATATGTTTACGACGGTTTACTAAACTGTCCCAAAATAAAAGAGTTTGTGACGAATATCATCCGTCCTAGAAATATTTGCCAGCGTCACAAAAGGATGTCATTTCTATCTAGGACAATTACATAACCGTCCCAAAAGTAATACTTATGAAATTATCGTTTGTATCTTCCAGCTATAAAATATACCATTTAAATACACACATAACATAATTTATATGATCATTGTCCTCAGATGTATCTCCAGGTGTCGGAGCTCCAATACAAAAAAAAAAGCTTAACAACATCGAGCATTCTTTACCATTAAGTAGAAGAAAACAAAATCCATATATAACTATATATGTTCAATTGATAAATAACGAAAAAGCTTAACAGTAAGCATCATTTACCATCATTTCCAAAATAAATTCAAAACACAACATCACCCACACCATCAGTTACAAAGAACCCCTTGTCTCCACCATTACAAAATGAACCCATTGTCTCCACCATTACAAAATGAACCCATTGTCTCCACCATTACGTATATACAAAATTCTGAACCCAAAACATTAAGCACTACACTATGTTTTTGAAAATTCAAGTATATCCAACATGAACCCAAAAAATGAACCCAAATTTTTTTCCCATCACAAGATAGTCGCCCATCATTTTAGCATATCCAGAATGCTTTTGAAGGACCTACAAATGAAATAAGATATGCCAATATATTAGCAACCTGCTAACTGTATACAAACCACCAGAAAAGAAAGACAAGTTCTTCCAAACTGTACAGACTAGACTACATTAGTTTGTGAATGTTTAAAACAGAACAAAAGGATCAATCCATCTGTACAGACCTGCTAACAGTTCTTCCAAACTGTACAGACCTGCTTACAAAAAAATGGGAACCGCAAATAACAAGCTTCAGTCCAAAAATTGGGAAGCTTCAAGTCCAAAAATGGGAAATACAAGTAACAAGCTTGTTACTGTACAGAAAAACTAATGTACAGTAACAAGCTTCAAGTGACAAAGGAAGCTTCAAATGAAAAAGGAAGCTTTAAGTGAAGGGAAAAATTGGGAAACAAACTCTTTTGCAGCTCAAACTTTAAGTTCCGATACCGATACCGACACGAGACTATGCAAAATTCAGTCCAAAAAATCATAGTCCATAAGAGAAACCAATGTAATAAATACAAATTCTAACTTGAAAGAAAGGAAATGGAGAAACAAACTTTAAAGGCAGTATGCAAAATTCAGACTCCAAAAATCATAGTCCAAAAAAGAAACCAATGTAACATAGTTCAACTTCCAACTGGAAAGAAAGAAAATGGAGAAGTAGTTTGAAGAATCACATAGATAAAAAAAACCAAACATTAATTGCAGCCACGAGAGAAAACCAAACATAGGAATCACAGAGAAAAACCAATGTAATAAGTTGATAGTTGGCAAATTACCTGGACGATGTATTGGATTGTTGACAAAGTAGTTGAGCATTCAGGAACATGGCCATAACTTCCTCCTTGAGCTCAGTCCTAAGCTCACTCTTGACCGCCTCAAGCTCTTTCTTATGCCGGGCCTCTTGCTCTTCACGCTCTTTTCTTATGACCTACGCGTAGGACTGTTGTATGCAACCTAAAAATGCATAATAAATGTAGCACTATATAGGGTAGGTATTGTCAAGATAGTCCAACACAGTGCCGTAAGGGAAGTTCAAACCATAGTAGTAAGCTATGCAAGAAACACACTAATAAGACATAGAAGTTAGTTCAAACCAGAGTAAAAATATAAGAAAGGAAGATCAAACCATAATAAAATACTCTTCCTCTGCGATATGATCCCAGTTGAAGCTAGGCATCAGATTGAAGCTCACCGTGGGTCTGCAAGAGCTCAATCGCATCCATGATGCTGCTCAACCAGCTTTACCAATGAAGAACCAAACCTCCATAGCAGGATATCCGAGTATCAAAAGAAGTATCAACCGCACAGTGGCATATCAGAAGAAATTTAAGTGCACACTGGTGTATTAGAGCGTATCAGAGGTCGAGTTCTTCTTTGTCGGGAGGAGGTTATTGACTTTAAAAATTTGATTACAATATCTTACTTGTCATACTTCATTAGGCATTGAACTTGATTCATATTTTCTCCTATCATTCGTCAGTAGCTTGCCGTTGGGAACTTTTTGTAACAGTTCTTGTAAAACATCAAATGTCATCCTTTTTGTTTATAGTTCATAATCTTCACTCTCTAGAAAATAGTTGTCCCCATTTGCTTTCAAGTTGAATTCTGACAAGTCAGTAGAAATATCCTGACTGAATAATTAGTACGGTTTGATAAGTATAATAATTATTAGAAGAATTAGATAACAGAAGTATCAATATAATATATTGATTATCACTTCTCCATAATCTAAAGCCACCAACATGACATTTAGCAGCCTCCTCTAATAATTGCGTGCCGCTTCGCAGCCTCATCTAGTAAGTATTTTAATGTTACAACTTATGAGGTGTACATCATATGTCACCAAGTGCTAGATATTGCTGTAAATTCAATTGAGCAATAACTTGATGTCAACTCCAGTTTATTAATTATTATTTAGATATTTCAAGATGCTCTTCCTATATCGACTACCTGGCTTATCCATGAAGAAGAGGAATAGTAGCTTACTAGCTTAGGTTTAAGTTCCATTTTGAGAAGCTTTTATTTGTTATGCTTGGGGAGCTTAGTCTAAAAGAAATTGTCTAAATTATTAGTTTTTGAATTGTTTAATTATTAAAGATATTTAAGGATACTTGTTAGTTTTATATTAATGTTTTAATTTTTATAATAAATGCGTATACGAAGTGAATTTACTATCTTATACCCACTATAGAGTCATATATCCTATATATGTCTGCTATATTGTCTGGCATCCGGCATCATATATGGTAAACCCCCAACCGCTATGGAACCAAAATCCAGTATCATGAACCTTGGTAGCACCTACACAAGTAGACTGGTAGATAAATATATTAAATCAAATCAAGCACAAGGCCTACACTAATAAGGCAAGATCTGACCTAAACATCTTCAATATGGAAACTGTTTATAAGTTTAAAAGCATTGCTTAAAACTGTAATCTAAATCAACACAGCATACCTACATAAGGCATGATAAGATTACTAAAAAAGACAATTATATTAAAAGATGGGTGTGGATATCCAGTTTATTGAAAACCATGACAAAGCTTCCGTGTTAATTTTCATATTTCATCATATGTTTATCGCACCCTAGAAATGTCTCCACATGTAACAAGTTCCTCCATAGCTTTTGCAGGTATTGGACTTGCAATTTCTTGAATTTTTTATGAACTTACAGTGCAACTTTATGACTGGAAGCATCCAGCTACTTTCTGAGTGGCTTCATCAATCAAGATTATGCACTTATGCTACAATATAACCCAATATTACAGAAAAGGTGTCACGCCCCAGCACCGGAATACTGAGATGGACTAGGCCAGCTACACCGTATGAGGTATATAAACATCATACGGCGATTGTGGCTGTCAAGAGACAAGGGGGTGCATGCTACAATCAGGTCTTCTATGGTCCCACAGAGCATCTATGTCTCAATCAATCAAAACAAGAAGCAGTAAATAATGATCATATAAGACAAAGCAGTAAGGCGTCCCCGACGCTTCATCAAAATGATTCATGAGTCTAGCTATACAAAATGATGAGCTAGTTCCGAGAGTCAATAGTACATAACTATAGTCAGCTGCAGTCTGATTTAATTATAATTATGCAAAGGAAACTAGTGTCCAGAACTGCCGGCTAAACATGTGTCGGTGGCTAAATGCCAAGTACAAAATAGAAGATATCAGAGCAGTGAAGAAGAAACCCACTCATGGTCCCTGACGCCCATACTCCTGGTGTGCACCATTGTTCGGGTGGAAGGCTGGATCCTCTGGAGCTGCTACAAGATCTGGCCAAACAAAACCAGCGGGGTCAGGTCCCGAATAGCAAGTACCACAAGGGAGCACAAAAGAGTGAGATAAATCCAATGAGTTAAATAAGACCTGATTCACGAGTTATAGGCTTATACCATATCATCGAGACAATACGACACCCTTACAACCAAACAAGGATAAACGGTGCCAATATCGTGCCGAGATAAGATATATCCTATAGCCATGGGCAGGTAAAAGGGCTTCTGATCGCGACTTCGGTCCATAGCCCATCGCAGCACAATAGCCCATCCCAATAACCAAACAAGGACATGGGTTGGACCATGCACCACGATAGTCCATGTTCCTCAGTTGCTAAGAGAAGAAAACATATCACAAATAAGTCAGCTTACAAGCGGCCATTTAATCCTCCGGCTTTCTATGATTTGTCTGGATTATTCCAGTAATGTAAATTATAGGAATCCTCTGATCGTGTCAACCCAGCAGGGCTAGCCAAACCATATAATATACATATACACATAGAACTTTGATTATGCACCGGCCCTCCGTAAGGCCGCCGTGCTAAAACATATAATACATAGCACGTAGGAGTCGGATATAGTCATTCACTATAGGCGGATGAAACTGTATCCGTGGCGGCCAACCCGACACGTCAGGACAGGACCTGGAGTGGCCAGTATGGCACGATCTCGGGATTCTTCCCACCCAATGCATCTGCCAATTTGAGTTTCTTAGATTAACCCTATCTTGATATGGAATTACATATCGTGGTCACATGGTCATCCTCCTATATATCGTACCATAGTACGCGTACCCTAAGTATGAATCCACATCGGCCCGATCTAGATCCATGTTTAGTGTAATACTTCAAACAACAATCAATATACCACGACACTAATACTGACCAATTACCATGACTGTACTGGAAGGTAGACATGTATTGACATATAACACGAACGATCACTAGGCATGTAGAGTCACACCTCAGTGCACTCATTAAATGGCACCACAGTGCATACTAATATTGTATCTCAATACACACTTAGAACATGTACCAGCACGTATACAGGTAATCAGGTCAGGAATATGGTCAAGTCAGGAAGTCACTCGGACTCCTCGTGACATAAAAGTCACATATGAATTCTGGTTAAAGTGAGACATGAGGACCCTTGAAGCCAATACAAAGATCTACAACTTTCATGTTGGGAGTTGGGAGAAATTCTGGCCACAAATCAGTCAAATAGGACATAAAATAGCCAAAATAGGCACTATACGGCACTATTCAAGCCATACGGCACTATTCATCCTGCGGTACTGTTCATCTCATGCGGCTGTGGCACTATTCATCTCATGCGGCTACGGCACTATTTATTCCTGCGGCTGCAGCACTATTCATGCGACACTATTCATCTCATACGGCTACGACACTATTCATTCCTGCGGCTGCGGTACTATTCATTCATGCGGCTGCGGTACTACTCATTCCTGCGGTACTATTCATCTCATGCGGCTGCGGCACTATTCATCTCATACGGCTGTGGCACTATTCATTCCTGCGGCTGCGGCACTATTCATTCCTGCGACACCATTCATCTCATGCAGCTGCGGCACTATTCATCTCATGCGGCTGTGGCACTATTCATTTCTGCGGCTGCGACACTATTCATACGGCACTATTCATCTCATGCGGCTGCAGCACTATTCATTCATGCGGTTGCAGTACTATTCATTCTTGCGATTGTGGCACTATTTATTCCTGTGGTACTATTCATCTCATGCGGCTGCGGCACTATTTATTCCTGCGGCTGCGGTACTATTCATGCGGTACTATTCATCTCATGCGACTGCGGTACTATTCATCTCATGCGGCAGCGGCACTATTCATTCCTGCGGCTGCGGCACTATTTATGCAGTACTATTCATCGTTCCTGCCAAAACCAGGACAGATGACATATAAAATGCCCAAATATTGTTTTGGCCATAACTTCCACAAAACAAGTCGAAATCTAACTTTTCAAAGGTCAAAATTGGGTAGAATTGAATTCCCTACAACATAGGACCATTAGTTTTCGAAAACAACCAAGTTTGATAGATCAAAACCATAGAAATCCATAAAACCCTAGTTATAGAAACTTAGATCTACACCAAACTAGCCATTAAAATAAAAAACTCCAAGAACTAAACTTGTAGAGAATGAAGAGAAGAACAATATAGACAAATAATATCTAAGAAAAATCAAGAAATAAAAAATTTAAGAATCTCTCCATTTGGTGCAAGATGTACTTGCCTATTGGTTGGAAGGAAAAGAAATGAATAGAGTGAATGAGGAGAGAGAGAGTGAGGAAGAGAATATATATAGGGGTTGGGTTGACTCAAAGAAACCCTAAGCTTAAGCATGCTCTTAACCATGTGACTAATGACATGTTAATTGCTACATGATACAACTAATTAAATTAATTAAATAAAATCCTAACCACAACACGGTTCAGAAATTCTATCATCGAAACAGTGAACCACGCATACAACCAGACAAGGACAAGGGGTGGCACACTAATCTGCGATGAGATACTGTTTCATGCCATGGCCAGTTACAAATATGTGATATATACAATCAAGATACAGGTGCCAGATACCATATACAGAAAAATCAAAAATTTACATATTCCGGGAATGGGGAGTGACATCTCTACCCTCCTTAGAAAAATTCCGTCCTCGGAATTTCGATAAGGCTAGTCGAGCGCGCTCTCAGATCACGAAATACACTCATGACATATAGCAAGCACAATTATCAAACAACACATGGCACATGAACAGTTTAAGAAAACAAGAATAATTAAGTAAGAGCACAAACAATAATCATACCCTAGAAGGAAATGATCGGAGACATACGAATAAAATATGCCTCTCAAGTCAGGTAGGAATTCGTCCTCGAGGTCCTACACTGACACCCAAAGTGGACAAGGGTCAACGCTTGTGATAAGTCGGTACCAATGACTAAATCAAGAACAAGACTCTGCCCAGGACGTACTCTCGTAATCAAGACACATGATGAATATCACGTATCACATGATACGAGAGCAGATGAGTGAGACGAGAAAGTCGCTTTCACTCTTCGAATATAAAACTCAAGGAATTATAATAAACAATACTCAAAACATACCCAAAATCTGACCGCCTTCAGCCAACCTCTGCTCTAATACTCCAAATTCTTCCTGCCTTTGTCCCTGCCTTCCGTGGCCCTGCTGTCCAACCTGATATTGTGCTTGTCGGTACATTTGAGCTTGCGTCAGTAATGGGTGCTGGGCTAGTGGCCTCACTGCTAGTGCTGGCCCTTGATACGGTGCTACCTCTGGAGCTGGCAACGTCGGACACCGTTGAGCTGGCCCTCCTGGCCTCTGCATCATAGGACGATTGGCAATCCTATGGTCTGGACTGCCATACCTCAAGCATAATCCATTAGCTGAACGACACACATCCCTAGTGTGCCCTCCGTTACCACAGTAAGTGCAACCCACTGGTGCTTCCTGACGTTGTTGGTGCCTCAGTTGCTGCTGTCGAACTAGTGCCGTCACAACTGTCGTGATCGGTGCTGCATCACGAATACGGACGCCAGGCGCTGGTACTGACGTTCGAGGTACTGCTCCTCCTCCTCCCATACTCTGCATATGAGACCTCTTCTGGCCTCAAGTCCTTGCTGATAACCTTTTAATTGTAAGCTCGTGCCTCCGAGCCGCCATCAATATTGCATCGAATGTCTGGTAGTCGTGCCCCTCGACCAGCTGCAAAATCTCTAAGTGAAGTCCCTGCTGGAATCTCATTGCTCTCTCTGGCTCTGTCGCCACCATCGTCTGAGAAAACCTACTTAACCTGCAGAACTCCGTCGCATAACCATCTACCGTCCTACCAGCCTGCTTGAGGCTGATAAATCTCTGCTGAAGCTCATACCGAGCTACAATGCCAAAGTATTTGGCCTTGAATCTGGAACTGAAGCTATCCCATGGAACAGGATGCCTCATTCCAACCTCTTCCGATGCCCACCAATCGCGGACGAGATCCTGAAGTAAAAGTCTGACATGGTCAACCTTCTCTTCTGCTGGAACCTTTGCTGCGGTCAATATGGCCTCTATATCCCGAAGCCAAGCATCCGCCGTAATGGCATCCTCCGTGCCGTCAAAATATCTCAGGTTAAGTCGACAAAACCTTCCGGATTCTCCTAAATCATTCCTGACACTTCTCTCAAGTGCTAATTGCAACCCCTGATTCTGTAGCACATTCTGTTCTTGCTGTTGGGTTTGTTGTTGCTGTTGGGCAGCCGTCTGGCATTGCTGGGTCTCCAATAACCCTCTAATAATCTGCAATAGTGCCGGCACAACTAGTGCTACTGGTTCTAGCGGCATCACTAGAGGTACGGGATCCTCTGGCCTCTGTAGCTCAACTGGCTCATGCTCGGTAACGTTCTCGATGTGAATCTGTCCAGGTAGAGGGGCTACCCCTTGCTGATCTCCAACTGGTCCCTGATCTACTAGATTCTCTTCCATGCTGGCTCCTTCAATAGCCGAGAATGATGTGACCCTAAAGAAAAGGATACAAGGTATCAAAAGATAGGACGAGAAGGAATCGAGGATGACAATCAAGTTAGCAATCAAGATGGGAGAAAGAGAAGACGAATCAGGAGATCAAAGGGAACATGTTTTGATTGAGACTCCTATAATCGCAACACCCCACAAGTCTGAAAAACAGACCTGCATGGGCCACCACTAAAACCTTATCACTCCCCAGTACCGGAATACTGAGACGGACTAGGCCAGCTACACCGTATGAGGTATATAAACGTCATACGGCGATCGTGGCTGTCAAGAGACTAGGGGGTGCATGCTACAATCAGGTCTCCTATGGTCCCACAGAGCATCTATGTCTCAATCAATCAAAACAAGAAGCAGTAAATAATGATCATATAAGACAAAGCAGTAAGGCGTCCCCGACGCTTCATCAAAATGATTCAAGAGTCTAGCTATACAAAAGGATGAGCTAGTTCCGAGAGTCAATAGTACATAACTATAGTCAGCTGCAGTCTGATTTAATTACAATTATGCAAAGGAAACTAGTGTCCAGAACTGCCGGCTAAATATGTGCCGGTGGCTAAACGCCAAGTACAAAATAGAAGATGTCAGAGCAGTAAAGAAGAAACCCACTCATGGTCCCTGGCGCCCATACTCCTGGTATGCACCATTGTTCGGGTGGAAGGCTGGATCCTCTGGAGCTGCTACGAGATCTGGCCAAACAAAACCAGCGGGGTCAGGCCCCGAATAGCAAGTACCACAAGGGAGCACAAAAGAGTGAGATAAATCCAATGAGTTAAATAAGACCTGATTCACGAGTTATAGGCTTATACCATATCATCGAGATAATACGACACCCTTACAACCAAATAAGAACAAACGGTGCCAATATCGTGCCTAGATAAGATATATCCTATAGCCATGGGCAGGTAAAAGGGCTTCTGATCACGACTTCGGTCCGTAGCCCATCGCAGCACAATAGCCCAACCCAACAACCAAACAAGGACATGGGTTGGACCACGCACCACGATAGTCCATGTTCCTCAGTTGCTAACAGTAGAAAACATATCACAAACAAGTCAGCTTACAAGCGGCCATTCAATCCTCCGGCTTTCTATGATTTGTCTGGATTATCCCAGTAATGAAAATTATAGGAATCCTCAGATCGTGTCAATCCAGCAGGGCTAGCCAAACCATATAATATACATATACACATAGAACTTTGATTATACACCGGCCCCCCGTAAGGCCACCGTGCTAAAACATATAACACATAGCACGTAGGAGTCGGATATAGTTATCCACTATAGGCGGATGGAACTGTATCCGTGGCGGCCAACCCGACACGTCAGGACAGGACCTGGGGTGGCCAGTATGGCACGATCTCGGGATTCATCCCACCCAATGCATCTACCAATTTGAGTTTCTTAGATTAACCCTATCTTGATATGGAATTACATGTCGTGGTCACATGGTCATCCTCCTATATGTCGTACCATAGTACGCGTACCCTAAGTATGAATCCACATCGGCCCAATCTTGATCCATGCTTAGTGTAATGCTTCAAACAACAATCAACATACCACGACACTAATACTGACCAATTACCATGACTGTACTGGAAGGTACACATGTTTTGACATATAACACGAACGATCACTTGACATGTAGAGTCACACCTCAGTGCACTCATTAAATGGCACCGCAGTGCATACTAATATTGTATCTCAATACACACTTAGAACATGTACCAGCACGTATACAGTTAATCAGGTCAGGAACATGGTCAAGTCAGGAAGTCACTCGGACTCCTCGTGACATAAAAGTCACATATGAATTCTGGTTAAAGTGAGACATGAGGACCCTTGAAGCCAATACAAAGATCTACAACTTTCATGTTGGGAGTTGGGAGAAATTCTGGCCACAAATCAGTCAAATAGGACATAAAATAGCCAAAATAGGCACTATGCGGCACTATTCATCCTGCGGTACTATTTATCTCATGTGGCTACGGTACTATTCATCTCATGCAGCTGCAGTACTATTCATTCCTGCGGCTGCGGCACTATTCATGCGGCACTATTCATCTCATACGGCTGCGACACTATTCATTCCTGCGGCTGCGGCACTATTCATTCCTGCGGCTGCGGCACTATTTATTCCTGCGGCACTATTCATCTCATGCGGCTACGGCACTATTCATCTCATGCGGCTGCGGCACTATTCATTCCCGCGGCTATGGCACTATTCATGCGGTACTATTCATTCCTGCGGTACCATTCATCTCATACGGCTGCGGCACTATTTATCTCATGTGGCTGCGGCATTATTCATTCCTGCGACTGGGGCACTATTCATCTCATGCGGCTGCAGTACTATTCATTCCTGCGGCTGCGGCACTATTCATTCCTGCGGCTGCGGTACTATTCATTCCTACGGCACTATTCATCCCATACGGCTGCGGCACTATTCATCTCATGCGGCTGCGGCACTATTCATTCCTGCGGTTACGGCACTATTCATATGGCACTATTCATTCCTGCGGCACTATTCATCTCATGCGGCTACGGCACTATTCATCTCATGCGGCTGCGGCACTATTCATTCCTGCGACTGCGGCACTATTCATGTAGCACTATTCATCGTCCCTGCCAAAACCAGGGCAGATGACATAGAAAATGCCCAAATATTATTTTGGCCATAACTTCCTCAAAACAAGTCGAAATCTAACTTTTCAAAGGTCAAAATTGGGTAGAATTGAATTCCCTACAACATAGGACCGTTAGTTTTCGAAAACAACCAAGTTTGATAGATCAAAACCATGGAAATCCATAAAACCCTAGTTATAGAAACTTAGATCTACACCAAACTAGCCATTAAAATAAAAAACTCCAAGAACTAAACTTGTAGAGAATGAAGAGAAGAACAATATAGACAAATAATATCTAAGAAAAATCAAGAAAGAAAAAAAGCAAGAATCTCTCCATTTGGTGCAAGATGTACTTGCCTATTGGTTGGGAGGAAAAGAAATAAAAAGAGTGAATGAGGAGAGAGAGAGAGTGAGAAAGAGAATATATATAGGGGTTGGGTTGACTCAAAGAAACCCTAAGCTTAAGCATGCTCTTAACCATCACTACAAGAAAAAATCTATTTTACAACGTTGAAAAAATACTGTAAAAGGACTTTAACAACGTTTAATAAAAGGTTGTTATATCCAGGGTTGTAAAAAGGGGGATATTTTCCACAACGTTCGTTCAAACATTGTGAAGACATCGTAGAAGTTTTTTCCACAATATTTTACAAACATTGTTGAAATTTATAAAATATGACGAAAAACCTTTCTACAACATTTTTCAAGTATTACAAAAATAGTTTTTAAAACATATTACAAGTATTGTAAATATAATTTCAACAATGTTCTAAAGCTGTGGTAGAAACAATATCTACCACATTTAGTAAATGTTGTGCGTAGATTTTGTATAACAATGTAAAAATATTGTAAAAAAAAGTTTATACAACTTTTGAAAAATGTTGTATATGTTATTTAGTCATGTTTGTCAAAAGTTGTAAATACTATTTGTATGTTGTGATTGTAATATCAACAACGATTTCAATGTATAGTAAATGAAGTTTACAACGTTTAAAAAAAATTGTTAAAACAATACCAGAAAAAAGGCTTTCTTGATAGTAAAAAATTGTTAAGAAATAACGGTTTGATCATAATAAAAATTTAGTACCAAATTTTTTATTTACAATTATATTTTGGCTTCCATTGTACGTTCCCTTTGCCTATTACTCCGGACAAATATGCAAAGAATATAACAGAAACAAACACTTTACAAAATGACCTTATTTTATTAAAAACACAATTTGTACATCACAAACATTCAAGAACTATACAAAAATACAACTATGTTATGAATTTTGTCATATAACATTACTACAGGGTAGTTACTGCATTCATCTCTAAGTCCATCACTTTGTAGATTTCAGGGAATCCATTCAACTTCAAAGGATTTCATCTTCCATACTATGTGTGGTGGAAGACAGACTTTCGACTCTTGGCACAAGACTCATTAACCAACTTGGTCTAAAGAAGAAATAAAGGCAGCACTTCTTGTCGCTTCTTGTGACACATCAAGTTTATTCTTCAAACTCCTGCAATAGAGATGCAATAAAGTAGACTAAATGTTAAAAAAGATTAAGAGAGTTATGATACATCTACAAATAATTTCATGTGCTCAAGATCTATAAATTGTTTTGATACCTCATACGAATCACGAAGAGCTTGAACTACAGTTAGGATAAGTCTTGCTAGTTTATTCCCATTAAGTTCTGCACACAACTAAATATAGATGATATCTTGTGTCATCAATGTACTCTTTTAGCTGAAAAGGAGAACATCTGAATATTAAGGAAAGAACAATTACGAGCTGAATATTGATGAAATCCTCTGTGTCATCAATGTATTCTTTTAGCTGAAAAGGAACAGGATCAAGGTAGAAGTTAACAGCCATGCTAAAGATCTATATGAATTAGGGGGGAATAGAAATCAATTACCGAAGTCAGCTTGTTGAGGGTGCTATCAATGACCACAAAATAAGCTTCCAACAACATTTCCAATTCCTCTATATTTTCAGTTGTACTGTCTGAACTCTTCTTACTACTGTGTCTACTCCTAGCAAAGCTCAGGGTCTTCTCAAGTCTCCGGGAATCAGGTGGTGAAGAAACAGGAGAGACTGGAGCAGAAACGGATATTCCAGCTCCGGTAGAACTGTATCCCTGTAAAGACTGATCACCATAAAATGCTTACATCCTCCTCTTCTTTTTAGTAAGGTACATTTCAGCCATATCACCGTCGCCATCCATTAACTGTTCTATTTCATCCCTTACCTACAAGAAAATTCTTAAATAAGCAGTTGGGTGAGAAATGCTTAAGAATTGATATTAAGGAGATATCATGATGAGCTTACCTTTTGAACTCGTCGATTAGTGCAACAAGTCTGCTTTTCGATCGTCGCACTCGTTCTAGATTTAGAGTACTAATCTTTGATGTTAGCTCATCTAACAAGGGGTAAGCTTCAATTTCTAATTCTGCTGCCTGATAAGGATAAATATCAGATATATATATATATATTTTTTATTATGGAACAATACATGCATCACCCTAATGTTCAATTTTTTATCTATTAAAATTAAGTATGGATGCAAAATGATTAAACTTATTCTTATTGTTAAATCAAAAAACAGAGAATTCACAAAGGCAGACACTGATAGATTTTAGATTTCCAGTATCAGGATATGTTCAGATTGCTTAAAGAACAAGATAGTGTAGTGGCGAAGTGGCATGGGAAACTGATTAAACAAATCAATGAAAAACAATATGACTTTTACCTTCTTGAGAAACAAATGGCATATTCATAAGAATTAACGCAAAATATAGTCGAAGAGTGGATGAATAGGAAAAGA
The DNA here is from genome assembly GCA_029216955.1 of Iris pallida. Classification (NCBI taxonomy): domain Eukaryota; kingdom Viridiplantae; phylum Streptophyta; class Magnoliopsida; order Asparagales; family Iridaceae; genus Iris; species Iris pallida. The sequence goes on from JANAVB010005598.1 coordinate 24,619,514, forward strand.
AATGGCTCTAAAGTTTCTAGTTAAAAGAAGACCATCCATCTCAGCTTATCAAGGAAATGTCTAGTACCAATTCCTTTAGAACTTCATTTAAAAAATATTTAAATGGACACAACAATTTTATATATCTATGAAACAATAATTTACATATATGCATCCTACAGAAATCAAGAATTTTTAGAAGTGCAACATTGTCCTATTTTTTAAAGGCCACTATTTTTTGCACATACAGGTCAGCAATTCCATAGGATATCAAGTTGGAAGTAAACCCAGCTCAACAAGCATCTCAATATCTTCTGATGCCGCTCATGGAGTGTAATGTCATCATAGAGCCAAACAAATTCAAGTAAACACATGTCATAGTCAACCAAATAAACCTAAGAATTACACAAGAGATCATAAGGAATTAATGCTTGCTATCATAAGTTCAGTCAGGGTTGGCATCAAGTATGTGCTTGTAAGCTCTGAATTAGAAGGAACAGAGAAAAATTGGCAGAAGTAAAAGTGTGAGACAATAAAGAAGTAAATAGCATAGTTTGCGGTATCGACCTGTATCGATCCGATACAGCCGATACCGATATGGTTTGGCATGTCCCGATCCGATACCGATCGATACTGACATTGGACGTCTCTATTCAAGCCAATTTGACAAAAAAATAGAACAAGAAAGACCAATAACCAAGGGTGTAAAAGCATACTACATTGTAAAAAATATGTAAAAGAGAAAACTTATCTATCGCAGGTAAACCAATCGGCAAGGAGGACTACTATTTCATTCTATTTCAAAAATACTAAGAAACAATACATGAAATACTTAAAATTATGCCTAAATGCATAAAATATTCTTTTTATAAAATTTTAATAATTTATTAATAATTATTTTCTTTCCGATACCAAAAGATCTGATACTCCTATTCGAAACTGTCGATACTTTCGATACCGCCGATCCCGATACTCATAGTAATGGTCCAATATCGATAGCGATACTACGAACCTCGATATGTATTCATGTCCGTATTTGTTGTCTAGTATTGTATTTTGGAGTGTGTATGTATCATATACATGTGCGACACTAACACTATATTGAATTTTGGAATGCTCAACCTTCCCATATGTTATGCAATTTTTGTTTGTTCTTATGGTGTGCTTTATATAATGTTGGCAGAAACAGAGCAACGGTCGCGCAAGGTTAGCATTTACGTTGACAAAGGTGTGGCTAAGGAAGTTACCAAGTCGTTTTCGGAGTGTTTACAGAAACGTAGGGTAAAAGAAAAGAAACTTCTGAGGTCTGCTCATTCCTAATCTTATTCCTAATCTTCAATCTCATCTTACTAACACCAATAATCAAGTCTATCCCAAACTTTTCAGGTCTGCTCATTCCTAATCTTACTCTTTCTATATAAAAAAATATTGAACCTCCATATTATGGAACATTACAGGTTGTACAACATAGCATGATCTCTTGCAGTTAACAATTCTTCAATGTGGATCACAAACAACACAAACACCAATAACTCATCTATTTCACCTCTGCTACAATCAACATAAACCATCTTCAAACTATTTTTGATTCTTTGAACAACATATCAAAATCATAAAAATGAATAGCTCAAGGTACAACAAAGCCTGATTTTCACTACTGAAAGTATATGTACAATCCCAAGAACCAAAAGTAAAAGGTTTAAGATTGGTATTAGATTTGAAAAATTACCATTGAAAAACTAAGCTCAAATGATATTATAAATATTTGTAATATACATATGGATCCAACTTCAGCTTAGCACATATGACATAAAAGTGATGAAGACTTGAGAATGACAATATAATTCCACAAAAGGGTAAATGCATTATATTTGATTAGTAACTCGAAACTGTAATTACTAATTAGAATGGAAAAAGCACTAATTTTCACAAAGTTAAGATAGATTGATTCTTCAAGATGACTCACGACTGACCTATGTTGCTAAGTTTTGGTGCTTGAGGTTGTCGGCTTCATACCCCTCGTCATCATCACCCATCTCTTTGTCAGACTCATTACCCTCATCTTCTGCATCAGATTGGAGGCCATCCATATCATCATCTTTGCCTTCATATTCCTTCTTAGATTTTGTCCATGATGAAAGAAAAAAGTAAAAAAGTTGAGACGAAGTCTCCTAGTTCACAATGGACAATTAGAAGGAAAAAATGTAGTCTCAGCTACTTAGTTTAAACATATGGAAGAACTTAGTTCAACACCTAATTCGGTCCAGACTCCATACATATCTCTAGAGAAAGTAATGTATCTATAGATTGGTCCACTACCCATGCTTGAGGACAAACAAGAGCAATTGTTTTGGCACTCAGACGGACCGTTTTGAGCAAAATGAGCTCCTAAGAGATGGTGTTACAAGTAAACAAACAGTGTGGATGTAACTTGCGCTCCAACATGACTATCAAAAAGCAAATGAAGTACCCAAGGTACAAGATTACAGCCTCAAAGAAAGGCACATGTATAATTCATATATATATATATATATATATATATATATATATATATATAAGACAAACTCAATCACCGTCCCCATACATCAAAGTTTGAAAAAGCGGATAAATTTATGGCATGAGGGCAGTACCCATCTTGTATGAACATGTTACATGATATGCCCATATGGCCATGTGTGGCAACATGGCACAACTGAGGAATTGATAGTATATTTTCTGCTACTAGATTCAGCAGATTCAAAATGCTTATTTAAAGAGAACACTTTTAAGTACATATCAAAAGAAATCAAGAACTTTCAAGATGGATGTAACAATGCAACCACCAAATGACAAATCATTTTTCATATGAAGAAAAATAAGTGAAGATTAAATATAAAAGTCCTCTTTTCAGTTTCAATATGAAGCAAGAACTTCCAAGACAAGGCTATAAAAGATTCCAGCCTACAAGTAACACATCATTTGCCAGTTCCAAGTATCACAATAAATGATCTCTTCATATCTACCATTACATCTAAATTATACAAGGTCCCAATATCAGTGTCGGAATCAGTTTCGGACCCTTCCTATGGGCATCAACATAGGCGGTGTTGGTAGTTTCGGCAGTTTTGGATCGGACTATCGGGTTCTTCATTTCGGAAAAGCCAAAAATAATAAAACATATTTTTAAAAGCAAGAAAAATATTTGATACATATTTAGACAGTTTTATGGAATTTTTATTTCTTCGCTCTTTAGCGTAATGTGCTACGGAGATGAATGCATTTTCCTATAGAAAATTGTAACATCTTACCTCTTCGTCTAGACTCTTTATAGTTTAGGGGAACTGGAGTCTGTTCCTTGGTTGCATGAGCTTAAAGTGCAATACAAAAGACAGGTTCCAACTCGCACCTAGGTTTTATGGCATGGTCCTATCATGCTCGTAGTTACCTTGGCTAGAAATTTTTAATCTAGAACATGTACTGTATAAATAAAAATTTATAAGAGTAATAGATTTCTTTCCTTCTCTTTTGTAATGTAATAAATGAAGAAATCTAAATTATGTGTGCCCATGGAGACGCACATACAATCACGCAGGCAATATTTCTAGGCGATTCCAAAAATTATAGAACATAACGCAAATAAATTGCCATCCAGTCATCTTGATTCTGAAATTGATATCGACTGGCCCTATAATAGGGGATTTTGTTCCATTCATTTTATCGAATAGAAGATGGGCATAAAAGTATGCATCTCTTTGCCAATCCTTTGATTTCTTTTGAATGAATGGTGATATGAAATGTCAAGAATAAGTGTATGTGCATATAAACTCGTATTAAACTGAAGTAATGAAATATGACTCTCTTTGTCAATCCTTCGACTAACTTCCTGATGATTCAATACTGGAAGAATGGAGAATACCTTAATTAAAAAGCTTCGTGGATGAGTCATCTCGCGAGAGGAGCAAATCTGGGTGCTATAACCCATCGATGCTGCCCCAGGGGGATCCTCCTCCGCCGCCGTAGGTCCAACACGGGAATGGATGGAGGAGTCCTCCTCCAGACCCAATAGGCAGTTGACAGCCGCAGAGTCGGTAGAGAGGTCCCTCGTGAGGCTGTTCTCCTTCTAGGTTTCAGCTTTTAGTTTTAGGAAGGAAGAAGGAATAGGAAAAGGAAATTATTAAAAAAGGGGTGCTAAAAATGAAAAAAAAAAACACTCTAGAGATTGTTAATAAACGGCCAATTTTTTAGTGGGCTAATTTTTGGGGGCCAAATTTCTGGCGGCCTAATTTTTGGCACAAAATGTTGCTAATTTTTTTGTAACTTTTCTAGATTTAACGTTACCATGACCAATATTCTATAACAGTTTTAAAATAAATGTTGTAAAAGCATAAAATTTTACAACGTTAGGTAAAAAAATTCGTTAATAATATGTTGTTGTAGGGTTTTTTTTTCATGTTGTGCGAAGATTAAAAAAAATGTAGTTTATGCTTCATATTTCACAACACAATATCAACGAAGAAGAGAACTATTGTTCAGACTCCAGAACCTTGTTAGTAATCACCCGAATTAAACGCGTATTATACGCAAATTTTTCCGTATTTTACATACACGTATAATACTTACGTACTTTTGAAAATTTTAAATTTGTACGCAAATTTTAAACATGTGGCGTTTTAAACACGTACCGTACGAATTTTTAAAAAATTTGGCAAAAAAATGTGACCAAGAAACCCGGCAGTCTTGACTTTTTTGACTCTTGCTGCAATTAGATATTAAGTCTGGCACAATTCTCAAAAATTATCAAAAGAAAAGAAGAAAAAGTCTCACAGTAACCAAAAAAAGAAATCCAAGAGTATTTGCACATGTTGCTTGCAACAATCAAAGGAAAACCGAAAATCCAACCTCTTCTTATTCTCACACTGAACCCTTGTTTATGAAGGAGTAGAGGTGGGTATACCCTATATATATGTTGAATTTTTAGTGCCGAATTGGTTCATATGAAACGTACTAAACACGAATTAAATCTGATCCGAATGTTTTTCGTTAGACGAATTTTTGACCGTATTTTACTTATATTGTGCCGATTTATACTCGTACTTTTGTCGTTCTGAATTTTTTTCGTTTGCCGAATTGCTAACAAGGCTCCAGAGTTGGTCACTGAGTTTGCATACTCAATAGTTCGTCTCCTTAGCCAATTTAGTAAGAGGCATGGTTTCTTGTTCCTTGCGAACTGTCACTAGTAGTTTAAACTATGGTCCTGTTTTGGCCTAACAAAAACTTGGCCATGTCGTGTCTTTGGACATGGATCACATATTTCATGAACACGCATCAAATATTCAAAATATAATAGGACGATCAGTCTTGTGTACGTGTCCTCGTGTCGTATAGCATCGCATCTATGTCTATGCAACATAAATTTAACCAATTATAATTCATGAATTAGAGTAAATCAAGGTGCAAAAAGAATACTGAAAAATAACCTATAACAGCAAATCCCGACTATGAATAGAAGACTCATCTCATTGTTACTGCTTCAGATTGAGGGAGAAGAAGCGACAATGCGATGTGGATGTTCCAGAGATTGTGGAAGAAGAAGATGACGACGCGATGAGGACGTTCCGAGAGGATTATGGGAGAAGAAGGCGACGACGCTAGATGAGGAACGTTCTCAAAATATTTCTAAGACAATATTCTATTTTTTTATTCTTAATTATCAGTTTATATTTGGGCCTAATTTTTTTAGATTAATATTTTTTAACATCAGGCCATCAAGTTATTTTAATTCTAGCTAAAGGCCTAATTAAATTTATAGTTGCTAGAGAGTTCATAATTATGTTTGCCAATCCAAAGGACTTTAGGCGACAACTGTATTTTTTAGTCACTAAATATCAGTTTAGATGACTAAATTTCTTTGATCGTCTCAAATTTTGTGGCTCAAAACCCTTATCCATGTAATGTCTTGAGTTACATAGAATATTGGTTATCAATAGATTTTGGATGTTATGGTAATTTTGATCTAGAGGAAAAAAAACTGTTTATATATGACCATCAATTTATATTTGCTATTGTATATAATTTTTATATTTTATGTCTAGATTAATTTTGGTATGACATATCTTGTAACAAAAGTCTGTGTATTGCAATAATATATTCAACAATTAAGCTATGAAAGTCCCCAACGTAGCACTACAATACGCGGTTGCAACGACGAAAATTTTTCACTCACGTGGCCACCATCAACAAGTGTCTCTTCTTCCGGTGATATGGTACTATAAATCATATATATGTGACAATTTTACAAGGGGACGTGCTTGATTAATTAATAATAGGTCAAGATGCAAAGAAGTAAATTATGGTCTTGCAATGGATTATTGGATAGTATTGGGTTAGATGCAACATATATTATTGATGTGTTATGGCTTACTACTATTTGGTTGTTGCAACAAATGAATACAGCTACTGCATATATTTAGTTCTTGCCAACTCCCTAGTGTACAACTGTTTGATTGGTGCCACACAACCTGTACATGTTGTTGTCAGCAACAAATTTACTTAATTTGTTTATTTAAAGTTTTTTATCAACTCAAGCTAATTTAAAGAATAGAAGAAAACACCGTATATAATAATCATAATTAATCATTTGTCGACTAATCACAACTTTTAGTAACTAATTTAAAGAATATAAAAAGACTTTTGTTTTTGTATTGGGAAATAAAGAATTGGGAGAAAATTCACCCCCACCCCCACACACACGCACACACCCCAACCACAAACATATGTAAGAAATGTGTAACTTATGATGGGGTATATCTCTTTTCTTTGTCAAACAAATGGGTATGTAATTTAAAATAGTTAAAAGATAAATACATTCACAACGTTTATTTATAGTGATAAAAAAGATAAATTTGCAGCATCATATAAACATTGTGAAATACATAGCTTTTATAATAGTTTATAAATGTTGTTGAATATAACCCTTTTACAATGTTTTCTAAACATTGTAAAGGGATAATACATACACAACGTTTATACAAAATGGTAAAACAAAATTAATTTTACAATATCTAACAAATATTGTAAAAGATAGAAAGTTTACAACAGTTGATAAACATTCTTGAACATGACATTTACAATATTTTTAAAATATTGTCAAAATTAATAACATTGACAACATTAAATAAACATTGTCAAAATTAATAAGTTTTACAATGTTAATAAAACGTTGTTGAAGACAGTAATATACAACTTTTGTGAATGACCATTGTGGAAGCCTTATCGTTTGAATATAAAATATTGTTTGCACATGTATTTTACAACTTTTTTAATGTAAAAGTTGTAGAAGACCCCCATTTTTTACAAATTTTTCAGGATGTGTTGTAGATGAAACATTGTAAAAGGAGTTTTTTCTTGTAGTGCATGTGACTAATGACATGTTAATTGCTACATGATACAACTAATTAAATTAATTAAATAAAATCCTAACCACAACACGGTTCAGAAATCCTAATATCGAAACAGTGAATCACGCCTACAACCAGACAAGGACAAGGGGTGGCACACTAATCCGCTACGAGATACTGTTCCATGCAATGGCCAGTTACAAATATATGATATATACAATCAAGATACAGGTGCCAGATACCATATACAGAAAAATCAAAAATTTACATATTCCGGAAATGGGGAGTGACAAAAGGTCAGATGTTTTGACAAAAAAATTGAAAAGTTAGACTTTTCACGCTAAGAGTGCCTAACTAATTAAACAAAGCATTAGAAATTAGTGTTCCAATAATGGAAACTCTAATAGTATCTAAAATAAATAAATAATCAATATCCTCATTACCTTGTATAAAGATGGCCATCATTTATTACAGAATAAATTAATAAATAAAACTAAAGAAACTTACCAGTGGCTTCAAAGCATCAGCAGAAATAGTTTAAGCTGCTTTCTTAGAGCATTTTTATTTTTCTTTACCATGTAAATCATCCCCATTGAACTGAAATCTAACAAAATTATCACGAGAAAGATTCCACACATATGTATCAATTTCACTAAGAATTCCAACAAATTTCCTAGAATGCCCTTTCCTGCTAATCTTGATGGGTTTTTTTTTCATTTGTTAGAGGTTGATTATTATGACACGGACACAGTATGTGCTAACTAGAGTATTTTAGAGAGTTTGCTTAACTGTTTGGTTTATAAAAGTTATGTTGTGTTCACTAAAACAAATTTATGGCCATATTTTCTTTCTTTTTTTCTTTTTTAACTCGTTTTTGATAATGAACTTTCTGATATGTTTCTAAGAGAGTTCACTACCTCTTTGGAGTAAGAATAATTGTCCTCTTCATTTCCTACTGTATCGTGTTTGTTCTTTTGTCATTACAAGATTATTGTACCAAAAATATAGCCCATGATGTCAGTGTCATAACTCTGATCGGTATGAAGAGAAATTTACAAGCTAAGAACCCAATTCCGGGTGTATGGATATTTGGGGATAGCAGGTTACTAACTGCTATATTATATATAATTACAAATTACTAACTGCTAACCACCATTGTTTGTGATGCATGGTATATGCAAAATTTCCTCCTATTTCTTAATGGATACTGGCACTCACTTCCCTGCAGAGGAATGTGCATATATAGAATTTGCAAATACACTGCCTCTTGCTTCAACTAACACTTGGCTAGCTTTTGTTACAAATTAATCCCTGGAGTGGAATGTGGTTGAAGATAACTACTCTTTGTGGCTCCAATACTATTCTTAATCAAGTTGGGTACATTGAACTAAAGAAGAAAAAATAGTACTTGAATAGTGAGAATATAAATGCTCCAAGAGTGATTAGGGATGTAAAGAAGTCTTGTGGTTTGACTATTGCTAGTAGAGGAGAAATGCATATTTTAGGTTATACTACATCTGATATGCTGAGAAAGCAATTATTCAAGAACATGCTTCATCAAAAACAACAACTAGCTAAAGGAAGCCATGTCGAAGTACTCTCTCAGGACATTTGCATGAGAGGATGTTGGTTTTGATCTGTAGTTCTTATGAGACATTTTGATGAGGTGAATGTCAGTACCAGGACGTTCAAGATGTTGATGGTGTTGGCAACTTAGAGGTAAAATAATTTTTTTCCCTTCTAAAAGTCATATCTTTTAAGAGTTTAAGATTTCAAGTTCATTTAAACTGTTCTTCAAGGTTGGGAATCTGGTTTTGTGTTGTCTTAAACAGATGAAGACCAAAATTATTCACAACTTTGCATATCCAATCCAAATGCCAAACTGCAACCACAAGCAGTTATGGGTTTAATGAGGAACATAACAAAGATGCTTATGGATCTGGGTTCTTCTATGTATCAAGAAGACTTTGAGCAACCCTTCTTGGATGACTCAGCAAGTTTTGTAGTGGTGAATCACAGTTGTTCATAGAGAGCTGTGATTGTGGAGGTTACCTTCAAAAACTTGAAAGGAGGCTTAATGAAGAGATGGAAAGGGCAAGTCATTTTTTGGATGCAAAAACTGAAGCAAAAATAACCCATATGTATGTGTGGACGTTTAATTGGTGTTTGTATTCCATCAATGTGAAGGATAAGCCATCTCCTATTTAGTTCTCTAGAACCATATGTATGTGTGGACGTTTAAGAAGTTCCAATTATCATATGTCAATATCCATAGATTCATTGCTGATGTTAATAGCCATAGATTCATTGCTGATATTTGGGGTACCATCTCCTAGTTAGTTCTCTGGAACCATATGTATGTGGGTGGTTTGTTTGGGTTCCAATCATCAGATATCAATCGCCATAGGTTTATCGCTAATATTTGAGATCCCATCCTTAGGTCACTGATAGATGATATTGTACCCATACAATGCTTGATATATATATATATATATATATATATATATATATATATATATAATATATATATATATATATATATATATATATATATATATATATATATATATTATATATATTATATATATTATATATTTAATATATTTTAATATATATATATATATATATTTATAGTATTATATATAAATATATATATATATATAAGTATATATGTTATATATATATATATATATTATATATATATATATTATAGATATATATATTTAATATAGATATATATATATATATTTGAATATATATATATATATATATATATATATATATATATATATATATATATATATTTTATATATATATATAGATAGTATATATATATATATAATATATATATTAGATATTTATAGATTATATATATAGAATATATAAATAGTTATACATCATATTTATATATATATATATATATATATATATATATATATATATAAATATATATATATATATATATATATATATATATATATATATATATTCTGATTGAAACTGACTACAATGGAATGCTTGATACACTCAGGAAATCAATAATTTCATGATCTGGATAGTTGCTTGTTAGAAACAAAGGGATCCTAAAGCCCTTATCCTAGTAGTGATATTCCTGACAAACAACTTAGCTAGTATGTGAAAGGTCCCAACGGTTAAGTACAGTTCTTATCAAAGGCCTTCCCAACAAGTTAAGTACAGTTCCTATCAACATATGCTGGACCCTTCTCTGGTAGCAGGGCGAGAGAGAGATACTTGGTGTATCGGGCATTGATGTTGAAGGACCAAAGTTGAAAGCCCCTTAAAAGCCTCTCTTTTTATCATCATATTTGTTTGAGCTAGTGTGTCATAAACCAGAATCCAAAATTGTGGTCAAAGCCCACCCCATACATGTTGTTCTTGATTGGATGGGTCTCGTATATAGGAATAAACTCTTATCAGCCTTTAAGAAAATATTTCAAGGTCCTTGCAACATAACTAAGATGCAGATTGACTGGTAGGCAGCCCTATTTTGTTGCCCATGCACTTTAAGCTCATGCAACCAAGGAGCAACCCCCAAGTTCCGCTGGACTAGAAGAAAGTCTATACGAATAGGTAAAGATGAAATGTGTATCTTTTATGGGAAGTGTGAAAACATAGATTCATGGGCATATGGGAATCTGACAGGAATCTGAAAAGTGATACCTGAGAACTTCTCCCAAAAGATATATATATATAAAGATGACACAAAGGAACTTCCAACTTGAGCTTTGATACCAGTGTATGGCATGAAGATTGTTTGTCACCAAGTCAAAAAGATTTGTATCTTCCCAAAGTTGTGCACTAGCATGACAACCACTGATATGTTCAACACATTCAACATATAAAACTAAGCATGAAAATATTCATTCCTAAACTGCTGCTGATATAATCTAAGGATCAGTAATGCAAGCACTTGCTTTGTTGAATTCTACCATAATATGAAGTAGACTGATGACATCGAAAGCAGAAACTCAGTTAAGAGAAAATTGACAAGAGTGACCAAAGAGCATACTTCTTTCGGTTTGTTTGTATTTTTCCTTTGTCAAAATCAAAGTGTTCTACCATCATCTTGAGGTGGGGTCTTAGACATACCTTACATATCCAAGATAATCAAGAACACCAGAGATCCGCCAATATATTTTTGTTTTTTAGGTGTAGCTCGCTCCGAGGAACCGATTCTCCTTCATTAACTACTTGTGTTCTCCATTAATAGACAGTAAGCATTAGAAATTAAGCAAAAAGTTAGCTTCAAAAGGTTTTGCTTCAAATGGCCAGCTACAGACCACTTGTCAGCAGTTTTTGCTTCAAATTGAACTAGAGCTTAAGAGCCTATTGCCAGCAGGAGAGTTGTCCACTGACTAGCTGGACTCTACCACTTGTTGAACCTCAAATAATAATATGCTCAGTGATAGTATCAGTTCCAATTTTGATTACCAAGGATATGTGCGCAATGGTAGTACCAGTGTAGTATCAAGCAAATGTATTAGTAATAGCATCAGTGATGGGATCAGAAACTGTGCTCAGTGATAGTATCAATGATAGAAAATGTGTTCAATTATGACTTAACTTTACACATAGAAGAAACAAAAAATATAGCATGGATGAGTGCAAAGTAGACCTTTCATGATTAGGATAAAACATTATGTCACTTATCAGGAGGCCGAGCCTGCTTAGGTGATGTAAAACAGAATAAAATATAGAAAAAAATTGAAATTCAACAAGCAGCAATATGCACAACAATTTAGATGATAGGGTGAATGAGACAGTTTATAGCTCACTTTAACTAGAAGTCTATCCTATAAATTCTCGTCAAGCCATTTGGTACAAAATAGATTCAGAAGGCCAGCATACATGGGAAGTACCTTTTACTGTTTCAGATTTTGAGCCCATCGAATTAATGAACAACCCTTCTAAGTTGTCTAGATGAGGAAAGTGTCTAGAAAATAGGAGAGAGTACAGATCCAACAATGTCTGATTCATGAGAAACTGTAGTACCCGAAGCAGTTCCAAGGTAGAGTACACGAGCGCCATGCTTCTTATAAACAAAATCAACATAAAGGAGCTAGAACTATGAAAATGAATATGTTCAGAAAAAATATCAAAAGACTAACGAGTAATAACATGATACAAATAATAATTATTAATATAGTAAACAACATGGAGGAACTAAGATAAGAAAATGAAACGATGTAGAGCTGCAGCAGGGAAAGTCACATGTTAACAGTAATGGTGACAAACAAGCAAATGTGAAGATTATATCATATTTTTCTGGCTGATAGGTATTACTAGTGGAAGACAAAAAAATGTTTGTTTAAGCTAGCTAAGTTTGCAGTGTGCAATAAAATTACCAATGCCAGTGTTAGAGTAGGGGAAAAGCTGCCAAAAAACATAATGAATGAAAACTATTACACCTGGGAGTCAAGATACCAACAACCAGATTCAAAGACAAAAATCTAAAGTAAAAAATAGTAAAATATCTACTAAACTAGAGAGCAAGAAATGAATCTTAACAATCTAGCTCCCAAGTGTTCAATTAGAACTAAAAAAAAATGTCTCTAGATAGCGTCATTGATTAGAGAAATTTGTAAACTATACCTCCATGATGGCTTCTCTGAACTCGATGCAAACTACTATCCCTTCATACACATGAAACGATCATTTTAAAGCTAAAATACAACCATGGCATATGCAAATCTATACCCAACTATTCTTCCCTTCCCTGTAGAAGTAAAACTTGGCATGAGATATACAGAACTGTTTGCTAGTTGTGTCATGTAGTTTACAAGTTGTATATGCTAAAGCCATACAATAAGTCATAAGAAAGCATTGCATATTAACATATACAGAACTGTTCGCTAGTTGTGTCATGTAGTTTACAAGTTCTCATTGCACTATTAGGGGATATAAAGTATCGTGGCGTACCGCCGCCATCGTGGAAAAGTTCTGACTTATGATCCAACAATAGGTAGTAAAAAAAGCCAAATTTCCTTCGGAAGAGAGAAGTAAAAATAAACTTCCAAACAATTTTCTTAACTAACCATTAACATTTCACAGGCAAAAAAGCTTCTTTATGCTGTCCAAAATAGAACATTCAAAATGCTCGAAATATTTGGAAGAACGGTAAGCATATTTGGCACGGACTAGTGATCAAAAGAGTACAAAGAACATGCGCACATTAGAACACCTTGTGCATTATATTACTTATAACACTTATCAAGGGCTAAAGTATTTTTTCTGTCATGCTAGTTCTTAAACTACATGTATAGTTCAGTACTCCAAACAAGTTCTGTGGTCCTTTTTTAATACAAGGTCAAGTAGACATTCTTAAATACTAGAAGTAAGAAATCTTCTCAAAATCCAACATTTTAACCAAAGGAATTGAAACATGTTGTAAAGCATGTCACCTCTAAAAAAGGAGCTTGCATAGCCAAATCCCACAAGTAAGACACGGTACAGGAACAATGATGAAACTTGAGATGCTTGAAACATGGGAGTTCTTGGCCATTTCCTTTTCAAAATATCAACAACAAAAAAGTTAGGCCTAAATGCACATTAAAGTAATCTCAAGAGATATGTCAGTACTTAAATACTCAATGACTTGGAAAGGATGGCATTGCCAAATAGCCAATAGCACTGAGGAAGTAAAAAATATTATGCTTATTGAACATCTTATTTAAAGTATAGGATAATAAATAGCTCAATAGATCCTGGAACAAATAAAAGTTCTAAATCTCGATCGTCATTGGCAGATAATCGATCTAATATGATTAGGATCACAATCAATAAAACCATACCTCATGTTGAATTTTTTATAGACACATAAAGAAATTAGAGGTTAAAATGAGCAATACTTAGAGAAAAAATCCACAAAATCAATATAGGAGCCCAAACCTGGACCATTGACCTATGATGATGAGCTTTCTTGGTCGGGGGCCTGCGCCGCCTACTGGCGAAGGCCGTCTTGAGGAGGACGCGGCACCGGAGGAGGTGGCGATCGGAGAGGATGGCTCGGCTCCATCAGTGACTTCCCGTGGGCCGTCAGCGCCAGCGTCAAGTCGGACGTCCTACTTCATGGAGTGGGTACTGGAGCACCTAGTTCAGAGAGTTAGAAAGCAACAGCATCCAGTTTTTGATCGAAAAGAGAGAGAGAGATTTAGGTTATTTTGATATTGAGTTCTGAAAGTTTTGATCTACTAAGTTCTGAAAGTTTTGGGATGGACGGTCTAGATTAAGCCATCCGATCGAACGGTTAAGATGAAAACATATGGATGTAAACTTTTCCTCCATAAAATTTGGCAATTAGCCGCCAATTGTGTGGTATTCCCACCGACCTATTTGGGACGAAAATGTGTATTATTTGGAACAGAAATTTTTATTAGTCCCAAATAGTGATCCATTTTCACAATCTGTCCCAAAAAAATATAACTTTTTGTTACTAAAAATATAGCCGTCCCTAGAACTATACCTTTTAGGACGTTTTAGACTTGTGTTCGTTATAGTGTCGTCCCAAAAAGACACTTTTTTTATAGTGATGAGATGAAGGAAGCACAACACCTATAGAGATATTGTTTTATATAAGCAAGGGATAAATGTCCTCTACAGGATCTTGTTAATTGATATAATACAAAGTTGT
This sequence comes from Iris pallida, assembly GCA_029216955.1. Classification (NCBI taxonomy): domain Eukaryota; kingdom Viridiplantae; phylum Streptophyta; class Magnoliopsida; order Asparagales; family Iridaceae; genus Iris; species Iris pallida. The sequence continues at coordinate 24,634,520 of JANAVB010005598.1, forward strand.
TTCGTCAAAAAATAACATCTCTCGAAACAAAAAGAACTTCTGAGAATCAGGTGATAGCATTTATACCTTTTCTTGGTTGATGAATATCCTAAGAAAATACATTTGAAAAGCTTGGGCATAATGTTATCACGATGATTAGCCTGTATATGCACAAAAAGTGCATCAAAATACCCTCAAGTGAGACACATCAATTGATGGTGCCTACAAAACTTTAAGCGGTGATTTAAAAGACAATACTCGACTTGGTAGTTGATTAATGAGATAAACTATATCTAATCCTTCAGACCAAGAAAAACTTGGGAACATGCATCTGAATCATCAAGGCACGAGTTTCTTTCAACAAGTCTATCTTTTTGTTCGGCTACTCCATTTTGTTGATGGGGTACCAACGCAACTAGTCTAATGCAAAATGCCATGAGAATTTAAATATTGTGTCATTTTGATAGAATTTATGTGAACGAATGAAGAGTTTTAATTTGCGAATAAAATTGAGTTTGAACAAGTATATAATTTATCTTGAAGATATTCATGACTTCAATTTTTGATTTTAATAAGTACACCCAAGTAACATGAGAGAAATCATCAATAAACTGTAACAAAGTATTTAAAATCATCGAAGGATTCGATAGTAGGCTCCTAAATATCAGAATGAACAAGTTCAAACATTTTATTAGCTCTAGATGAAGAAGACATAAAAGGTAGTGTAGTAGTCTTTGGCAAGGCAAGTATCACAAGAAACAGAATTGATATCAACATTTTGGAAGCAATTTAGTTAGGGCTTTTTTGAAGGATGTGCTAAACGTTGATGACAAAAAGCATGATCTATCGAGGAAGACGAAAAAGCTTAAACATGCACACCCTTGTTATGTAGAGCTTTTACAAACATGTAGTAGAGGCCCTGATAAAAGAATCCTTCACCAATTATTTTCTTGATGACGAGGTCGTGAAAGAGTATCATGTGAGGAAAAAAAATATAGCACGATAATTTAGTGTTTGAGAGTTTGCTAATAGAAAGCAACTGAATTGGAAAATATGGAACATACAAAGCAGCTTATTTCACATCTTTATAAAACAAGTTAATATTTCCTTTGCCAATGATAGGAACACCATACTCGTTTGCGATATACATATAGAAGCAGCAAAAAATTATTGAAACTCAAACAAATTAATAGATAATTTGTTTGTCATATAGTAAGTGGCACCATAATCAACAATCCAAAAATTATGCACAATACTAAATTTCAAGGCAGTAGAAAGTGCAGAACGATTACCTTAAATATTACCAAGAGACTAATGCTCAAAGTTTGCCAAAAATAGCAAACTTTCCAAGGAGATCAGCGGCATTAGAGTGGCCAGAGGTTGACCTTCTTTGATCAACTTTTCCCTGAAGATATGTAGAAAATTCATTGATATGGGAAATTGCAGATGAATTATAATTTACCATATCTCCATGAAAATTTCAGCAACATGTGATCTGTGCACGAGTGTTGATACATCATTGATTTGGAGGTCCCTTTGTTTTTGGTTTTAATCCTGGATGAAAATTTAACATCTCTCAGAAAGATGACCCAAATGATGACAATGTTGATAAAGTCAGGTATTTTTCCTTCGTAAGTAGAATCTACTCTATTTTGTCGAGGGAAAAAGCTATGTCTATAACAACATACTTACAACTTTCTTACAATATCTCTCTCACCCCTTACATATGGGTCCCACCGGGTCTTACCTCCCCTCTCGCCCCTCTGCTACATGGGCTCCACCCGACCCTACCACTTACCCCCTCCTCCAATAGAAGCCCGACATATGGCGGTTGTAAGAGAATTGTAAGCATTTGGTTGTCGACATAGCAAAGCTCTTTGTCGAGTGGCAGCATAAGCACGAGTGTTATACATGCTCGGGTTAGATTCCAGATTCATGACCTTCCTTCGGACCTCTTCTAGTTGAATGGCGGAGGTAACAAAACCAAGAGATGGAAAGTTCAGAGACTTGCTAACAACTAAAAGATTTTGTCCCCTTCGAACATCTATGAAGGATAGTGGCATCGATAGTATGAGGTCAATATACCTTAAGTTCGATCACATGCTTTTTAGATTGTCAAGTAGATGTACAAATAGTTTACCTGCTTGCTATAAATTCGTAATATCTTATTGGAGTTCAAAGATCCGAGCCGAATTATTTTGTTTTTCGTACATATCCTGCATCATAATCCATAAATAAGAAATCAATTTGGAATAACTGAAGATCTTGACCCTACGAAATTAAGAATCCACGATCGTATCAATTGATCATTGAACAACCAAGCAGCATATTCAGGTGCTGAAGGATCCAGAGCCTCGATTTTTCATCAACAAAACTGAGTTTAGATCTCCCATAAAGTGCAAGAGTTACAACTCTTGACCAAGGAAAGAAAATTGAATTTGTTCTCAGACGTTAATATGGATTAACCTCCACAAATAATAGGCAAAGAATATTAAACAGGAGGAGGAAACAACCTCTCTGGAAAAAGAAAGCTAAGAACATGAGTAAGAGACATGCTTTGATACCACAATGAAGAAAGGAATCCACTTTCTTGTATATCATCATAATAATTTCCCTTATTATATAGAGAAATATACAATCAATGTACATACTAAACAATTGGAAAATATAACTATACTACCTAAAGTTTAGCAACCATATATGTTAATATAGTATATGTAGTAACCATATATGTTAATACATCTATTATCAATAGATTTAGCTCCAGATTCAGCTCCATAATTTTAGGGCTTTCCTTCACTACATGGTAGTTCACTACTTTTACTTTCTGCTCTATCAAATGTGCACCATACATACATGGACTCAAAAGTGCTAGTTTAAGTGAACTAAAAAAGGCCTTCATTCAATGTGGCTGAAGGGACCAAGTAAATAAAACACAGAAAAAGAAGAAGATGAATCTGTTACTCATTACAAAGTATTAAACATTTATCTAGCTTAGAATCATGGATGGTAAATATTATGTAGCTATTTTTTCTGTCTACCTTATCTACATTTTTATGTCATTGACTTTATGTTGAATGAATGCCTTAGAAGTTGTCCCTAGATAGTCCATGTCTCATTACCGTATAAGGGAATTTTGCTACTACAGCCTCTATAAACTAGGGGTGAGTTTAGTTGGTTCGGTTCGGTGTGAAAAGTAGATTGAGTTTGGTCGGTTTTGGAATATATTCGGTTCTGTTCGATTTCCACAAAGTTAGTTCGGTTTAAACCTAACCGACCGAATGCTCACCCCTACTATAGACGGGCAAACATATCTGTAGTGCCTCAGCACCCTCTACATCTTTAGAAAACACTTATAAAGCACATGAACTGGAGATTAAATGGCTCTGCCTATTACAGGTGATATGTTTCCTTTTTACACTACTAAAATAAGGCAAATTAGCGACGTCAGGATATGTCGCTAATTAAGGAAAATACGTCGCTAAACTTAATTAGCGACGACTTAAGCGACGAAACATGAAGGTCGCAGAAAAGCTAGTCGCAGATGACAAATTCGTCGCCCTCCGTCGCTATTTGCGACGTCACCCCAATGTCGCTGGATCGTCGCAAAATTAGCGACAGAGGGCGACGAATTTGAACGTCGCCAAATTAGCAACGTAGTACAACTATGTAGCGACTGTTATTTCTTTTTATGTGATGACATGGCATGCCTGCCACGTCAGCAGTTTAGCGACGTACGGCGACCAAATTAGCGACGTCAACTCTCTGCCACGTCAGCTACTGAGCGACGGATAGCGACGTGACAGCGCTAATTAGTGACGTCATGGATACGTCGCTTTACGTCGCAGAATGTCGCTAAACGTCGCAAATATTATGAAATTTTTTTAAAAAAAATATGTTTGGTATTTTTGTTATGCTGTGTGTCTGTGTTTACACAGACACACATCATCACAAAAATACCAAACATATTTTTTTAAATTTGGGCAGCACCTCCTTTGTATATCAGATCATCACTTATAACCCAGCGTAGGTATATTTGTCATCCCTATCGCAGTTATCACAAGCATACATGTCCAAGTAAATATCATACATGTACTCAATAAAATACCAACAAAGTAAATATCACAAACATACATGTCCAACAAAAATATATGTCCAACAAAGTCAAATAAGAATGAAAATCAGTGTACCAATGATCAATGGGCCCATAGGGCCAATACATACAAAGATGATAAAAAATCTACTGGATCACTGAGGACCCCTGCTGCGCATCTGAGATAGCATGTACTCATACTGCTCCTATGTGAGCTGCACCATAGGGGCAGTAGGAGGCAGTAGCAACGTCTGGAGTCGGTGCCATCGATGGACCGGGAGGACGTATCTGCTCCAGCTCTCGCAGTCGCTCAGCATGCGCAGCAAGGGTACTCACCATACTCTGAGTACTCTCCTAATCGAAGTATGTACCTGAGTGAGTGAGGCATATATGGTCCTCTACGATCCCTCCAACTCGACTTGTCTACGCTCTGTGCGTTGCGTAGACTCGGTGAGCGTGTGCAAGCTGGCAGATGTAGCCTGCTGCAGACTCATCAGCTCCTGTATGCTGTGCTCGACCGCATCAAATCGTCCGATGATCATCGGATCGTCAGATCGTCGCTCTGCAGTATGGTGATCAAAAATCTGCTGCTGTAACTTGCGACGTAGCTCGTCGATCTGACGACCAATATCCTGAGCTCGTGATGATACCTGCGAAGCTGGAGACTGCGTACTGACAGAGGGGACCCGGGATGACTCTGAAGACAAATAGGCGTCGTAGGATCCCGTACCGTAGTACGTACCCTTCTGAAGACCACCAACGGCGGTCATCCAGAGGTCGTCCGACGATGGAGCTGTAGGCGGCTAGGAGGAGGTACCAGCCCCTTCCTCTGCTGGCGCACTAGCAGCAGCAGCCGCCTCCTCTTGTAGCCGAAGAAACTCGGCCTAGAACAATGTTTGCTAATGTCTAGTGTTTGCTAAAGTCTATATTGATGTCTATTTTTCTGTTTTCGAAATTATAGTAAATTAATATAAAGAATAGAACGTACATATGCCTGCATCGTCCTTTCGTCAATAAACTCTCCAGCCATCCGATGGGTGACCAGGAAGACGGTCACCATGTTGGGGTCCTCATCCTTTTTTACCATGTTAAAATATATTATATATTATTAGTATTAAACATTCTATCCAACTATATAAAAATGATGTCCGTCATAGGAAATGTACCAGATGACGAAAATGCTCCGTCATAGGAATGGAGTCACCACACCACTTACTGGCGCTCGACCGCGCCACCTTGGCCTTGTCAGACCGCTCCTAGTACCTGGCCTCACCGAATCTAGCCTTCATCGCAGTCCACTGCTCTAGCGTGATCCAACCATGGATCGTCTTTTCGGAGCGATCACGAGACTTCTGGTCGTGGATCGCATCACGGAATGAGCTTGCCTACGATGGCAGAAAATTGGGCCTCGATCTTCACCGCCCGGTATGGTAGATAGAAATAGGTCCTCTACAAGAAGTAAAATAGAAAAGTTGTATAATATACACAAATGATTATTAAAATTTAAAAATAAACAAATTTTTTACCTTGAAGTGGGCCAACCAAAAGGCCTTCCTATCTGCGGAAGCATCTGAGTAGTTAATCCAAGGCCCACCATAGTTCTGCCTCAGAAATAACCCCAGCTGTCTCTATACTGCAGGAGGCCGATATATTTACAATAATAAATTTCATGAATATATATGTACATATAATCATTTGATAAATATATATTAACTAATTAACTTACTTCGTAGGTCCCGTCCGTCCAAATCTCCATACTCGTCTCATCCGGAGGAGCGCATGAAGGGTCGCTCTCACCTCCTGCCTGGGCAGGATCAGCCTGATTGTCGTCCTCCATATGCTCGGCGTCGGCTCTCCCCATGGAGCCGTCGGCAGGAGGAATGCTGGACGCGGAAGGAATGCTGGACGCGGGATCAGGAATGCTGGACGACGAGGGAAGAGTCGCCAACCTGCTGGAACTGTCCCTGTCCCGGTAATGGACCGGGAACAGAACGGTACGCTGGCGTACTCGGAGATGAGGATGAGGGTACGAAATCTGCATCTCCAGCCCGAGGCAGACGGGACTACCTAATATAATATCCTCCGTATCGTCCTCCTGGTCTAGTCATACATGATAATAACATATAACAATAAAACAAATATACATATTTATATGATAGACATCACAAATTTTTGAAAAATATCATAGTCACAGATAAAAGTGTCACTAAAGTGTCACAATTTATATGATAAAAGTGTCACTAAAGTGTCAAATATGATGATAAAACAAACGTACAGATTTAATCCTCTTCTAAAAATTCATCTAGTTCGTTTAGCTCTTCTTCTTCTTCTTCTTCTTCTTTTTTTCTTCTTCTTCTTCTTCTTCTTCTTCTTCTTCTTCTTCTTCTTCTTCCTCCCTCTACATCTTCACTTTCATCTGCATCTTCCTCTTAGATAATTCTATTTCTTCTACACAATTAGATATGTAATGAGAAACTTCTGTCGTGTCCACTTCTATAATACTTGTTACAAGAGGTAGTTCATCCTCTTGATAAGCTATATCGTCAACCTCAAAGGTATTTTTAGCTTTGGTCTTGCATACTGCCCAACAGTCCGACCTTGTTGTTCCCTGTTTAGGATAACTTGTGAAGTACACGAGCTGAGCCTGACTTGATAGGACAAATAGTTCATAGGCTTGATATCGACACCGATAGTTTATATCTACAAGACCGTGCTTGTCTACTTTCCAACCTTGACCTTCAATCAGATCGAACCAATCACACCTGAATAACACAATCTTAGCAGGCTCTATTCCATAACTATATGTCAGCTCCACAATCTCCCGTAGGATGCCATAGAAATCAGTTGTCCACATCAACATCCTTGTAGTTCGAAGATCTGATACACAAACAGCTATTTTTGGTAGAATCAAGATCCACAAAGTTGTCTCTGATCGGGCAAGTTATTGATTTGAACCTAAACCCATTAACACAGTTGCTTGGCCATATTTTTGTAGCATAAATTGGTCCCTTGGCTAGCGTTCTAATAGACTCATTCTCAAGTCTTGTGTATGGACGATCGACCTAAATACCACGAAAAAATAAATTAAGCCCATTCTCAAGTGCATATACAGAAAGGTAATTACAGAGTTCTCAAGTCTTACATATGCACTCAATCATGATGGAAAATAATGCCTCATTTCTTGTTCTAGTTCTTCTTCTGTTATGTGTGGCCTATCTGACCTCACATCATCATTAAATATGCTGAAAACTAACATCGTTCAATTAATATAATAGTATAATAATCAAAACTATTAAAATAATGTAGACGTATTAATTACTTACCCCTCCAGCTTCTCTACTTCATCATCGTCGCAGTTAAGTAATACATACACCTGAGCAGCCCTTAGCTCATCATCGTTCAGATATCTCTTCTTATTTTACCCGATAGCTTTCCTGGAGCATTGAATACCTTCAGTATTGTATCATTACATTCATGATCTCCGTCGTCGTTTCTGGAAGCTCTCGTTCTATTAGTTGCAACATGAGGCTTGAAATACTATCGAACAAAAGTTTGTAATCTCCTCGAGAACATAGGCTTCACAAATAGAACCCTCGACCCGTACCTTATTTTTTATCTTTCTTTTTAGGTGATTCAAATGTCGCTCGAACGGGTACATCCATCGATATTCGATGGGTCCACCAACATGTGCCTCATAGGATAGATGAATCGGCAAATACTCCATAGAGTCGAAGAATCCAGGAGGAAACACCCTCTCTAGCTTGTACAGTATTATCGTAATGTCCTTCTCTTACTTTTCTAGACGATCAATGAGCAATTTCTTAGAACAAAGATCCCTAAAGAATATGCTAAGCTCCGTCAATGGATCCCAAACTATCTGCGATAAGAATTCTTGAAATGTAATCGAAATTAACCTCTCTATGAATACGTGACAATCGTGGCTTGGGATTGTCTTTCGTTTTTCCTCTATCAAATGCAATGCAGGGCATTTGCATATTTCTTCTAAGTCCAACCTGGCCTTGGGATTGTCTTTTGTTTTTCCCTTTATGTCCATCACAGTATTAATTATGTTATCAAACACATTCTTCTCACAATATGCATGATATCAAGATTATGTCTGATCAGATTGGTACTCCAATATGGCAGATCCCAGAATATGTACCTCTTTGTCCAGTTATGATCTCTACCAAATCCATCGCACTTGTACCCAGTTGTAGGATCTTCGATAGCACTTGGAAAATCTCTAACCTCCTTCCATATCGTGGCACCGCACCACATTGGCGGTGGATCACCATTCTCCACAACGTCGGTACGGAATGCATTCATGTTCCTTCTGAATGGAATGATCTTTTGGCAGAAATTGCCGATGACAATCAAAGAAGCACGGTTTTCCTTCGTGTTTCAAATGAAAAGCCTTAGTATGGTCCATGCAATACGAACATGAGAGACAGCCATGAGTTCTCCATCCAGATAACATTCCATAGGCCAGAAAGTCGTTGATGGTCCACATAAGGGTTGCCTTCATCTAAAAATTCTGCTTCCTGAAAACATTGTATATTTTAGCGCCTACTTCCCATAACTGATTCAACTCATCTATCAAAGGCTGTAAGTACACATCAATGTTCCTCTTAGGATTGTTCGGACCAGGAATTATAACGGTTAGAAACATGTACTGAGTCTTCATACACATCCAAGGCGGTAGGTTATACGGAGTGACAATCACAGTCCAGCATGAATACTGGGATCCCGAAAGACCAAAAGGAGTAAAACCGTCAGAAGATAGCCCCAACCTGACATTATGCGGATCTAAAGCAAAATCAGGATACACTCGATCAAAGTACTTCCACGCTTCTCCATCGGATGGATGATCCAACACTCCTACAATCTGTTCTCGCACGTGCCAACTCATATTTTTGGCCGTCTCTTTCACCATAAATAATCTTTGCAACCGCGACGTTAAAGGCAAGTAGTGCATTGAATCGGTCGGTCTTCTTGTACAGGTAGACCTTCATGTACTAGTTGTCTTATAGCGATCCGCACCACAAAATCTGCACACATCTGCATCCTTGTCGTCTTTGTAGTACTAGCATGCACCCATTGCGACAAGAATCGATTTTCTCGTATCCCATCCAGAGCGATCTCACCATCCTCTTAGACCGATAGAAGTCTTTAGGTAACTTAGCACCCGCCGGACAAGATCTCTATAATCAACTCCAACACTCGGTTGTAGCATTCTTGCGACATGTTAAAATCTGACTTAATGCTCAACAGTCTTGTAACCACCTTCAACGGTAAATGATCCTCACAACCAGGATACAATGGAGTCTTTGCATTCTCCAGCAACTCCATAAACTTTACAGCATCGATATTCGGTGCCTCCTCAGCTACATCATGAACGAAACTAGGCCCCGCATCGTCGAAAACTATGTTCATGCACCCGTCGTCGTATGCATGATTATCTGAAACAAAATTAGGTCTCGCATGCATATACAGGCTCAACATAAGACTTCGGCTCTGATGCTAAAGACACAAGTTCTCCGTGTGCAGTCCACTGATAGTAATTAGGCGTAAAACCTCTCGAGTATAAATGATATGTCACTTCCACTTCTGGATAATATTTCACGTTATGATATTTCATACACGGACACTTAATTTTGGTGCCATCCATGTACTGAGGGAACACCTTAGCAAACTGCAGGAACTGCTCTACTCTCGCTATGTATTCATCTCGTACACCACACATATCATCAGGACGACGATTGTACATCCATGAATGATTCCGTAAGTAGTAATTCATATCCATTTGGAAATAATTCTGCAAAGATGGACACACATGTTCAGCACAGTAACTAGTCAAACTGGGTGAAGTTGAGTTGACTAAGTCAATATCTTGGACAAACTAGTTAAACTGGGTGAAGTTGACTAAGTCTAGGCAATTATCCTTCACTAGACATAGACATGGAACAAACACCGATATTTACAGTGTCCGAACTTCCTAGTGTATATTATAGTAGAGAGACATGGTAACCGTGTGTCGGGGTACAACTCGGGCGGGTTGGGTCGGGCTTGAGGTCAACCCGAGCCCAACCAGATGAATCATAAGCCTAATCCGAGCCCAAGCTCGGCCCGACCTCGGGTTCAACATATGAAGCCCAAGACCAAGCCCGGAGGATCGGGTTGAACTTGAGTTGGATCGGGTCCATCGGGTAATGTTGACCAACTGTTGACTTTCAGTCAACTGGTCAACTCTGGTTTGGTTTCGGGTCAATTCTAGTCACTTTTAGGCTAAGTTTGACTTTCGGTTGACTTTTGTTACTTTTGGTCAAAACGGTCAACCGAGGTCAAAACTAGTCTAAGAGCACTAATCCTAACCATTACCAATCAAGACAATCAATTTCTAACCATATCCTAACACCTTAGACTCATACCTTAGCTTCTAGGCAATTACCTTAACTTACCCTATTACCTTACCCTTTCATAGCTAGGGTAAATCCAAATTATCATGTGATACCATCTTGGTATCACAAGATACCTCAACTTGTCATGCTCACTCTAGCCCACATCTAACTCTAATACAAAACTTCTAATATAAAATCTTACTAACATATCTTCCACAATTTCTCACTCACTAACACAAACCATATTCTATTACCAAACCTTTCCTTAACATATTATCTAACCACTAACATACTCTTCTAACTAAACACTCAACTCACTAACTCACTAACAAGACACACACACAACATGAAGGGGGTTAAGTGACTGTTTTTGATGAAAAGGATGAATGGATGAATGAATGGTGAATAGGTGAATAGATGAATGAATGGTGAATGGGTGAATGAATGAATGGTGAATGGGTAAATGAATAAATGAATGGTGAATGGGTAAATGAATAAATGAATGGATTGCTATATGTGAAGGATGAATGGATGGATGAATGAATGGATATGGATGAATAGTGAATGGGTGAATGAATGAATGAATGGTGAATGGGTGAATGAATAAATGAATGGTGAATGGGTGAATGAATAAATGAATGGACTGCTATATGTTTAGTCATCGTTTAAGTATTTGAGTTAATTAAATAATTAACTCTCTCACATCCTCATTTCTTTTATGTTTAGTCATCAAACAAATGGAAGGAGATAAGAACTAGGATAAAAGAAAAATTCATATGTAAAATATATATATGTACGTACTACATGCATATACAGTTTTTCAATTTCCTCTTTTTTACTATCCAAATATACCCCTATATAAAGAGAGCACCAGCTCTTATGGAGGGTGAGTAGAAACTCTTTCTATCAGCCAGTCCATTCTTTCAACACTCCAGTAGTTATTCCGAAAAGGAGCTAATACAAATAGAATTCCATAAGTTCTATTGACTATACAACGAGCGTTCACTGAGAACAAATCGACTAGGAGAATGTCGAATCTTACTTTGAGCAATGATTGTTCTGACCAACCTAACATAATGTTGGACTAATCTTTTTTAGCAAGCTTTATAGCAGTTTTCACTGCTTACAATTATTTAGCTTTTTTCTCTGCTTCAACCTATACAGGGCTGGCCTTGGAGTAAGCCGGACTAGCCTTCGGACTTGGACATGAACTCGACACATGAACCCGAGCCCAACCCGATTGTTGATCGGGTTCAAATATTTTAACCCAAATTCGAGCCCGAACCCGAGTATCTTCAACCCTAACCTAACCCATTAACGGGTTTATCCGATTAGGTTCGGCCTGTGTGTGTGTGTGTGTCTCTGTGTGTGTGTGTGTGTGTCCGTGTGTCCGTGTGTGTGTGTGTGTGTCTCTGTCTGTGTGTGTGTGTGTGTGTGTGTGTGTGTGTGTGTGTGTGTGTGTGTCCGTGGGAGAGGAGGAGAAGGAGGAGGAGGAGGAGGAGGAGGGAGAGGAGTTAGGTTAGGGTTTACCGGAGGAAGAGGAGAAGGAGCTCGACGGAGGAGGAGCTCGCCGGGGGGGTAGGGGTTGCCGGGGGGGGGAAGGGGTCGCCGGGGGGGAGAGAGTAGCCGGGGGTCGAGGGAGAAAGAAAATTCTAAAATTTTCGAATGAGGGAGAAAAAGGAAAACAGTGTTCCCTAAGTAAAAAAGTTAGCGACGTCAAGAGGCGACGTCGCTAAACGTCGCAAACATTTTAATATATGACGATATATTTTAATAATATGTCACTGAACGTCGCTATTCAGCGATGTTTTGCGATGTCTATAGAAAGGAGTCGCTATATTCGATATTTAGCAACGTTATTTTATTCCGTTGCTAAATTTCGTCGCTGATAGAGTATATTTTAGTAGTGTTAAGGCATGCAGTGCACTTCATAAAGTACCATAAATCACAAGTGTTATTCCTTATTTTTCACCATTCAAACTTTTTAAAGACTAGAATAGAATGACATATCACTCAGTTTTTTAGACACAAGGTAAATACTTGTTGCAAGAGCATAATTGACTTTCTTGGAAGAAACCTCTTCCACATGAACAAGATTCTCGGCAACAATATTGGAATTATACCTTTAGCGCTGGAAATCAAACGCTAGAGTTGTGTAACGACCCACTCCCGGAAGTACCGGATACGTGTTCATAAAGCACGCCTAGCTTACGCCATAGTAACGGTAGTAGCATGCTATTTTAATAAGTTTTGCAAAACTACTCAATCACGGAACTAACAAAAGATAGTATAAAGAGACAACCATATTTTTATAAGCAAATAACAAAGTAGCATGTGAATGCAAGAGAGTTTGATCACAAATTATTACAACTTAGATAAAGTTTTCCAGAGACAAATCTGGTAGCAGTTAATGGGTATCAAACTAGGAAATATAACTAGGAAATAACACTAAGCAAGAAAATCTGAACAAATCCTCCAGGGATTCCTTCATCTGCCTCATCAGAAGTATAGATCATAGGCCCATAACATACTTAAAATGTTAACGATTCTAGTCAGAAAAGGAGTAAGTACATCCAAACAAATGTCACACGATACAAAATAAAGCAATAAAATAAAGGCAGAAAATGAATCCAAGTAATGTGATACTGAATATTGTAATGTAATGCAATATGAGAAACTATGAGAACAATAATGATCAAGAATAACACGACTAGAAACTATATGTAATTTGAAATATCGTGTTCAATAAGTGGTCGGCTAGCGCAATCTGGTACATCTAAAAATGGCTATTAACGATGGAATCCGGCACAACATATGTGAGGTGTATGTTGTTAACGATAATAATGAATAATATGGACATGACCACTTACCTACTTGGCATTTTCCCTTACACGAGACACGAAATAATATCAACATGATATAAAATATGAAACACGATTACACGATATAGGTGTCATGATCAAATAAACATGAACGATCACGTGTCAATACTGTATCGCAATATGAAACATGACTTGATATGGAATAAATATTGCATGTATAATGTATAGAGGAACATAAGTAAGGAGTGTACTTGGCTCAATTAGTTGTAGTCGATGTGCACGACACGAACGTGTCGACACAAAATAGTTTAGAAGCTAAATCCCAATAGATAATCCCCAATGATGAAACAATCTATTCCTTTAATTAAGTCCAGAATAGTCCAAATAGCCCAGTTCGATATATAGAAGTATAGATTTGGAAATCGGCTCGATTATTGAGATCGAAATAGAAGTCCATATTCACAAGTAAATAAGAAATAATTCGATTAGTCATGATCGAAATTTGATTATTTTAACAAAAGAGATTTGGTTAAGGATTAAATTATCATAGTCAAATATCTTTATTAGAAAAATATTTATAGTTGTTCATAATAATATTTAGTCAAAGAGTAACATTTAGCAAGTATTTAGAATTTCTAAAAGTTCCAATATTATATGAAGGCTAAGGGCTAAACATTAATTAGAATACAAGACAAAAACCCAAATAGATAATCAAATTATTATTTAGGGCCCAAAGCCCATGGTTATAATATAAAAAGATTTATAATGGTCTTAGGCCAATAATTAGGCCAAAATAGACTATTCTCTTTAGGGCTCAAAATCCAATTAAGTTATATTGGGATTAAGCCGAATCAAAATAATTTAAATAAGTATTTCCATTTATTTTGAATTAAAAATTTATTTTGTAGGGCCAAGGCCCAATTTCTAAATAAAATAGAGATCATCATGTAGGACTCAAAGCCCATTTTACGTTATTCATAATGATGTTGGGCTAAAAGCCCAATTAAATTATTAATCAAATAATGTAGGGCTTAAAGCCCATGAATAGAAAACCATTTTTATTATATAATTTGAAGCCCATCTATATAATCGACCCACAAGAATTAATCTAAGAAACCAATTCAATTTAAATCTATTAAAATAAAGTCTAATATGCCTAAAGACTATAAAGCCAAATTTATAAGCCCTCATTATCATATGAACAACCATCAATTATTTATATAAATCCCAAACTATATTAATATTCTGACTCAAGCTTGAAGGCCCTATCGAAGCTGGGCTCTGGTATGGCTTGGTTATATACAAAAATAGCCAAAAGCCCAACAATTAATATTAAAGCTTTATAAATCCAGATTGCTTAGGCCCAAACCAAATCTTTAAAGCCCTAGGATATCTTGAAATAGCTTTCCTCATAATCAGATTGCTTAGTCCCAAACCAAATCATTAAAGCCCTCATTATCATATGATGATAGGATGACGAATTGCTTGTCATCTACTTCTTATGGATATCTTGAAATAGCTTTCCTGTTTCATAATTTTTTATAAATATTTTAACTTCCCATTACAGAGAGACATGTTTCAATTAATACTTTTAACTTCTTTCTCCAAACACCTATATTCTTAATAAAATTCAAAGCTTCGTGATATGAGAAGACTAAAATAGAAAAAACAATGTTGTAGACTTCTTTACTTGCTTACTTTTGCTTATAATCCTTACCTTAAAGATGCTAATCTGATGTGGCATGTCATTTACCTGCTATGATCAATTTCCTGTTATCCTTGATTTGTCATATCTGCCATTGTAATTAGGACTGGGTGGCCTTTCGTCAAGGAGTGGAGTGCGGATTTCAAGGACAAACAAATAAATTGGTTGATGGTTGCTACTCATTTTGGCAAGTAATTTTCTACTAACCTTACAAGTCTTGCTCATTGATTTGCAAATGTTACCAACTTTTGATATATTACCAGGGAGGAGTTCTTGCTTTAGTTCAAAGATTGTTGCCAATCATTAACAAGTAGTTGGAGTTACCAAGAATTGATGGATCTATAGGCAGTACATATAATTATATGTCAGCTAATTTGACTGGAGACCTGGACCAAGTTGAGATTTCTAACAACAATATTGAAGGTAGACATCCAATCCTGTGAGAAAAGGAGTTATCTTCTTCCTAATTTGTTCTGCTTACTGAATATTTTGTAACATCCATTTGTCTGTTTGTAGATAGCATATTTGAAATCAATATTACAGTAGGACTTAGGAGTTCGTTAAATATTTTTTACCTGGTTAGAATAAGGTGATTGGGTTTTGACACAATATAATCCAAACAAAACCCTAGAATAAGCTAATTGTAGGATCAGAAGTGGGAATGGGTTAGAGGGAAGGTCTAAATCTAGTTTTGTTCTAGTTTTTTCTACCTAGATTATAAGAGCTCAATTGTGACTTTCAAGGGCCTCAAAGTTATTACAGGCAAACAAGCATGTCCCTGTTCTGAATCACTTGAAATGATTATTGTTGATATCTGATACATTCTTAGCCTTAAAATTATAGCTGGAGTTACCTTGGCTCTGCAGTAATCAAATTTTCTTATTTTGAAAAGAAGTTATAAACTCCTCATGTGTTGTGCATGCTGTCATACATTCTCATCATTACCCTAAAATTATTCTCTCTACTTTGCAACTTCAGAAGAGATTAACATGGGTGCATGGTAACAAAGTCCAAGCAAGGATTTTTTAGAAAAGTAGTGCGTTCTATCATTGTTTTCTAGCTAAGAAGATTGGTAAAGCTTAAACACCGGGCTAAATCTCAGTTGAGATTTTTGATTTCTGAGACTATAGGCTAAAGGTTGCCTACTTCTATATAAATCCATGAACATTATACATTTCTAGTAATCTAGAAGGTACATCAGCTTTTTGTCCTTGTTCAGTTGATATCCTAAGCTTGCATCCTATAATATTAAAGGAACCCGCTTTGGCTAAATACAACTATTTCAAACATGTAGTATTTTTTATTATTGACGTCACAAATAAAAGTTTAAGTTTTTGTTGTTAGGTTAGAACTGCTTGTATGTTTCTTACCAATAGTCACAAACATATTGCACATTTAGTCAAACTGTATTGATAATTCTGTAATAGTGAGTTGATACTTTGTGTTCTTGTTCTCTTAGGAACTTGCTGAAAAATAAAGGTGTTGTATGTTGTGAATAGGGGAATGCTCTGGATATGGAAGAATGTGCTCCGATATGGTTTGCTACTTTTTTGTTTCATTTTGTAGTGTTGGTGGATTATATTTTGTGGTGACAAGTGATGGATCTTTTTGGTTTGGATGTTTAAGTGGTATGGAAACAACTGGTGTGGGATGTGTACTTTATGGTTGGATTATGTTGTAGTTGGACAAGTGAAGAATACTTTATGGATGTGTATTGGAAGTTTTTGTTGTATGAACAATACAGTTTATTAATATAAAATTTAGGATTTATAGTAATTTGATGTGTGTAGCTTCTGGATTGATATAATGTGTGGTTGATTAATATTATATAATTCTTGACAAAATTTTGGCATGCTTCTCTTGATAGGATTTTGGCATGCACAATATAGCCGTCAAATAGTGCTTTTCATGACGGATTTTGTTCGTAAAAAAAATGCTTTTATTGATGGCTAAAGGCCGTCATCTAGGCCGAAGTCAAGAAAAGTTTTTGTCTATATTGACGGTTTCTAAAAACTACTTTCTTGACGGCTAAAAGCAGTCAAGAAAATTACTTAATATGACGGCCAAAAATTGTCAAGAAAAGCCATGTCAGCGACCGTCAAGAAAAGGGAGGACTTTTCTTGACTCCGGCCTAGTTGACGGATCTGCAACCGTCAAGATACCCATTTCTTGACTGTTTTTTCCCGTCAAGAAAAGCCTTTATTTTTGTATTGCTAAATTCCTATTTAATATATATTGTTGCTCTTGATTGACTAATAAATGAAAATAAAAATAAAACATAAAGAGAGTGTTTGAGAGAGAGTGAACAGGGCAATGATGAGCCTGGGGGCGATGATGAGCCTGGCCTGCATAGTGCGGGACACCGGCAACGTCGGAGGACTGACAAAAAATAGTGACGATCTAAGCTAGCATGGGCCAGAATGGGGCGCTCATTCATGAAAACTCAAGTGATCGGGCACCGTACGGGCGATCGAGGACCGACACCATTATACCATGGGTAAAAATGATGGCCGACCATACGGCACGTTGTACGGCACCGTAAGGGCATCGAAAAGATGTCGAAAGGGCATCATGCGTATAAAACGGGTAGCTGGGTGGCATCGGCTTTCATAGGCACCGTGAAGATGTCGAGGAAGCCTTCTACATCGTAGGCAAAGCGAAGCATTGAGTTACGGGCATCGAAAGACGTCATAGCTGTCTCATGGAGCTCTGGAGCACACAGAGTGCGATGTGCATGTGGGGCGATGATGATAAAGCCAGTGCGGATAAAATTTGCACGAAGAGTCCAAAATTATATGACGATCGGCTAAAAATCGTGTACAAAAGACACACTATTTAACTGAGCCCGCATGTGCTGGTTTTAAAAAAGAATAAAGTGAGAGAGTGAACCAGAGAAAAAAGTAAGAGGGAGAGAGAGCAAAGCAGAGAGTCAAGAGAGATAGAGAGTGATCATGAGGGAAAAAGTGAGATCGAGAGAGAGGAAGAGAGAGATTGAGAGAATGAGTGAAGAAGGGAGAGAGAGCTCAGGTAGAGGAGGCGGCTCACCATATCTGGGTCGCACGATGTAGAGATCGGTGGCTAGGAAACGGTACGAAAGACTGTAGTCGGTGGTGCTCCGAATCTGGAAGCACAATTTTGTCGCCGACGCAGATCTTCTACTACGATGACTCAGCGTTGGACAAAGATGGCTTAGGCACAGTGGTGTAGATGAGGTGCAGATGACACAGCAGTTACGATGCTGGTGGAGCATAGAAGGAGTCGCCGGCATAGAGGCTGGAGAGAAGATGGCCGGTATGGAGTTGGTGGCAGCGGCACGGGGTGATGGAAGCCAATGTCAGGGCTGGTGGTAGCATGGTGAAGGTAGTAGTAGGTGGCGCAGGTGGTGGTTGGGGAGAGAGGCGGTTGTGATGATCCAATAGTAGAGGTTGATGGTGGGGTTATTTTGGCGGCGGTCGATTACTTTGATGGTGGAGGATGAGGTGATACTCGTCAATAGAGGCTGGAGGTGGGTGGTGGTGCTGTTGGCAGTTGTGGCAGCGCTTGGTCAGGGACCAGACAGGTGGCAGTGGCTGAAGGGTAGCCGAGGATGGTTGGGATGGTGGTGACAAAGATGATAATATGGTGATGGCGGCAATGGTGATGATGATGCACTAGGGGCAGAGCAGTGGTAGTTTGGCTAGTGGTGGCAGTGGTAGTAGTCACGATGTTGCGGGTGGTGGTGTCCTAGTAGAGTTTGGCCGGACACGGTAGAGGAGGTCAGGTAGTGGCAATGGTTGGGAAGGAGTAGAGATCGGTGGAGGAGTTGGTGTTGCTGGTGGTGGTGGTGCTATATGTGGTAACGACGGCCAGGCGATGAGTTAGAGACGGAACGGGTGGCTGATGGTTGCAGTGGTCAGGACTAGGACTGCGTTCAGTCGCTGCTGGGGCATCGGGGTAATTGGAAAGGAAGAGACGGGATGACGATGGAGAAATTCGGGTAGGTTGGCTCCGAGGGGATGCCTGGGGTCTGATGGGCATGGGAGACTATGGTGCCGGTGACTGGAAGGGACTCTGACGGTGATGGCGATAAAAATGGAGGTAGGTGGTGGCAGGGCCGGCCCATAGGGTTGAGTTCCCTATCCTGGAAGAGAAATTATTAGATGGTCTAGCCTCACTACGTGATAATAGTAAATGGTGAGTCTGGACAATAATTTCATGACATTGACATAATCTATTATATCACTACATTTCTCTTATTTTCTAGATCATGTTTTTAAAAAAAAATTTCTAATTTCATATATTAAACATATTTTTACAAAATTTTAAATTTTTTTAGGCCAAATATTATACCAAGTGTCAAGAAATTAGTGGGGGGCTCACCATTCACCATCTCCACGTGGTGAGCCCAGACCACACAATAATTTCTTATACTGGAGCTAATTTTAGTTGCCTTTGACCTTTATTGTCAGCTGGTCCTAGTTGTCATCCGTGACCCTAACCTTTGGTGGTATCATGCTGAGCATAGAGGGTTGCCCAAGCCCCAAGGTGTAGTGCCCCGTCCCAACATCGTGCTCCGATTTCGTCTACGGGGTACGCGAGAAAGGAACATTGTCGCTATCGATTCGGTCGGTACCAATAGGTCAGAATCGGCCGAATCAATCGAACGGGAATGGTTGAATTAAGATCCATTCCCCGTTATGGAATGGCTTCTTCGGAAGCAAGTCCAATATTCAGCGGGTTGCGCCTCAAGGATTGGCTCTACGGCTGAGTCGGGAAAGACCTCCAGTTGCTCTGGTTTTTATGTCGCGCTTGATTTGGCTTTGGCTTTGGTTTTCGTGAATACATTTTCGTGAATATTTCCGATGGGTTTTCATGACTTGCATTTTCAAGCTTCATATTCATATAAAAATTTCTTCAATTATACAGTGTTCTAATCAGTTGCTTATGCGATTGCAGGTGATCGTATATGCGACGTCAGCGCAGCCAACCAGTCCCTCGCCTGAAGCAAGTCTAAGGCGAGTGGCTGACCTCCTAATCCTCGACCCTCTATTTCAAAATCAATATGAAATTAAATGAAATGCTTGCCATTATAGTGTAGAATCAAAGAAATCATGGCACGATTCTTAACGAAACACTTGCTATCAAACAGCCGATATCGAAAATAGAAAACGTGCTTTCTTATACAATTCCACTTAGCCTATGCAAAATAATGAATAAATTGATTAATGTTTATGGCAACGACATAGCTAAGTGAGTAAATCGACTAAGTTCAAAAGAAAGGCTAAGTTTTGCAACTAAAAGAGAAAGAATAAGGTTCTAGAAAAGAGAGAGTATTTTTCAAGACTCTGCAAAACGATCATTAGACAACTTGTCGATAAGGTGTAGTTTCCTCGAACGGTTGCCTAGGCCAAGGAACCGATTCGGCCCAGGAGGAACGAATATAGCAAGCACCAGCTTTATATCGGCATGGGTTATTCAGGAACATTCGCAAAGGGCTCGCTACCCACCGCGAAAGGATCACCGTCTAACCCAGCTATAGTTTGTGATGGCTTGACATTGCCAGTGACCTTCACACCTGTCACTTCTCGTTCCCAGAATACGTATTTTAATTCATGTACTGTTTTAATATATTTATTTTATATATATATATATATATATATATATATATATATATATATATATATATATATATATATATATATATATATATCCTGTATTGTTCTGTATTTAAAATTCCTTTAATTTCACGTTAATTAATTTTCCTGCAATTTTACTTTCAGCATTTTACTTTCTGCTTTTATTTCCTGCTTTAGCTTTGTTTTAGGTTCGGCCTAGGTTGGTTTATTTTCGGGTTCATAGTGGTTCAATATGAACCCAACTCCCCACCTACCACCACTCCTTCATTTAAAGCCCCAAAACCCTTTCTCTCTCTTCATTCATTACTTCTCCTTCACCATTACTCCTCTTCTTCCTCCATTACTCCTTCCTACCTACCTAGCGGCATAGGCAAGTGCCAACTTGCTTCTTGATGGATCTCCATTTTTGTTGTTCCATTGTCTCCCTCTCAAGGTTCTTAGATACTTTAGTACTTAGCATTTTCAATTTCTATGGCTCATTTCATGTAGATCTAAGTTTAATGTATTTACGGATTTCTTAGGTTTTGATCTAGTAACTTTGTTATTTTTCAAGCTTTGATGGTTCCATGTTGTAGAGAGTTTCGTTCTACCCTATTTTGACCTATAGAAGTCCAGATTTGGACTTGGGATGAAGGATTTAGAGAGCTTGGAAGCAATGGTTTCCATGGTTCTTTCCTTAGAAAATTCGAAGAAAAACAACAGATCCTGACCGCATGACAGTGCTTGACCGCATGAGTTTTCATGCGGCAAGTCATCCTGGCCGCATGGGCATTTCTGGCCGCATGGACTTTTCAGCCGCATGCGTTCATTCTTTTGAGCCGCATGGGACTTGTTTTCCACCCTAGCCGTATGAGTATGGAACCTTGAGCCGCATAGACTCGGTATTTCTTAGCCGCATGTATTTATCCAGCCCTATAAGTTTTATCAGCCATATGGACTTCAATTTATTTCCAGCCGCATATGATCTATCGTTCCCAGCTGCATAAGGACCCAAGCCCTATTTTGGCCGCATATGACTTAATTCCTGGCCGCATGGAACTTTCCGTTCCGAGCCGCATGGGCGCACGTCTTACCTAGCCGCATGGGGCTTGCTATCCCCCAGCCGCATGGAGTTTCCCCTGGCCGCATGGGCGTATGTTACCCGTAGCCGCATGAGACCTCTTTATTTTCTAGCCGCATAGGCATGGGATCCTGATTCGATTTTGGCCGCATAAGGATCCTGACTTATCTAGCCACATAGATGGGCATCCATTTACTGCTATTCATTGTGCCTTTTTACTATTTCTTGTCCTGAATTTACATTGATTGCTATCTTGGCATTAATTAACATTGATTTTTATCTTGATTAATAATTGATCATGCGTTCCTAGATAGAACTAAGAAACTGGCTAGTCGTC
This sequence comes from Iris pallida, assembly GCA_029216955.1. Lineage (NCBI taxonomy): Eukaryota > Viridiplantae > Streptophyta > Magnoliopsida > Asparagales > Iridaceae > Iris > Iris pallida. The sequence goes on from JANAVB010005598.1 coordinate 24,656,529, forward strand.
TTATTAAATTGAATGAATGAGACACGTTCATATTAACTATGAACTATTACAATCGACTGGCTAATCCCGAATATTGGCATACATGCACATGCAGGCTTCAATTTATTTATTTATTTATTTTTTACAAAAGCAGCATGTGTACTTTATGGTCAAGGCATGATTATTCCGTGGTTGGTTTTGATTGTTGCATTACGCTATGTAAAGACCTACAACCTAACCGCACGGGTATCGTTGTAGAAATGCATATCGTACCCCATACGAAAGTACCCATTTGAATGACCATGATCCACGGCATGGGACTTCGCTTAACATAGAGGCTATTAAGTTAAATAAAATAATGAATGCATGGAGAGAACGGATTCCTGAGTTTTTACATGGCAGCCCTCTTCGGGACTAATAAGTGCCCGACAAGCCGGCTGGTTCCCGCAGATACTGCAAATCTGCCACATGGACAGAGAGCGGTATCTGCTTATATTATTTATTGTACATGGTATACTAACGACGGGCGTCCCGTTGGGACTCGTCTAAATACATGATTGGCGCAATTGATTGATTGGATAGACTAGCCTTGCTTGCACATAGTAAAAACTGAAGAATCCCTATTGTATAATTCCAGGATAATTTGGAACTCACAATAGCAAGCCGTAGTTGTTAAATGGCCGTTTAAATTAATTTGTTTGTGTACTGTATCTACTCTGTTAACTAACTGAGATGATCAGAATATCAGGGCATGACGGGCCAACTTCTGTCCTTGTTTGGTTGGGAGGTTGGTTCGGAGTGTCGTAATGTTATGAGAATCCCAGTAGCAAGCAGAGATCTATTTATCATATTTTCTCATTAATAGCTTTATTCCTCATATCGTGCTTCCTTGCGGTACTTGCTATTAGAGGTCTAACCTCTCTGGTTTTGCATGGCCAGATTTAGAGCCGGTCCCCGAGGATCCAACTTATTTCTACCTCCAAGATGGTCAATACTAGAGGGATGATCGTAGGATGACTCGAGTGGGTTCCTTACTTCCCCGCTCGTTTTGTGAATTACTTTATACTTTGTCGTTTGGCACCGACATGTTAGTCAGATCGTCTTGTACTTACTTTTACATAATTGTAACTAAAGTCAGGCTACAGCTGATAAACAATTGTGTATACCTTGCTACATCATCTGGCTATATTTTGTAAAGCCAGATATCAAGAACATTTTGACTAAGCGTTTGGGATGCCTTACTGCTTTATTTTACATATTCTCTATTTCTGTTTCTTGTTTGAATAATTGAGACAATAGATGTGAAGTGACCATAGTGAGGCTTTCATGTAGTATGCACCCCCTCGTCTTTTAGACAGCATTGATCGTATTATATGGTATTCATCTACCCGTAATACGTAGCTGGCTGAGTCATTCCCCCGCTCTCCAGTATTCTGGTTCTGGGGCGTGACAACACCCCTTCACTGCTTAAACTAATGCACGTGAAACAGGATAAATATGATAGTGCTTAATGTATAAAATTTCATATGCTTGCCTCAAAACATGTTAACATGCAAATCGATTAGGATGGTTAGAAACATCACAGAAATAGCTAGCTAACATGTTTATAAAACTGCTTGAATAAAATACAGAGCTTGGATTTTAATTAGTCATTCGCCAGTACATGTGATCGTACTAATCCTCGCTCTTTGCAGGTCCCGTGAATCAGGAACGACGTGCCAACTAGATCGATGACGTTCGTAATTTTGAAGCTTCGGCCGCGCGTCGAAGACTTTCCCCGTAATTCCACTTTTGAAGACTCTCAACTGTCCAAGAAAGATGGCTCAGCGTCCCTCTATTCCAGGTCACTGGAATACTCTGTTATAAATTGATGGTTATGTGCAATGTATAAAACGGCTATCTCATCGACACTCTTTTGTAATTGAGTCATGTTGTAGCCTGCACGGCATGAGTCGTGTACTGGAGTCTGTAAATGATGTCTACTATCAATAAAGTTCAAAGTTCTCTCTACTTAATGTGTGATTCAATTTGTCTGCTTGCTCTCTTAGATCTCGTATTTTGGATTACCTTATGACTATGCCTTGTGCGATCGTAAATTAGGTTCACACGGCATCACGACCGGGGGACGACTATTGATTCGACGGAATCGTGGTATGACATAATGGTATCAGAGCACGGCTTTACGTCCTTGGCCTCCAAGTTTCTAGTCTCAAACCGTTGACCTCGTGACGATGAGATGAGTTGTTCCATACGCTGAACACAAGACATTTTCTAAAACTAACGAGAGTTGCCTTTCTTTTTCCTGCAGTTACGGAACCTCGGGCAGAGGAAGAGATGAGTGCTTCCAGCGGCTCGAGTAGTTCCAGACCCGAGCATTTTGTCAATCCAACGGGGATGACGCCTACCGTAGCTGGATCCTCCGGCGATCCGATGCAACGGATGTTGCAGATGTTCGAAATACAGCAATGCCAAAATGAGCTCCATAGTCAGCAGGCGAAGGCTCGTCAGACCCAGTTCAAGAATTGGTTCGAGGCTCAATTCAAGCTGCAACAGCAGCAGTTGAATACGCTCCAACAAATAATACAATCGGTCGTGGCCAACAACAATTCAATGAAGATGCCTGCCGTGATCGAGCCTGCGGTTCGATCCAACGAAGCTCAACCGGAGGCGCTCGTGCTCTCACCTGCAGCAGCGAGAAGTTCTAACTTTGACGTATCAAAATTTACATAAAGCTGCTGCACTTCCTTCAATGGCACAGAAGATCCCTCCGTGGCGATCGACTGGTTGGAGGAGCTGGAAGACAAGTTTGAACTTTTGGGTGTCGAAGACTCGAAGAAAGTCGTATGTGCTCAACTCCTACTTCGAATGAACGTGCACGATTGGTGGGCCGTGCAGAAGCAGGTAATTCGACACGAAGATGAGACGATCTCGTAGGCCACATTCAGAAAAGCGTTCGAGACTGAATCTCTCTCTGCAGCCGTGCGACAGAAAAAAGAAAACAAATTTATGAAGTTGAGGCAATGGAATATGACAGTACGACAGTATGCGGCCGAATTCAACAAACTGGCCAAATTTACTGGAGCATATCTACCTACAACTGTAAGTCGAGCTCGGCGATTCGAAGTAGGCCTGCGTTCCTCTATTCATGCCCATGTTTCGGTACCTGAATACAAAACCATGAATGAGTCACTCAACCATGCCCTCCATCTGGAGTTCGAGTATCCTCCTGCTACTATTGGCGCTGTTCACTTTAATAACAAACACCATAGTAATACGGGAGGCAACAATGCGCACAAGCGTCAAAACCGTGACAACGGAGGTGACAACCAGGCAAAGGATCGAATAGTCTGCAATTTCTGCCACAAGGTGGGGCACGTGGCCAACGAGTGCCGATTGAAGAGTGGAGCATGCTTCGGGTGCGACCGAATGGACCACATTGTACGCAACTGTCCAGAGAAGCCGAACCAGCGCCCCTAGCAGCATCAACAGAACCGAGGCCAAGCACCTCGGGATCCATAGACCGCACAATAGAATGGCCAAGATCGTCGCCCCAATGCCCAGGGCCGCGTCTATGCCATGACTCGAGACGAAGCGTTCGCATCTGACACAGTCGTGACAGGTATACTGTATTTCAATAATAAACATGCTTGTGTATTGTTTAATTCAGGTGCCACGTATAGTTTTATATCGGCGGACTTCACCGCCGAGCACAAATTTCCCCTAACACCGTTGGGTCTCGAGATCTTACTGTTAATGTACTGTCGGGCATGCCACTACTTGCAAATTTAGTCTGTATAGATGGAATCATCTATATAGGTGGTCAAAAGATCAGTCTTGATGCGATAGTTCTAGATATTAAGGACTAGGCATCATTCTGGGGATGGATTGGCTCGGTCCGTGCAATACAATTATAAATTGTGCTGAAAAGAGGGTCACATTCCGTATACCTGGAGTGCCTGAATTCTGCTATTTGTGTGGTAAGGCGTCGCCGACCTGCATGGTGATCTTCACAATATCTACTCGACGGATGCTATTTTTTTGGGTGCGAAGGCTATCTAGCGTCCGTTCTAGACATGCTACAGGATGGTGCAAATATGGGTCAGACCAACGTTGTGGCAGAATTTTCAGATGTGTTCCCAGACGAACAGCCCGGCATGCCACCTGATCGAGAGATTGAGTTCACTATTAACATATTCCCCGATATTCGACCGATCTCTAAAGCCTCGTATAGAATGGCCCCTGTAGAGCTTAAAGAACTCAAAGTACAATTTCAAGAGTTGCTCGACAAGGGATTCATACGACCTAGCGTTGTAAAACCCCTAATTTTTCTACCATTTTTTTTATTTTATAAATTTGGTTTTTATATTAATTGCGTATTGTACGTCGCACGCCAATTTACGTTTCCATATTTTGCTCGTCGAGTAATAATGTGTGCGAGGTATACCTTTTTAGAAAAACATTTTTATTAAAAATTTTATTTTATATAGGAAAGGTACATGTTCAAACAAATATGATAAATATTTTTATTTTATAAAAGAGTTATTTTATTCGTCGTTTAAAAATAAGTAGTGATTTAGAAATTTTGGTTTATATAAAATAAATTCCAGATATTTTGCAAAATTTGGAATTTGTTTATTAATATATTTTTGTTATTTATAAAAGCTATTTATGATTTAATATTTAAGTAATTATCTTGATTTTCAAAATTAATTAGTGTCATATTTTAATATTTTTGAAAAAGATATTTAAAATTTTGTTTTATTTAATACTTAAATTATTTGATAATTTAAATTTGGAAAAGATTTTATTTTAAATAGACATTAAATTAAAGGAAGTTTACCTAGATTGATTTGGATTTGATTGCTTAACTTCTAAATCGATTTAAATAAAAAGATGGAATTATCCATCGGGGTTTAAACCATTACAAGTCCTTATCCAACTTGGAATTCCCACCTCCTATATAAGGAGAGGTACTTATCCATAAATTATCTACCATCCATAGATTGTTAATCGTGTCTGTGCCACCCATCTACTATATCCCCACCATACAAATATATTGTCCCCATGTCCGACAGTCCTGGACACCATCCCCCGTCATTCCCGTGTCACACATGACACGAGAACCATCTACGACACCACCCTAACCCTAATCCAATCCCTGTCATCTGCCGCCTCGGCAATACCGGACCACCCCTGCTTGCCCGGCCAACCCAGGGCCAATATCGCCATCAACCCGTCGCAGCCATAGCACCACCATCCTTTACCGATCACCCCACAAACACCACCATGCCATTGTTGCCGACACCAACCTCCACACAACGCTTCCTGTGACCAACACAAACCAGCCCCGACTTCCCTGCCACTCGACGTCGCCACCTACAGCACCATGTACTTCTTTTCCCCGTCGTACCTTCTTGAACCCCGTCACCAACCAGCATCTCCACTGCCACCACCGCCGTCACTGTTGCCATCTACCATCTCCGACCACCACCATTATCACCACCACCACTGTGGCAGACCCGAACCCCGTCACGAACCTCGGTCTTAACCTCCACCACCGCCTGGCCACTCCGGCCTACCCTACCGCCAATAAACCCCCAAAGCTTAAAGCCCTAAACTTACCCGGCCCTGCGCCAATCCTCCAATGTGGCGAGTCGGCGACCGGGTCCTCCTCCTTGCTGCGCCGGAGCACCACAGCCTCCGCCGCCTCATCCTCCTTCGCATCCTAGCATCATCTGCTCGCCCGCGCGTGCTCGAGAGGTCGCGTCTGCACCGCGCCTACGAAGCCTCCTCTCTGCGAATGGCGACCGGTGGTTGCTGCCGCCAAGACGCCAGAGTCGCCACGGCACCCTCCTACTGCCACGCCATCTGGTGAGCCACCCTGTCCCCTCCTCTCTTCGACTTTCCTCTGCCTCCTCCGTGGCCGAGCGAGTATCTGCCGCCGGACCGAGGCCTCGCCAACGGTACCGATCCCGCCGAGATCAGATCGGGCAGCCCCCTCACTTCCCCCTTCCTGTTTCCTCCGTCTATCCCTCCGCCCTCTCTTCCTCTCTCTGTTCTTTAAAAAAAACTCTCTCTCTCCCCCTCTTTTCTAAAGAAGCAGCACTGCTGCTGTGTTAAAAAATACATAGGTTCTATTATTTATTTATTTATTAATTTCTTTGTTTTATTGTTGTTATTTGTATTAGTACTATTTTATCATTATTATTATTAATATTATTATTATCTAATTGTGTTATTTTTATTATTAAGATCTTTGTTATACAACATGAAATAGTTATTTGATAAATACTTCAATAGTATTATTATTATTTTATGGTTATACTATTAGCACCAAGTATTAAACTATTATTATTATTAAACTATACATATATGGTAGATAATTTCAAAAAAATAAAAATATATATTTTATAACAAAATTTTAGACAGGGATATATTACTATAATATTTTATCTAGTTAAATAAATTACTTGACAAAATTATAGTTGGCTTTTCTCTAGAATTTCAAATATATATCTAAAATATTTTGAATATTGTTTTACGAAAAATCATATTTCACAAACTTAGGATATTCTAGCCTAAATTGAATTTTTCCATATTTTCAAGTATTTCTCCTTAAAAAAAACCTTATCTTACTAACAAAGTCTAGTTTTCAAAGTATTATAAGTAGTTTTCTAAAAATAGAATATATATTATTATTTTTTTCTTTTGAAATTCCTCCTGTCCATGACCAATCCCAACCTTCCTATTCCTTGCCAATTCCAAACTACCATACGTCAACTCTAACTAAATTGATCCTTCTGGACCCGATGGAACTGTCCATGCCACCATCAGAGGTCACCTTGTGTAGTTGTTAACCGAAGTCGCAGTTCGTACCACATTGATCTTCGCAGCACACCAGGCATCGCTACCAGGCAAGATACCTTGCCATCTTACTTTGTGATTACTTTACTTTATTTTTTCAGTTATTTATTTTCAGTTTTATATATATTGTTCTATGTTTTATATCACTGTGCGTCCGAGTCACACTTGGGTGCAAACGACCATATCGGTCGTTCATTGCTTTATATTATTTACTTGCATTGACTTAGCTTAGTGACCACCCATTGATGATGAGGTATTGGTATATCTCATACGGTCTTGATACATACTTTACCACGTATTGTGAGTCACATATAGGACAAGTACTCGCATAGTCGGCCGACCACCGATACGTATGAGGCGTACGACGGTTAGGAGTAACTGCCAATAGAATTGCATGCTAGCGGACTTGGCAGTTACTAGATGGTCATATGAGTCATGGATGTGACTCCATTAGGCATTAGAAGGGAAGAACAGTTCCTTGATGTATGGGCCATATTTACATCCTGCTATTATACCTGAAGCTCCGTTGGAGATGCAGGCTCACCCTATTATACTGATTCCCTTTGACATTCATGGAACGTTATGGACGTTTTCTTATTGATTCCCTCTGACGTTCGCCGAACGTTATAGACGGATTGTACTGATTCCCGATGAGAGGGACGATGCCATTGCTATACAGGCCGAGTACCCATATGTGAAGGATTGTTCTTTATTGCATATTCACTATAGTACGGTTAGGTACCCTATTACATGCATCCTTTATTTTCTATTATATATCACAATTTATATGGCATGATATTATGTATCTTGTTACGTCCCTCTGAGGACCTGGTTATCTCGCCAGGTGTGTGCTCTTGTCCTTCGCAGGTGTTCTAGCCGTGGCCATGATCATCTCTATTTCTTCGAGGATGATTGCACTTTGATCGTCTTCGCTTCACTCTTTCTTTTGTTATGTATTTCTTTTCATAGTTGGTAGTGGATTTGTCTCCGCCCAACTACATGTACCAATGACAATTCATAGTTGATTATACGACATCTTTTATTCTTTTATTTTATGGATGAGATTAGTTAGCCTTGGTTTTACTGCATTTACAGCTTATGTATACATACGAGAATTCCATATATTGGAGCATACTTTGTATGTATACAGCTGGCATGTCTATGTTTCTAGTCCTACGTATTTAGGGACTGGGGCGTTACATGTTTCTGTGGTGGCCCATGTAGGTCAAGATAAATTGTTTGGTTACTTTACCGTACCAAGTAAGCCTGCGTATAGGATTAGAGTCTAGGATCTCATCCACATACTTGACCTCTTTCCTCGATTCTATTTTTCAAACTCTCGCTTGACTCATCGAATTGCTCTTGCTTGATCCCTTCTATCGTGATTCGTGTTCTTCTTTCGTGCTCAATGGAGGTTAATAAGGTAACCCATACTAGGTAAACATGACCAATTATCCTATCATACTACTAGTTTAACTCTTGTAAGTTGGGTAGAATGCCTCACGACCTAACAATCCATTTGTCCTTGGACCCATATTAATAAGTTTACTTAGGTTCTAGAATTTAGAGGACTCTAACCCATCTAGCCTACCAAGCCATAGACAAGGAAACTAGGACGACTGCATAAGTCCAAGCTTCATGCAAGACTTAGATTTTAAGAATCTTGGACTATTTAAATTTCTTCATGATTATCACCATACTTATAGTTTGACTATCTCATGCTGCTAAATTAGCCTAAGTTTTGCAAGCTTATTTCTTTATCGAGCTTGATCATGACATATTTTTTTGGGTGTGCACCCACTAACATATTTTCTAATTAGAACCGGTACACGATAGTCCGATCAACCTAGTGCATTTGGGTTCGCTTTTCATATATCGTTCTACGTGGATGGAGACATAGTTAAACTTGCCCCCTAGAATCTCATCCACGACTGCCTTGACAATTCCTTTGAAATTATTCGGTCGTCTTTGAACCACGTATTCATATTCGATAATATCGTCTTCGAACTCCTTATTGCTTTCGCCATCACTTATTTTAGAAGGACGAAGGCGTTGTACTAGAACTTCCTCTAGCCTTCCTATCGATTATGACCATTATCACTCGATGTTGCTATATCTTCATCCTAAACTACTCATTTTTTTCTCGGCCCTGTATTTACTATCACGACCTCCTAATCACTTAGATTAGGAGTGAATCTAATCGTTCTCCTAATCGTGCCCTCAACCTACTCCCAAGAAACCATATCTTAAAGGTCTCTAATTTATTTTCTCTTGATACCATACTATTCCCTATAGCAAGTTATCTTGATTAAAACCTTGATCATTTTCATTCTTGCTTTAATTAGCCATATCCACGATTATTTCAAATCATGATTTCCTAATGCATCTTTTGTTGAACGTTGTGAATTGATTTTTTTCATCGCTACCCCTTTGTGCCTTCTCACCCCCTACTAATTCTTAATTTCGAGGACAAAATTCTTGTAATTGGGTAGGATGTAAACCCCTAATTTTTCTACCATTTTTTATTTTGTAAATTTGGTTTTTATATTAATTATGTATTGTACGTCACGTGCCAATTTACGTTTTCGTATTTTGCTCGTCGAGTGCGAATGTGTGCGAGGTACACCTTTTTAGAAAAACATTTTTATTAAAATTTTTATTTTATATAGGAAAGGTACATGTTCAAACAAATATGATAAATATTTTTATTTTATAAAAGAGTTATTTTATTCGGCGTTTAAAATTAAGTAGTGATTTAGAAATTTTGGTTTATATAAAATAAATTCCAGATATATTGCAAAATTTGGAATTTGTTTATTAATATATTTTTGTTATTTATAAAAGCTATTTATGATTTAATATTTAAATAATTATCTTGATTTTCGAAATTAATTAGTGTTATATTTTAATATTTATGAAAAAGAAATTTAAAATTTTGTTTTATTTAATATTTGAATTATTTGATAATTTAAATTTGGAAAAGATTTTATTTTAAATAGGCATTAAATTAAAGGAAGTTTACCTAGATTGATTTGGATTTGATTGCTTAACTTCTAAATTGATTTAAATAAAAAGATGGAATTATCCATCGGGGTTTAAACCATTACAAGTCCTTATCCAACTGAAAATTCTCACCTCCAATATAAGGAGAGGTACTCATCCATAAATTATCTACCATCCACAGATTGTGCATCGTGTCTGTGCCACTCATCTACTATATCCCCACCATACAAATACATTGTCCCCATGTCCGACAGTCCTGGACACCATCCTCCGTCATTCCTGTGTCACACAAGACATGAAAACCATCCACGACACCACCCTAACCCTAATCCAATCCCTGCCATCTGCCGCCTCGCCACCACCGGACCACCCCTGCTTGCCCGGCAAACCCAGGGCCAATATCGCCATCAACCCGTCGAAGCCATAGCACCACCATCCTTTACCGATCACCCTGCAAACACCACCATGCCATTGATGCCAACACCAACCTCCACACAACCGACCACCTCGCCCCTGCCAACCCGACACCGCTTCCTGCGACCAACACAAACCAGCCCCGACTTCCCTGCCACTCGACGTCGCCACCTACAGCACCCTATACTTCTCTTCCCTGTCGTACCTTCCCGAACCCCGTCACCAGCCATCATCTCCACTGGCTCCGCCGTCGTCACTGCTGCCATCTCCCATCTTCGACCACCACCATTATCTCCACCACCACTGTGGCAGACCCGAACCCCGTCACCAACCCCGGCCAAAACTACTACCACCGCCTGGCCACTCCGGCCGACCCTACCGCCAACAAACCCCCAAAGCTTAAAGCCCTAAACTTACCCGACCGTGCGCCGATCCTCCGCTGTGGCGAGTCGGCGACCGGGTCCTCCTTCCTGCTGCGCCGGAGCACCACAGCCTCCGCCGCCTCATCCTCCTCCGCATCCTAGCATCATCCGCCCGCCCGCGCGTGCTCGAGAGGCCGCGTCCGCACCGCGCCTCCGCAGCCTCCTCTCTGTGAACGGCGACCGGTGGTTGCCGACGCCAAAGTCGCCATGGCACCCTCCTACCGCCATGTCGTCTGGTGAGCCACCCTGTCCCCTCCTCTCTCCGACTTTTCTCCGCCTCCTCCGTGGCCGAGCGAGCATCTGCCACCGGCGCCGAGGCCTCGCTAGCGCTACCGATCCCGCCGAGATCAGATCGGGCCGCCCCCTCACTTCCCCCTTCCTCTTTCCTCCGCCCTCTCTCCCTCTCTCTGTTCTCTAAAAAAAACTCTCTCTCTCTCTCCCCCTCTTTTCTAAAGAAGCAGCACTTCTGCTGTGTAAAAAAATACATGGGTTCTATTATTTATTTATTTTATTGCTGTTATTTGTATTAGTACTATTTTATCATTATTATTATTATTATTATTATTATTATTATTATATTATTATTAATATTAATATTATTATTATTATTATTATTATCTAATTGTGTTATTTTTATTATTACTTCAATATTATTATTATTTTATTATGGTTATACTATTAGCACCAAGTATTATACTATTATTATTATTAAACTATACATATATGGTAGATAATTTCAAAAAAATAAATATATATATTTTATAACAAAATTTTAGACAGGGATATATTACTATAATATTTTATCTAGTTAATTAAATTACTTGACAAAATTATAGTTGGCTTTTCTCTAGAATTTCAAATCTAAAATATTTTGAATATAGTTTTACGAAAAATCATATTTCACAAACTTAGGATATTCTAGCCTAAATCAAAATTTTCCATATTTTCAAGTATTTCTTCTAAAAAAAACCTTATCTTACTAATAAAGTCTAGTTTTCAAAGTATTATAAGTAGTTTTCTAAAAATAGAATATATATTATTATCTTTTTCTTTTGAAATTCCTTCTGTCCATGACCAATCCCAACCTTCCTATGCCTTGCCAATTCCAAACTAGCATACGTCAACTCTAACTAAATTGATCCTTCTGGACCCAATGGAACTGTCCGTGCCACCATCAGAGGTCACCTTGTGCAGTTGTTAACCAAAGTCGTAGTACGTGCCACATTGATCTTCGCAGCACACCAGGCATCGCTACCAGGCAAGATACCTTGCCACCTTACTCTGTGATTACTTTACTTTATTTTTTTAGTTATTTATTTTTAGTTTCATATATATTGTTCTATATTTTATATCATTGTGCGTCCGAGTCACACTTGGGTGCAAGCGACCATATCGGTCGTTCATTGCTTTATATTATTTACTTGTATTGACTTAGCTTAGTGACCACCCATTGATGATGAGGTATTGGTATATCTCATACGGCCTTGACACGTACTTCACCACATATTGTAAGTCACATATAGGACACGTACTCGCGTAGTTGGTCGGCCACCGATACGTATGAGGCGTGCGACGGTTAGAAGTAACTGCCAATAGAATTGCATGCTAGTGGACTTGGCAGTTACTAGATGGTCATATGAGTCATGGATGTGACTCCACTAGGCATTGGGAGGGAAGAACAGTTCCTTGATGTATGGGCCATATTTACATACTACTATTGTACCTGAAGCTCCGTTGGAGACGCAGGTTCACCCTATTGTACTGATTTCCTCTGACGTTCATGGAACGTTATGGACGTTTTCTTACTGATTTCCTCTGACGTTCGCCGAACGTTATGGACAGATTGTATTGATTCCCGATGAGAGGGACGATGCCACTGCTATACAGCCCGAATACCCATATGTGAAGGATTGTTCTTTATTGCATATTCACTATAGTACGGTTAGGTACCCTATTGCATGCATATTTTATTTTCTATTATATATCACAGTTTATATGGCATAATATTATGTATCTTGTTACGTCCCTCTGAGGACCTGGTTATCTCGCCAGGTGTGTGCTCTTGTCTTTCGCAGGTGTTCTAGCCGTGGCCATGATCATCTCTATTTCTTCGAGGATGATTGTACTTTGATCGTCTTCGCTTCACTCTTTCTTTTGTTATGTATTTCTTTTCATAGTTGGTAGTGGATTTGTCTCCGCCCAACTATGTGTACCAATAATAATTCATAGTTGATTATATGATATCTTTTAATCTTTTATTTTGTGGATAAGATTAGTTAGCCATGGTTTTACTGCATTTACAGCTTATGTATACATACGAGGATTCCATATATTGGAGCATACTTTGTATGTATACAGTTGGCATGTCTATGTTCCTAGTCCTACGTATTTAGGGGACTGGGGCGTTACAAGCGTCTCGCCATGGGGAGCGCCCGTGCTATTCGTCAAGAAAAAGGATGGCTCAATTCGTCTTTGTATCGATTACCGCGAGTTGAATAAAGCCACCATCCGGAACAAATATCTCTGCCCTGCATAGTCGATATGTTTGATCAGCTGTAAGGAGCAACGGTATTCTCTAAAATTGATCTGCGCTCGGGTTACCACCAACTCAAGATCAAGCCGGACGATGTGCCAAAGTCCGCCTTTCGCACTCGATACGGCTATTACGAATTCCTGGTAATGTTGTTTGGCCTAACGAACGCCCCAGCTTCCTTCATGGATTTAATGAATCGGGTGTTCCGACCATTCCTTGACAAGTTCGTACTAGTCTTTATCGACGCTACACTCGTCTACTCGAAGAATAGGAAGCAACACACAAAGCATCTACGGACCGTGCTTCAGATCCTTCGAGAAAATCAGTTATCACTACAACAAAAATACCTTTTAATGACAGCTAAAAACTGTCATTAATTAAGAACCATGACTTTTTTTCCAATCCAACCGTTATGAAAACGGGTGTTATAAATGTTTTTGAAAGCGTTGTAGATAATTCTTCCAAAAATGTCATTAATAGGTTGAATTTCTGCTACGTTTTATTTTCAAAGCGTTATGGATATTTACGTAAAACCGTTATGAATAGTTAATATGGTTTAGAAGTCAGGACATTTTGAAAGCGTTATGAATAAATGATCTGTATATGGTCATTGTATCACATTTATAACGCTCTATACTGCATGTTATACATTCCAAAGGCTGCTCAATTCAATTCGAAAATAACCACTTTGATCTATATTCACAACAAAATATTGAAATGTAATATAAAGTACCATTCTCCATTTCATTGTCTCAAAATAGGGTACATCAACATCTCACAGATATAGAGTACTTTAGCTAGCTACATTTTATTGTCTCAAAATAGAGTACTTTAGCTACCATTATACATTCATTTCATTATATACATCTTCTCAAAATATATAAAGTATCCAATATAGAGTTTACACTTTAAAAAATTCATATCGGAATCCCATAATGTGAAACTTCTGATCTTATGATCTTCTTCCAACTAGTATGCACCTAAAAAATTCATATCAGAATCCCACAATTCAGAAAAGAAAGAGTAACTCTAAAAAATTTATATCGGAATCCCATAAATTTAGCTATGTAGAATAAAAACTATAAGCAAATAAAATTGATAATATTACCAATTCATTGTAAAATTTCAAAAAAGAAGCATTCACATCTAACTGTGCAACATAAAAAACTAATGTATGTTTAAGACTCAAAACCCCTGATGCATGTTCATGTTAGCATTTGTGGACAAACAAAAGATTATAAGTCTTCACCAAACAGGAGATGTTGGGCCACAATCCATATATGATTCCAGAAAATACTTAAGTTGGTCACAGACTCAATTCGACAAACATATATTATGGTTGCTACGACACGTTATATTCCTTATGTACCATGTCACAGACTCAATTCGACAAACATAGTGTGACTTGGTCAAATCATCGATCCCAATGGGTATAAAAGGTTATAATTATCAGCCAGATTGAAGTCCAATGTGAAAAAAAGAAGAAATTAGTGAATGAAATTTGGCTGGGGCCATCTTGATCCCATCCTCTCTCCCTCTTAAAAGAAAAAAGAAAAAAAACATATTAGGAATAGAAAACCAAAGAATTTTAATCATTCTTGGCATTACATGATGTGTTCACCTATATGTTGCCAGGCCTACTGGATACATCCTTATGAAAAAGGAAAAAAAACATATTAGGAATAGAAAACCAAAGAATTTTAATCATTCTTGGCATTACATGATGTGTTCACCTATATGTTGCCAGGCCTACTGGATACATCCTTGTGAAAAAGGTGCACAAATTTCAGTATATAGCAAGCTTGTTTTGAAATAACACTTACTTTTCACAAAGCTTGAATTTTTTGCACTGATTGCAAACCCAACATGTTCCAGAAACCATAAGAAGACAGCAAATGTGTACATGAATGTTGCAAATGGACCATGATAAAGTCTTCCTTCATAGGCCGGATGGTTTCGCCAAGCTACAGAATGGTAGACGCTATAGATAAAATAAATAAAAGTTCCAATACTCAGAAATATATAATATGGTAAGTCTAATGGTATTGATTATCAGCTTAAAAAGGTCGAAAGCAAGGGTGAAAAAAATAAGATATGAATGAATAATGACCAATATAGTAGCTAAAAGCCATCTCAATCCAATAGAGTAGATATAAGAATTTTCTGGCACATATGAGCATGGGACCTCAAACTTCAATAAGTACAGCTTAAGACTACAGATATACCTCACAAGCACCAAGAAAGGGAGATCAAAATACTTATAAATAAAAGCACAAATTCATGACTTATTCAAATTCGAAGTGTAGAGGATACATAATGCCCTTATGTCACTCACCTTTTGAAGGATTGTTATCCCTGGCTACAATTTCAATGCTGCTGGTATCTCTGAATGATGTATGCAGGCAAATCTTTCCACCAAACTGTATAAATATAATACAATTAAATGTCTACTTCAGAAATCAAAATCAACCCATTATCCAAAGTTGCAATAGTATATAAAAAGAGTGCCACAAAACATATAGAAAGAGCTAAACGACTTTAAATGCATACATGACTTTGGCATACATAATATGCACGTAAAATAAGTAGTTGAATAGTGCAAGTAACAAGTACAACCGACAGACAAATCACTAGCCTTCCACCAATATATGGGTTTGGACAGTTGATATATAGGTTAAGTATACGGTGATAATTGTGTTTTTTTTCCTCCGAACAATATTCAACAGATTGAAGGAAACGACGAAAATCACATATCGCCCCCTATTCGCTCATGCCATTCATGGCCACCACCCTCCTACGCCTCCGCCGTAGTATCTCTGCGTAAATCATCTAGCTGGACTCGACATATCTATTACTTTAATGTTTCTTACACCTTTTGTCATATAACTTGTCCAATTTTGGAGACTAAAAAATAGTAGAATGCCTCGTCAGTCCGTTTGGCGTATCCGTTGAACAAAAGCCAAGTATGATATTTTTTTTGATTTTTAAATCTTAATTAACTTAAAGGTCAGTCTTGTAGGAGTATTGTCCATTTGTAGATTTTTATCCATTTATAAATTTTCAAAAAAAACTCTATGTACGAACAGGATCCGGTCAAAGTGTCAAAAAAATGTAGATAAAAGTTCGGGTCAAGTTTATTTATATTTATAATCAACACGGAAGGAGTAACGGATTGGATATATCACTACCCAGCCCAAACTTATAATCTAATAGGTAGTCATTCGAGGCGACTAGGGTTTGGTAATTATACGTTATTTATTTTAAGATCAAGATATAATTAACATATTATGACTCAATCATTTCCATTTAGCCAAGTCAAGATAATAATGGTAAATCTTGACATAATAAAGCCCAAGAACAAAGTAGAAACAACATCACACTCGATCTCTATTATTGGAAGGTTCTAAATACAAAAACCCAACTTTAAATTAAAACACAATATCACCCGGTCAGCAGCTGCCTGGAGTGTTAAGTGATCTCTCCATTCCCCAGACCTAATACCAAAATAGCAATTTGACAACAAAGAGAAATGTAAGCAAGCCACCAGTTTAAAAATAACATGGAGTAGAATATGTAATCACATCATATATCACTTCAACGGAACAGAGGATAATAGGTTAATATGTGTAAAATAGAGTACCCAAATACAAAATGAAAAATAAGTTGATACAATACCGAATCCATGAGCCTGGCAGATGATGTTCATCGAATGACATCTCTCTGAAGATCGCAGGCCTGCCGCATCTAGGGAAGATGACATTGAGGATGGCCGAGTGCAGACGAAAGCTGTCATAAAAAATTAAACAAAAAAATTGATGTCGTTGAGGATGGCTTCGGCCAAATCAACCTCGTCCCTCCGCTCGCTGTTATTTCTCGCCATGGCTGAATTTTTGCTACAGAAAAGGAATGAATAGGAAGCTAGAAAATAGAAAATAAGCCCTAACCTACTAATAGAAATTAGGTCAAAAATTAGGAGATTTTCGGGGAGGGAGGCATAGCCGAGGTCGACGAGGACGGAGCCGACCACGAGGGCGGAGACCGCCTCGACGGCGGAGACGGCGCGACGGACGGAGGTGGCCGCTCTCCCGCATGGCGGGGGAGGGACGGAGAGGGAGAAGGCGAGAGGGGCGATGCGGGTTCCGGGTCCCAGAGGGGGACGGATCCGTGGCGGAGGGAGAGGCGGAGGTGGAGGCGGAGGAAGGTGAGGCGGTCGAGGGCGGCGGAGATGGAGTTGGCGGCGTGGAGGAGGGAGGTGAAGGAGGAGTCGAGGTGGGAGGAGAGGTCGGCGACGGAGGGGGAGAGGACAGAGGGGGAGGGGAGGGAGGCGGAGAGGAGGCGAGCCAGGAAAATTAGGGCTTCTTCGAAGGCCTTGGGGGAGTAGCTGTGGAGCTTCTTGGTTTAGAATTTTTCTTAAGTGCGGGAGAAGTGCAGGGGAGTGGAGGTTTTGACTTAAATTTTGGTACTTTTTTCATGACGCTCGTATGACTGAAAGACTATCAATAACATTTATATTGGACACCGTCATAGAATGGAGTCTTGCTGAACTTTGATGACGCTTCTTTATCAGCCGTCATGAAATCCACTTATCAAGCGTCATTAATAGGTCTTTTTGTTGTATTGTATATGTGAAGCGAAGCAAATGTGAATTTTGGATGAGCAGCGTCGCATTCCTCGGACACATCATTTCAGCTGAAGGTATTGCAGTCGCCCCAAAGAAAGTTGAAGCCGTTGTCGATTGGAAACGGCCAGCGTCCATCGACGAGATTCAAAGTTTTCTTGACTTAGCGGGATACTACCGATACTTCATGAAAGACTTTGCGAAGATGGCATCGCCTCTGACTCACCTCACCCAGAAAGGAGTCGCATTTGAATGGTCAGACGACTGTGAAGCTTCCTTCAAGGAATTAAAGCAACGGCTTGTCTCGGCCCCGATACTCGCACTTCCAGAAGGGACTGAGGGTTTCCAGATATTCAGCGATGCGTCCGATCAGGGCTTGGGGTATGTGCTGATGCAATGGAACAATGTAATATCTTTTGCTTTTCGACAGCTAAAGCCACACGAGAAGAACTACCCTACTTATGACCTGGAGTTAGCGGCGATTGTGTTCGTATTGAAATTATGGCATCACTATCTTTAGGTCGTGGCGTGCATGATCTATACCGATCATAAGAGCTCAAGTATCTATTCACGTAGAAGGAATTGAACTTGCAACAAAGGGGTTGGCTTGAACTGATCAAAGATTATAACTTGATAATTGACTATTAACTATACGTCGAGAAAGGGAATTGTTGTGGCGGACGCCCTGAGTCGGAAGTATATCGCCTCGCTATCCACCGACCGCAGATTGTTATGTGACCTAGAAGAAATAGGCATCAGACTCTGAGTTAGATTCAGGAATGTACAATTGGAAAAGTTGCAGTTAGAGCCGAGCTTGAAAGAAAAGATCAAGACCGCTCAGAAGGATGATCCGTACCTGAAGAAAATACGAGAGCTAATTTCGACGGGTAGGATGACCGACTTTGCGGAAGATAAAACCGGCATGCTTCGATTGAAGGATAGGCTATGCGTCCCGGATGATTCAAAACTTAGAAAGGAGATACTGTCGGAGGCGCACTATGCGAAATATGCCTTGTATCCAGGCAGCACAAAGATGTACAAGGACGTCCGTACGAACTTTTGGTGGCACGGAATGAAAAGCGATGTGACACTCTTCGTATCGAAATGTATGGATGTCAACAAGTGAAAGCTGAGCATCAAAGATCGGACGAGGAGATGCAGAACCTGGCGATTCCAGAATGGATGTAGGAGCACGTGTGCATGGATTTTATTGTTGGCCTGCCGAAGATACCGCAGGGAAATGATGCCATCTAGGTTATCGTCGATCGACTAACCAAGTCAGCGTACTTCTTTGCCATTAAAGTTACTTGGAGCGTTGATCGCCTGGCGTAGATTTATCTTGATGAGATAGTACGGCTATACGGAGTTCCAGTATCCATCGTCTCTGATCGAAATTCACAGTTTATGTCGTGATTTTGGAGTAGCCTTCACTCAGCTCTGGGTACCAAGTTGAACTTTAGCTCAGCCTAACATCCCCAGACTGACGGCCAAACGGAGCGCGTCAATCATATTCTCGAAGACATGCTATGACTCTGCACAATTGACTTCAAATCAAGCTAGAATATTCATCTACCTCTGGCCAAATTTGCATACAATAACAGCTATCAATCCAGCATACATATGACGTCGTATAAAGCTTTGTACGGACGGAAGTACAGATCACCCATTTGCTGGGACAAAGTCGGAGAGCTGCAGATCCTCGGTCCGGAGCTGGTGGAACAGATAGTACAGAAAGTTCTGCTCATTCGAGAAAGATTAAAGATTGCTCAGAGTCGCCATAAAAGCTATGTCGATATCCATCATCGACCCCTCGAATTTCTTGAGGGCGATTATGTATTTCTTAAAGTAACGCCCATGCGAGGAGTTACTCGATTCGGCACGAAGGAAAAGTTGAGTCTGAGATTCGTTGGACCATTCGAAATACTCGAGCGGGTCGCCCAAGTATCCTATAAAATTGTCCTACTACCGACGCTAGCATGTGTACACAATGTCTTCCACATCTCTCAGTTGTGAAAGTACGTGTACTACCCAAGCCACGTGGTAGATTTTGGCCAACTGGAACTGAAGTCTGACTTATCCTACGTTGAAGATCCAGTTCAAATCTTAGAACACAAGGATAAGCTGCTGCGAAATCGAATGATCCCTCTCGTCCGCGTACTCTGGAGTAACCATTCGGTCGAAGAGTCGTTGTGGAAGCTTGAATCGGAAATGAAGAAGAAATTTCATTTATTGTTTTCGTAGAGATAGGTTCTATCCTTAAGTTTCAAGGACGAAACTTTTTATTAGTTGGTTATGGTGTAGTGTCCGTCCCTACATCGGGCCCCGTTTCTGTCCACGGGGTACGCGAGAAAGGAATACTTTCGCTATCGATTCATTCGGGACCGATAGGTCAGAATCGGTCGAACGGGAACGGTTGAATTAAGATCTATTTCCCATTATGGAATGGCTTCTTCGGAACTAAGTCCCACATTCAGCGTGTTACGCCTCAAGGATTGGCTCTGCGGCTGAGTCGGAAGAGACCTCTCATTGCTCTGGTTTTCATATCGCGCTTATAGAAGCATGGAATTTTAGGCGCATTTATAGGCCAGAATTCCTATGCGCCTAACATTACATGCGCCAGGGAACATCAAACGAAGTACTAGGCACAGCAAGACAGTAAAAGTATAGACATGAAAAGGATTTTTTATTTTATATAAAAGTCTATTACATGTCTAAAAAAAGCTTTACAAAGAAGAATTTCTACAAAAAGAAATATCCTAAGACTACAGCCAGGCGCAGCAAACTGCCATGCGCCTTCTGTCCAGCGCATCTTCAGTCAGACGCATCACTTCAGCGTCTCAGTCAGGTATATCACTTTAGCGTCTCAGTCAGGCACATCACTTCAGTATCTCAGTCAGGCGTGGCTCTTCAGCGTCTCAGTCAGGCGCATCACTTCAGCGTCTCAGTTATGCGCATCATGAAGTCTCAGCATATGCGCTCTACTTCGACCCGATTAAGTGCTTCGACTAATAAAGCATTTAGTGAGCAGAACTAGGGTGGGCGATCAACCCCACTCTAGCTGGAGGAAGAGCTATCCAAAGCCCAAGGAAGAGGAGAGCACCACAACTTCGATATGCGGTTAAAGGAGCAGCTTTCAACACAACCAGAGTGGGCAACTCCCTATTCTTGCAGGAGGAAGAGTCTTCAAAGCCCAAGGAAGATGGCAACACCACAATTCCGATCTGCGGCTCTTCCAGCATAACAGAGACGGGGCTCGAGCATCCTGATCTTTGGATGCAACAGGCACCTTCCGCCTGCCTCAGAAGCCCTCGATACCGACTTTTGGATGTAACAGTCACCTTCAAGTGCATGAATGAAGACAATTCGTCGCATCTTCACCCTCGGGAGCATCTTGTCAATAGAATGTGCTCGAGCAAATAAGTTCATTCAGGAAGACGTGAGAGAACGAGAAGCAAACTCTCTCCTTACTGCTATTTATAGGCCGGGCAAATCAAACCCATGCTCCAATTGGCGGGCTCTCCGAATCCCGTGCAATGAATTTGCATTTATGGTGATGAACCTGACGCTTCGAATTCGGCCAAGTCAAAAATAGCTATTTAAAGCACTCGAGAAACGCAACAGTCGGGCCAATAAAGACGCATCATGCAAATGGATGCGCCGGTCGGATACCGCACATCCTACAGATGCGCCAGTCGCTACTAAGCGCCCTGTATGGATGCGCCCAACAAAGCACAGATCTATACGTCCTAATCAACATGGATCAATGTGCCCACTCAATAGCCCATCATCCATCAAAGAACATTAAATGCTGAAGTCCTGATACGACAGCAGCCATGCCTCGATGACAGAACAGCAACAGCTTTTACAGAAAATAAAGCGCCGCTGACGTCAGCTTCATCATTAATTTCTTCCGACGGTTACAAGCCACGTGGCCGCCCAACCATTCGCGTGCGCCTCCACAGTCATGCGTCCAAACCTCTGCATGTGCTTCAAGAGCCATGCGCCTCAGACCTTCCTCTGATCCCTAAAGACAGAGGTCAAGTCGCTACTGAAGCTTCGCATGCGCCTCAAAACCCGTGCGCCCAGAATGGTTCATGACTCCTTAAGGTTGCGAGCCAAAGTCTTTTCATGCGCCCAACTCCAGACACATCCTATCAGATTACCCTCCACCAAATCCAAGATCTTTGAGCTACGGACACGCGCCACGTGTCCTTTGACTCAATTCAGCCTATGAAGGGGTGCTAATCACCCAAAATCTCAATAACAGAAAGATCCTCTCTCCTGCTACGTGCCAGCCCACAAAAGCAGTATAAAGGATTCAACCCACAAATAATGGCGCATCATCCATGCACCTTCCGCAGCTTCAACCATGTAGCATCCCCACGTACAGGCGCATCCTACATATGCGTGCATGAGCAGCCAGCCTGCAAGCTATAAATAGAGGGATCATTTCCTTCTTCTACACACACAGAGAGACACACTTATGGACAGAGACCTACATACACACAGTGAGAGAGGCAGATATAGACACTCAACGTCTTCTTCTTTTCCGCAAGCTCCAGTACCCAGAGCAATTCAGACCTTCAGAGAACCGAGAACCGTCGTCAGATCGTCAACGGAGTCAACGCAATACCACTCGCTCCATCGACACAGGGACCCAGATAAACAAAAGTATACTCCTGGGAATACATCTAAGTCCTACATTGTAACACTATTCTGTTTGTAATTGAAATTACAATCAAAAGATTTTAATGGCAAACAAGCTGGCGACTCTGTTAGGGACCTCTTTCTCCTCCGCCAAGAAAGCTGTGTCGTAATCTGATGACATGAAGGTCGGCTCCTCCCACAAGACGCTGGTCGTACGCCCCAATCAACAGACGTATGAGGAGTTCATCTCTGAAGGCAGTGCAAGTCCTTCGAAGCGGCTGCCGAAGCCGAAGAAGACTCGCCAAACCTGGGTGCGCAAGGTCGACGCTCCTGGCACCACTACCGAAGGGGATGCACCGATGTAGCCTACCCTTCCCGCTAACGTCCTCAGCAGCCAAGATGCGTCCACCGGTGTAGCGCATCTCTTAGAGAAGCGTGGGGCCGACCACATTCCCCAACCTTCTTCCTCTAAGACGAGGAAGATGCGTCGACGGAGCAGGGGCGCAGCTAACGCCCTGCGCATTAACTCTGATGCGCCACAGAAGGCATCTGTCTTTGACAGACTCACTCGCTGTCATGGTGAGGAGAATTTGGACTCTGAGTACTATGCACCCCAGCAGGCTGGTACGAAGAAGTCCAAGGCAGCACGGGCCATGCGTCTTGAACGTGCTATGCCAGCAGTGAGCCAGAGGCATGCGCTCATAATTATGCGCACTGCCAATGGTAAACTGTACAAGGTTGACTCGGGTGCTTCTGCGCCAGAAACGAGCCAACCTTCAAAGTCCTTGTCACACTTGGGCGCATTTGTTGCGTTCGTAACCAAGTCATGCAAGGCAAACTCAGTGGTCCTGAACCCCCGTGCCTACATTGGTTGTGCGTCTGGGGCTGGTTCTCGTCACTTTTAATGTTGCTACCCCACTATTGATCTGGGCGTATCTTTTGCGTCGGGTCAGGGGGTGCAGCATTCACCTGACCACCCCGGCGCATGGCCTTGCCCTGTGCCTGATGGGGGTGTGAAGGTAGCACTCTCCTCCAACGATCTGCGTAACGTGATCACTCACAAACGCCGATCAGGAGAGTCAACTGACAAGCACAATACGCCCCTCATAGGACACACCTGTGTTGTAGTCACCATCAACTGTTATTGCAAGACAGCAGTCCCACCAAGGTAGTCTGTGTTCCCACGGCTGCAATCATCAACACCTCTCCAACATCGCCTCGGGAAGAAGGTGTCAACTGAAGAGGATCCAAAACTACAGGTTGCTTCTTGCAACGTAGTCTCCAACTCCCCATCAATTCGGAAGGCGACTGGCAGTTCCTCGACTTTGTCCTCATCCAAGAGCCAGCCGTGGATGACCAAGACGACTGTCCCGTCCTCAGGAGTGTTTGAGGGCACCCGATGGAGAAAGAAGATCTCAGAAGAAGCTGGGGGTAGTCAAGCCCCTGTGGATCTTCATCCTGGAGATGAAGTCAGCCTCCCAGACATAGCTGGGGGTAGTCAAGCCCCTGTCGATCTTCATTCCGAAGACGAAGACGTCCTCTAAGACAAAATTGGGGGTAGTCAGGCCCTTGCTGATGCTTCTCCCGAAGACGAAGGTGTCCTCCAGAATATAGCTGGAGGTAGCCAAGACGAAGCTCCGGGGGAAGTTCCTCTTCTACAAGAGAGCGAGGCCGAAAGTGAAGCCTCAACCGATCCATCCACTTCCAGTCACATCATAACGGTGTACATGACGGGAGCTGGTAATATGGAATCAGATGCGCCGCCAGCAGATCTCGTCCAGCACATAGATACCTTAGAGGGAGGACTCAAAACCCTCTCTGCCTCCATGCAGACACTGACTCAAGTAGTGTTCGAGATACGGTCATCTTTGGCCAGAGCACCTTCTACCGGTCCTGACCCAGGGGCCAATGGAGAATCAAGTGTACCCCTTCAACGGGTATCCTTAGATACAGATCGCCGCGAAGCACCTCGGACGTTAGAACCGTCAAATGCCCAACTCCAGGCTGTACCACCTTCGCCGACTCCCAGCTCCACGGAAGACGTGGTTGAGATGATCAGGGACTTGTGTGAACGCTTCGAGTCCAAGAACAGACAGGAAGAGCGCCAAAAGATGGGGATCCCGCAACCATACCCCTTCGAATGGAACAAAGTGGTTTATCCTCCCAAATATAAACCACAAACATTGATTCCATACGACGGGAAGGACTCTCCATGCCATTATTTGACGTACTTTCAGTCTCAAATGGGACATCTCCCGAAGGAAGACGCGCTAATCACCAGCGTATTCGTCGGGGCATTGAAAGGAGTGGCTTACGACTGGTACTGTAGTCTCCCTGACAACTCCATATCTTCTTTCGACGACTTGACACGTCTCTTCCTCGATCGTTTCTATGACGGTAGGAAAGATACGACAATGGCATCCCTAATAGAGGTGCGTCAGAAGGAGAAGGAGACAGTTCGAACATTCATCGAACGTTTTCGACAAGCCTGCTTCAGACTGCCCCCGGGCATGCCAGAACATGTACTTCTCTCCTCCTACAGCATGAACATGCTGCCTGCAATCAAGCTCTGGCTCAACTCCACTCCTCCTTCCGATTGGAGCTCATTGATTATCGAGGCTGAAGCAGCTGAAAAGAAGGCATTCAATGCTCGCCTTCTGGGAGTCAGTTTCCCTGCTTTTGAAGACAAAGGAAAACGGCCTGCTGCCAACAACCCTGGACGTGAGACGAAGGGAAAGCAAGCGCTGACTGTCAATGCCTCCAAAGGTGCACAAGCACCTACTCAGAAGCCTCCGCTTGCTCCGTGGCCAAAGGAGGTCTATTCTTTCAACGATGAAGACACCTTGTAACTCTTCGAGATGCTGAAGCAAGGTGACAAGATCAAATTGCCAGACCCGAAATGTCCCGACAAGGTTGTAAGGATGGACAATCCGAGGTACTGTCACTACTATCGGTTTGTCGGACTTCCAACTCAGGACTGCTACGTCCTCAAGAACTACATTCAGCGCATGATCAATACGAATGTCATCTCCATCGATTACGAGGAGAAGACAGTCTCGGCTAACCTGGTGTCGCTCCAATTCGGCACCTTGCCACCAACCACAACACAAGATGGCGTCGTCCCCATCCCAAAGGTGACAATGGAGGTGGTCAACCTACCACCTACTCGTGACAATATGAGTGGACTCATCCCACTCACCACATCTCGGTGAGAGATCTTATGGGTTCACCCCGATCTCGTCTCCGAGGTTACTCAACCGGGGGTACGCTCTACCTCCAAAGCTAAGGGCAAGAAGATCAAGTCTTGCCGCATGGTCTCTTCCTTCGCAGAAGAGGCACTTCCTGTACAAACCCGTTCGCAGCTGATAGTCTAACCCGACGAAGCTGCCGTTGAGGTGGTGCCTCCCTGCACTGCCCCTGCTGCCGAAGAAGGAGGTCCATCCAAACCTCTAGCAGCTAATAAACAGAAGCATGTAGAGGCCCGTTTTGACAAGCCTTTATGAAGGGAGAATGCTTCGGGGCTAGCCAAGCCCCATAATTTTGACATACTGGCACAACTTGCCGGTACTCCTGCCCGTTTATCTCTGTACGAACTTCTTCGTCTTTCCAAAGACACTCGCGAAGCTCTCTGTGAAGCCTTGAAGGATGCTGAGTCCTTTATCAGTCAAGTACAAGCAGCCCGAGGATCCTCCGACCACATATGTGCACTGCCATTGTACGGATGGGGTTATCCCCAACATAACCTTCACCGAACAAGACATGCTGCTTAAGCACAACCGACACAATAGACCACTGTACTATACAGGGTATGTAGGCTCCATCAAGGTGAAACGGATTCAGATTGATCCAGGGTCTTCTCTCAGCATCATTCCTAGGACTCTGCTGTCAACACTGGGGATCCCGATGTACCGGCTGGCACCTTCCAACACGACAATCAGCGGTTTCAATACTAGCAAAAGTGAACCACTGGGCAAAATAAGGCTGAAATGTCATATCGGTAACCTTCAAACCGAGGTGACCTGCTATGTCGTGGATGTCGATGTCAACTACAACCTCCTGCTGGGTCGCCTGTGGCTGCACGAGTATATGGTGGTGCCATCTACACTCCACCAATGTATGAAGTACGTGTCCACCAACGACATCATCCGGACAGAGTTCGCAGATATTGACCATTTCAAGGGGGTCGAAGCCTACTTCACCGACGCTAGCTTATATAAGTCGTTCGATGAAGGGGAAGCCAACGATGCTGATGATGAAGCAAAATAGCGGCTGAGCCGGACATGGAGCCGGAGATGATTCCCGATGCTCCTTTGAAGATTCGACTCAAAGGGAAACCGTCTCAGATGCTGCATCCCATGACCATCAAGCTACCTGGAAAAGCACCGACTTCTCTAGGTAGAGCACCTACTGAAGCTCCCTTGAAGATACGGCTCAAGGGAAGACCTCCTCAAACGTTGGCTCCCCTTATGGCAAAACTACAGGGGAAGGCACCTGAAAGCATAGTCGAGGCACCCCTGAAGGTGCGTCTCAAAGGCAAGCCTCCGCAATCATCCAAGCTGCAAGAGAAGGCCCACACAGCCCTCTCGGATCCCAAGGTCAAATCGACGATGAACTCTCCCGAATCGGCCCCGGTGCTCACAGATGAAGAGTTAAGAGAGTACATATCTGCTGATATAGATGCCGCTTCTCTTGATAATGTAATCCTGCGGTACAAAATCTCGTATTTTATCAATAACAGAGTGTCTTTCAATTATTCTAGTCTACCACATTGGAATGCCATGTATATACTAGATAATTCTCTATGGTCGTTACAAACACAAATAACGACCGTCAATCATGTAAATTGAGTAGTCCCGTCCCAATGAGTCTGTTTTATAGTCCCACCGAGGAATGGGGATAAAGAACCCATCATCTTCGGCAAAGTCGAGCGTCATCAAGACCTCCCGCCTCTCGAGCCAAAACCAGTTACCGACAGAATTCAAGTCTATCGGTACACGGACAAGGCAAAGTACCTCATCCAAAAGATGGGTTACGATCTGAAGAGCAACAAAGGTCTGAACTATGGCAAAGGCCGACATCTTCCCCTCCGGCTCCCAATACCTAAAGGAAAGCCGCAGGACTACTATCATCGTACTCGATGGGGGGTAGGCTATGTCACGCCGCCAGCAACTCCAGAGAGTTCGAAGGCAGAAGAAGTGGAACACTCTCACTCATCTGAGGCATCAACTTGGGATTCCGATACCAGTATCGGCTTAGTCCTCAGGAAGGTGCTATCAGTCAACGTGGCATCTGCACAATCTCAAGAGGATGAAGGCGATGACCAAATGCCAGAATTCTTTGAGGAAGAACCCTGGGCTCAACGCCTAGGAGCACAGTAGGAGTCTCGTTTTGAATTACGCGAGCCCCCTACCGAAGACGAGGTCGAACAAGTTGACCTTGGGGATGGATCTCCTTCCAAACCCATCTTCATCAGCAAGAGTCTGAAGGGAGAAGACCGGGAGTCTTTGGTCCAATTGGCCATGAAATATATCGACGTCTTCGTTTGGAGCTACGAAGATATGCTGGGACTTGATCTCCAAATTACAATGCACAGACTTAACATCTTGCCTGATGCTAAGCCTGTAAAGCAACAACAACGATGTTTTCGTCCTGACATCATCAACGCTATCGATCAGGAGGTGGACAAACTCCTGAGAAACGGGTTCATCCGCGAAGAGCAACATCCGAATTGGGTGGCCAATGTCGTCCCTGTCACTAAGAAGAATGTGAAGATATGGGTCTATATCGACTTCAGGGATCTCAATACGGCTTGCCCGAAGGACGAATTCCCACTTCCAATCACTGACGTGATGATCGACAATACATGTGGCTTTGAACGCATGTCTTTTATGGATGGGTACTCAGGCTATAACCAGATCAAAATGTTCCCCGATGACGCAAAACACACGTCATTCAGGACTCCGAAGGGGGTTTTCTGCTACACAGTGATGCCTTTTGGCTTGAAGAATGCTGGTGCTACATACCAACGAGCTATGAGTACCATCTTCAGTCAACATCTTTGCTAGACAGTTGAATGCTATGTTGATGACATCGCAGTCAAGCGCCGTCCCAAAGGTGAACACCTACAAGACCTAAAGACAGTCTTCGATCTCATACGAGCGCATCAACTCAAGATAAACCCCGCTAAATCCTTCCTTGGGGTTTCCAGTGGAAAGTTCTTGGGCTTTATTATCACGTCAAAGGCATTCATGTCGATCCCGAGAAAACCAAAGCCATCCTTGACATGGACCCTCCGAAGAACCTCCGAGAACTTCGAGGCCTGCAGGGGCGTCTGGCATACATCCGAAGGTTTATAGCAAGCCTTTCCGAAAAATGCCAACCCTTCACCCAACTCATGAAGAAGGAAGTCTCCTACGTCAGGATAGAAGAATGCCAGAAAGCTTTCGACGATATCAAAGCTTACCTGACGAGCCCGCCAGTCCTGGTGGCACCTGTCGTAGGCAAACCATTTCTTCTCTACGTCCGTGCCATGGATCATTTCTTCGGTGCTTTATTGGCTCAGAACAACGATACGGGCTACGAGCAAGCTATCTACTACCTTAGTAGAACAATGTTCGGGACCGAACACCGGTACAACCTCGTCGAAAAGGAGTGTTTGGCTTTGGTATTCACCATCCAGAAGATTCGCCATTATGTTTCGGGCCAGACAATTCATGTCATCTCCCGAGTCAATCCACTCAGGATTCTCATGACGAAACCGGGATCCTTGAACTCCCGACTAGCTACATGGGCAATTCTATTGACACCATATAATATGGTCTTCGTCCCACAAAAAGTCATCAAGGGCCAAGCTCTAGCCGACTTTTTAGCTGCACACCCCATCCTAGAGTCCTCCAGACTATATGAAGACATCCCGGATAAGTTTCAAGAATCAAACGTCACCGAAGAAAACTCCTTCTGGAGGGTGTTTTTCGATAGCGCTTCAAGAACAGGCCCCAAAGCTCAAATCATCACAGGAGTGGGGGTGGTCTTAGTCTCCCCCGATCAGCTGGTCATCCAGCGTGCCTAATCCCTTTCGAAGCCATGCTCCAACATTGTTGCTGAGTACAACGCTCTCATCATAGGACTCCAGCTAGCGCAACAGCTGGGGGTGGATCATCTGGAAGCTTACGGTGACTCAAAACTCATCGTTAATCAAATTCGAGGGCAGTACAAAGTTCGCCATGAAGATCTGGTTCCTTACCATGAAGCTACATTGAATATTATTTCAACCTTCACTAAGTTCTTCATAGAACACGTACCTCGGCTGTAAAACCTAGAGGCTGACGCTCTGGCCGGCCTTGCAGCTTTATTAGCAGCCCCCTCGGGACACAACACTACGTCACGGTAGTCAGACGAGACTTGGCCTGTCCCAAAAACAACCTATGCTCATAAATGTCCTATGCCATGACAACAAGTGCCGGTGTTAATGTCCGAGACTGGAGGTTCCCATTCATCGACTTCGCTGTCTATGGAATTCTTCCAGAAGACCCGAAGGAAGCCGTCTCAGTCAGAAGACGTTTTCTTCGATTCTATTATGATACAGCTACTAAAATGCTATACCGACGTTCCTTCGATGGACTTCTCCTTCGATGTCTATCCAACAAAAAAGCAGCCGAAGCCCTTCGGAAAGCTCATGATGGGACTTGCGGGGCTCATCAACCTGGCCCTAAGTTGCAGGATCGACTGCGACGCATGGGTTACTACTGGCCAACCATGGCAGCCGACGCTGTCGACTATGCTAAAAAGTGCCATGCGTGCCAGCTCCATGCCGACTTTATCCATACACCGTCGGGGCCACTACATCCTACGGTTGCCTCCCGGCCCTTCGAAGCTTAGGGCATGGACATTGTAGGACCGATCACCCCTCCATCATCGAGTGGACACCGCTTCATCCTAGCCATCACCGACTACTTCTCCAAATGGGCAGAAGCAGTTTCGCTGACGGAAGTGAAGAGCTCTAGGGTGATCATCTTCATCAAGCACCATGTCATCTACCATTTTGGATACCTCGAAGGAATATCCACGATAACGGTCCACAGTTCATTAGCCATGTTTTCAGCAGATTCTGTGACAAGAACTGCATTCAGAACATGGCATCAACCGCCTACAATCCGGCAGCAGACGGATTGGTCGAGGCTTTTAACAAGACTATTGTCAAGCTACTCAAAAAGGTCGTGTCGTCCAACAAACGAGACTGGGACGAAAAACTCGACGAATGTGTTTGGGTCTACTGTACAACGGTACGGACCCCGACGGGCAACACCCTGTTCTCCTTAGTCTACGGGAGCGAAGCGGTACTGCCTCTCGAGATTCAGATACCCTTACTCCATGTGGCGCTCACAAACCAATTAACAGAAGAAGACAACCAGTATCGTCGTCTGTGAGAATTGGAAGCACTTGACGAAAAGCGTCTCCTAGCTCAGCAGCGCATTGAACTCTATCAAGCCCGTATATCACAGGCTTTCAACAAAAAGGTCAAACAGAGGACTTTCCAAGTTAGCAACTTGGTCCTAGCAGTCAGGAGGCCGATGGTGTTGACTCACAAAACACCAGGAAAGTTCGAGCCCAAGTGGGAGGGACCTTTCATCATAGAGACGGTATACGCAAACGATGCCTACCGCCTCGCTCGACCGAACGGGGACTTATTCATGATGCCCATCAACGACAAGTTCCTAAAGAAGTACTACTCATGACATCTTTCAGACATGTACTTCCATCTCTACCCAATAAGGGAGTCAGTGGACCTGATCATCAGAGCTCACATACATCTCTCCTTCACAAAATCCTATGCTTTCGGAACCCAGTTGTTCCGTAGCATTCTATCTCCAGTAGAAGAACAACCATGTCCACATTACCTCTGAGTTGCTCCTCTACGTCGTGCAAAGCAGAATCTTACACTACATAAGATTGTGCTACTTATCATGTTTACCACGTCCACATTACCTCTGAGTAAACATCCCGTACAGACAACCCCCGCGTTGTCGTACATCAATCGCAGAACTTCCATGTCCATATTACTTCTGAGTAGTTCTGCGTATCCCTCCAGAGTCACTCCTACCACGTCCATAACACGTCTGAGTAGGAAGATTCTGTCATTTGAATCGCATATTTGCCATGTCCACATTACCTCTGAGCAAACATGTCGGTTCTCTCAAACTTATTATCTGTACCTAAAAACCAAGGTACACAAAAGATAATAGGTCCACATAAATCATCAGTTCATGACAACAAAAATGAATACACCACAAAATTAATTATCTTTTATTTAAAAGTAAAGGATTACATCCCCAGCAGAAGTTGCAAACTGCAAAATAACAAAAAAAAAGACTACAATCCCTAAGCATCACTGGGATTGGCAGAAAGCTCTTCAATCTGATG
This sequence comes from Iris pallida, assembly GCA_029216955.1. Taxonomy (NCBI): domain Eukaryota; kingdom Viridiplantae; phylum Streptophyta; class Magnoliopsida; order Asparagales; family Iridaceae; genus Iris; species Iris pallida. The sequence continues at coordinate 24,688,429 of JANAVB010005598.1, forward strand.
CTTCAAGTCTTCCGCCCGAGTCTTCGCGGTCGCCAAGACCCGACGTTCGACTTCTTGACGCATCACCTCTACAGCTTCGGGGGCAGTATCAGTCTCATACTTCTCGTCTAGCTGTTGCCGCTGGTAGGTCAGGGCAAGGATCTGGCGGGTAAAAGCTGCTTCCTCCTCCTTAAATGCTACATGTTCAGCCTGGACTCGCTCAACATCTAACAAGAGTTGGGCTCGCTGGTCTTCAAGATGGCGAATCTTGGCAGTGACATCCGCTATGCTAGCTTCCAACGAGGCCCGCAACTCTACATTTTCCTGCGTGGATTGAGATAGCCTCTCCACCGCAGTCTCAGCTTCGGCCACCTCGCGATCCCACACCGCCACCGTGGCCTAATACGACGACTCGACTTCAGCTATCAATTTCTCCTTTTCTGCTTCTATCAGAACAAAAAAGTCATTTCGCCGGATACTCTGAAGCTCGAAAAGAAGCTGGTCGAGCTCGGCCACCGATGCCTCCAGAATCTCGGCCATATGATCGTGGCCCAGGTGCGAACGTATCAAACCAATGGAAGGAAGCGGCATGGCTTTTGCCGTCGCGAAACTCCCGTTCGTATTCAGCACAGTTGATACGCCTTTCTGCAGCATCTTGTATACTGCTTCAACAATAAACTATACATACTCATCCGCGTCTGCCAACACCTGAGGCATCATAGCAGGAGTTGGAGGAGCTACTCTGGACAGCGGACCTGCAGAAGACCCACCGACCTCAATCTGCGAGGCTGCAACCTCAACCTTAGCGGACCCTCTCTCGTCAGGGACCTGTACTTCTTCACTAGCCCGAGGTGCCAAGTGGATGGGAGGAGCCGTATGGGGCGTCAATATCGTCCCCCAAGTGGAAGGAGCAACAAAGGGTTCAACCAACAAACCCTTACCCTTTTCGATTTCGGAGGGACCACCGACATCGAGGGCTGTCTCGTCTGTCTCTAAAACACTATCAGCAGGCCGCGCAGGACCTTCCTCCTCCGGCAAAATAGCAAGATCAGCACCTACTTCCTGACATGGCTCCCTTGGAGCCAGGATTGGAAGACTAGTCTCGCATTCCTCATCGAATCCCCCTACGGGAATAGAATCTGTCGGTACCTCCCGATCGGCAGCCAGCTCGGCATCCGCTGCTGCGTCCGGGGTAGTGCTCGGCAATGGTGTAGCCGACCTCCCTTCATCATGACAAGGAGGGGAATCGGCCCTCTCCTATGTTACAACCGTGCATGTTGCTCCTACAGGCTCAGGGACCTCTGGAGGAATGTCGTCCGAAGAGGACGAACTCCATTCCTCTTCCTCATCTGGAAGAACAGCTTCTGCTGGGACCTCAGTACCAGAAGCCCTCACGGTAGCTTATATCTCCACAGAAGTCACCTCATCCGGGTTCTCCTCTACGGAAGACAACACAATCGGCGGAATACGCTCATCAGATGAGCCCGCCACCCACTTTGGTCCGCTAGCACCCGATTTCGGAGTTTAAGGTTTTCTTTTCAGCGGCTCCTACAAAAAGAAAGCATATGTCACAAAAAATGATAGAACTAACCAGACTATGTGGGACGTCCTTACCTCCACAGGAGCTGATTCTGTTGACACCTCTGGTGACATCACTTTCCTCTGCCTCGGTGCCGGCACGTCTCTTCGGGCGATCAACCGAGGGTTCTGCCTGAGTACCTTCCGAGGATACGGCAGGGGTGTCTCGATAACTAACCTCTGGCGGACGGTACGATCGAGCCTTCGCCAACATATTCCCGATTGCCTCCAACTGGGTGCCAACGATGAAACTGGTCTTCCTATCATATCCAGGGGATACAGCATTCATCGCACAGTAAAATTTGGCAGCTGAAGAAAGAATCGACGGCCGTGGATTCAGAACTGGCATGGTAAAGCGGGCTCTGGTACATCCGGCATTATAATAATGCCAAGCTCACGCCCCGTCCAGCAGACTCCCGATATACCCCATGCTGGTACTGGGGTTTCCTAACATCAACTGGGCATAGCCGAATTGACGTGCAAAACGGCTCGGCAAGTACGGTTCCAGGTAACAATGGTTCTTATTCCTGTACACCAAATGGGATGGCCGGATGCTTTGCAACCAACGGAATCCCCACGGAGACAGAGTTGTTGCATCGGCACCCGAATTAGCTAAATCTTTATTTGCTTCGAAGCCGGTGAAAATGGGACCAACTTTCGTGATCTCCCATCCTTGAAGGTAGGACAAAACCTTCCTACAAATAGAAATGCCCGTATGCAGCCATTTCCTCTGGTAGAAGCGGCGAAGGAATGCATCTCCGGCTACGTGGTCTTCTTCCTGGCCTGAACTCATCGCATTGGGGTGGTCAAAATCAACTACCCCATCAGATAGTGAAACGGCAGCTCGGCACGAGAAAAGTTGTCGTTCTTACCTCGTTCGTGAACAACATCACTTGCGAATTCTCGTAGACCTCGCAGCAGGTTGTGTACCATCGCAGGGAGTAGAGCCAAGGGATGGCCAAAAACCAACTTCACAGCTGGCAGGATCAGGTTCCGGGTCACCCTCTCCACCGAGCCTGACCCGCCCGAAAAGACATAATCCCGGAGCCAGATCATCAGATAAGCAGCCAACACTGCTTTCGACGACATCTGGTGAGTGAGGTGCCAGAAACAGCTGTAGGAGCGTTCGTCCGATTCTCGGTCCGTATTTTCCTGGGGACTCTTTTCATTCAATCTGCTCATTTCAGAGAGCACCTTGGTACTGGAAAGAGCTGGCGGAGTCGTGAATTGAGAGGGATCCTCCTTGTCTTGCTCAAAGACGTAATCCCTCTAAGCAGTCACGTGGGGCTGTGCCCCGCCCCTATCCTTCTTCTGTATATAATAATGGTGGCTTGCCACTTCTTTGAAGACAGCCATCATTTCTTATTCCTTGTCCCCCAGGACTTGAAACTCCTCGTTGGTCGGGAAGTACTCCTCATAGGGTTCTGATCCCCAAGGAAGCCTCGACACCTCATACATTTCATGAAGCACAAGTCCTAGTTCCCCCACCGGGGTGAAGAAGGTCCCAGTCTGGGTGTTAAACATCTCCAGAAGCGCAAGAAACATGTGCCTATTGATGTCGACGCCCGCCTGGATAGCACGAATAGCGGCAATCAGCCCAATCTCTTAGAGTTTGGTTCGAAACTTCGTCAGAACCCAGAGTGTCAGCTTGTCCCATTTGGATAAATAATGACACCAACTATCTACCCAAAAATCACCCTTCGGGTATGACCGCTTCGATGACAGCATACGGTTTACGAAATTTGAAGCACCAAAGACGAAAGTGTCGGCAGGGACGTCACTATAAATACTCCCGGGACGTAGAGTTCGCCAGATGCAAGAAGACCCAGCCCGCGTGGCAGCCAAAGTATCCCTCTGGTTCGAGGTAGCATCGATTCTGATGGTGCCCGCCACCGCTCCTCCCTGAGACGAGGTTAACACCCATGACATCTTCCTCTTGGAAGCAAGAAGGCTGAAAGCCATCAAAGGCCAGTGACGCTCGAGCTGCTTCATGAACATGTGCACCCCTTTGGCTGAGAGGAACCAATCTTCCTTGATCCTCAGCACCTTCGCTTCAGTAGAAGTGAGGCGATCCCCGAACAGGAACTCAGGCTTCAGGAAAGTCTCATTGCCAGTAACGGTAGATTACAAACTGCCACGCTCCATCATCCGTTGGAGGAACACATACTGTTGTTCCTTGATTTGAATCATTCTCTCGGGAGACTGATCCAGCATGATGGCAGCTTGGGCAGGATTTATTACCTCCTCATTATAATCAACTCCCATCTGACAGAGAGCACCTTCCAGCAGTACCTCGTTCAAAAGCAGGACGGTCATCAAAACTGGCGGTCAGGGAAAGATGATAAAAAACTCATATATGTTAAAACAATAAAGAAATATTTATCTGAGCCGAGTTCTCATCAGAAGCGCATACACTGAACCCAAGCTCAGGCGCATCTGAAGAAAGGCTTCGGCACATCATCAGGACTCGAGGTCCATGCGCGTCAACAGAGAAGCTTCGGCGCATCATCAGGACTCGAGGTCCATGCACGTCAGCAGAAAGGCTTCGGCGCATCATCAGGACTCGAGGTCCATGTGCGTCAGCGGAGAAGCTTCGACGCATCATCAGGACTCGAAGTCCATGCGCGTCAGCAAGAAGCTTCGGCACATCATTAGGACTTGAGGTCCATGCGCGTCAGCGTATGTGAGTTCTAAAAAGATTTCCTCAAAATATTAAAGGTACGACAAGGATGACAAACCCACCAATCACCGCCGGCCGAATGTCGACGGGCGTCCTAGGGACAGCATCAACATCGGCCTCTGCAGGCTCCTTTCCTTCGTAAAAAGAAGTTAGGGTTTTGGAAGAAAACTATAAAAGAAGAAGAAAGCAAAGAGAGGAAGAACTCTCTCTCTCTACCAGACGCCTATTTATAGGCTTGGTCGTACGCGTGAACCGATGAAGGGTGACGTCAGCCGCCGCCTGGGGTTCTACAAAGTGATAACTGCAAATAATCCAAAAAGATCATCATTAAATTTTTTGTTTATTTCGAAGTGTTATCATTAGCATTAAAACTTAGAGGAGCATGCGCCTCATCACAGATGCGCGGAGCAATCATGCGCCTCGAACAGTTGTGATCCCCATTGAAGACCATACCATGCTTCTTATTCAAAGTATTCCAAAACTTGACAGAAAGTTTTGAAAACTTTGAAGGGGGTCTTGTAGAAGCATGGAATTTTAGGCACATTTACAGGCCAGAATTCCTATGCGCCTAACATTACATGCGCCAGGGAACATTAAACGAAGTACTGGGCACAGTAAGACAACAAAAGTATAGACATCAAAAGGATTTTTTATTTCATATAAAAGTCTATTACATGTCTAAATATGGCTTTATAAAGGAGAATTTCTACAAAAAGAAAGATCCTAAGACTACAGCCAGGCGCAGCAAACTGCCATGCACCTTCTGCCCGGCGCATCATTAGTCAGGCGCATCACTTCAACGTCTCAGTCAGGCGTATCACTTTAGCGTCTCAGTCAGGCGCATCACTTCAGCATCTCAGTCAGGCGTGGCTCTTTAGCGTCTCAGTCAGGCGCATCACTTCAGCGTCTCAGTTATGCGCAACATGAAGTCTCGACATATGCGCTCTACTTCGATCCGATTAAGTGCTTCGACTAATAAAGCATTTATTGAGCAGAACTAGGGTGGGCGATCAACCCCACTATAGCTGGAGAAAGAGCTCTCCAAAGCCCAAGGAAGAGGAGAGCACCGCAACTTCGATCTGCGACTAAAGGAGCAGCTTTCAACACAACCAAAGTGGGCAACACCACACTCTTGCAGGAGGAAGAGCTCTCCAAAGCACAAGGAAGATGGGAGTACCACAATTCTGATCTACGGCTCTTCCAGCATAACGGAGATGGGGCTCGAGCATCCCGATCTTTGGATGCAACAGACACCTTCTGCCTGCCTCAGAAGCCCTCGATTCCGACTTCTGGATGTAACAGTCACCTTCAAGTGCATGAATGAAGACAATTCGTCGCATCTTCACCCTCGGGAGCATCTTGTCAATAGAATGTGATCGAGCAAATAAGTTCATTCGGAAAGACGTGAGAGAACGAGAAGCAAGCTCTCTCCTTGCTGCAATTTATTGGTCGGACAAATCAAATCCATGCGCAAAGTGGCGGGCTTTTCGAATCTCGTACAATGAATTTGCATTTATGGTGATGAACCTGACGCTTCAAATTCGGCCAAATTAAAAACGGCTATTTAAAGCACTCGAGGAATGCAACTGTCGGGCCAATAAAGATGCATCATGCAAATAGATATGCCGGTCAGATACCGCACATCCTACAGACGTGCCAGTCGCTACCAAGCGCCCTGTTTGGATGCGCCCAACAAAGCATAGATCCATGCGTCCTAATCAATATAGATCAATACGCCCACTCAACAGTCCATCACCCGTCAAAGAACGTTAAATAATGAAGTCCTGACACGACAGCAGCCATGCCTCAATGACAGAGCAGCAACATCTTTTACAGAAAATGAAGCACCGTTGACGTCAACATCATCATTAATCTCTTTCGATGGTTACAAGCTACGTGGCCGTCCAACCATTCGCATGCGCCTCCACAGCCATGCATCCAAACCTCTGCATGCGTTTCAAGAGCCATGTGCCTCAGACATTCCTCTGATCCCTAAAGACAGAGGTCAAGTCGCTACTGAAGCTTCGTATGTGCCTGAAAAGCCGTGCGCCCAGAATGGTTCATGACTCCTGAAGGTTGCGAGCCAAAGTCTTTTCATGCGCCCAACTCCAGGCGCATTCTATCAGATTACCCTCCACAAAATCTGAGATCTTTGAGCTACAGACACGCGCCACGTGACCTTTGACTCAATTCAGTCTATGAAGGGGTGCTAATCACCCAAGATCTCAACAACACAAAGATCCTCTCCCCTGCTACGTGCCAGCCCACAAAAGCAGCATGAAGGATTCAACCCACAAATGATGGTGCATCATCCATGCGCCTTCCACAGCTTCAACCACGTGGCGTCCCCACGTACAGGCGCATCCTACATATGCGCGCATGAGGAGCCAACCTGCAAGCTATAAATAGAGTGATCATTTCCTTCTTCCACACACACAGAGAGACACACTTATGGACAGAGACCTACATACACACAGTGAGAGAGGCAGATACAGACACTCAACATCTTATTCCTCTCCGCAAGCTCCAGCACCCAGAGCAACTCAGACCTTCAGAGAACCGAGAACCGTCGTCAGATCATCAACGGAGTCAACGCATTACTACTCTCTCCATCGACACAGGGACCCAGATAAAAAAAGTGTACTCCTAGGACTACATCTAAGTCCTACATTGTAACACTGTTCTGTTTGTAATTGAAATTGCAATCAAAAGATTTTAATGGCAGACAACGCTTGATTTGGCTTTGGCTTTTGGTTTTTGTGAATGTATTTTCGTGAATGTTTCCGATAGATTTTTATGACTTACATTTTTGAGCTTCGGATTCATATCAAAATTCTTTGAATTACACAGTATTCTAATCAGTTGCTTATGCAATTGCAGGTGATCGTGTAGGTGACATCAGCGCAGCCAACCAATCCCTCGCCTAAAGCAAGTCTAAGGCGAGTGGCTGACCTCCTTCGCCTCGACCCTCTATTTCAAAATTAATATAAAGTTAAATGAAATGCTTGTCATTATAGTGTAGAATCAAAGAAATCATGGCATGATTCTTAATGAAACACCTGCTATCAAACTGCCGATATTCAAAATAGAAAACGTGCTTTCTTATGCAATTCCACTTAGTCTATGCAAAATAATGAATGAATCGAATAATGTTTATGGAAATGACATAGCTAAGTGAGTAAATCGACTAAGTTCAAAAGAAAGGCTAAGTTTTGCAACTAAAAGAGAAAGGATAAGGTTCTAGAAAAAAAATAGTATTTTTCAAGACTCTGCAAAACGATCATTGGACAACTTGTCGACAAGGTATAGTTTCCTTGAACGGTTGCCTAGGCCAAGGAACCGATTTGGCCTGGGTGGAACGAGTATAGCAAGCGCCATCCTTACATCGGTGTGGGTTATTCGGGAACTTTTGCACAGGGCTCGCTACCCGTCGTGAAAGGGTCGTCGTTTAACCCAGCTATAGTTCGTGATGGCTTGACATTGCTAGTGACCTTCACACTCCTTCACTGCTTGAACTAATGCACGTGACACAGGATGAATATAATAGTGCTCAATGTATACAATTTTTATGCTTGCCTCAAAACATGTTAACATGTAAATCGATCAGGATGGTTAGAAAGATCACAAAAATAGCTAGCTAACATGTTTATAAAACTGCTTGAATCAAATGCAGAGCTTGAATTTCAATTAGCCATTCGTCAGTACATGTGATCGTACTGATCCTCGCTCTTTGCAGGTCTCGTGAATCAGGAAGGACGCACAAACCAGATCGGCGACGTTCGTGATTTTGAAGCTTCGGCTGCACGTCGAAGACTTTTTCCACAACTCCACTTTTGAAGACTCTCAACTGTCCAAGTAAGATGGCTCAGCGTCCCTCCATTCCAAGTCACTGGAATACTCTGTTGTAGATTGAGGGATGTGTGCAATGTATGGAATGGCTATCTCATCGGCACTCTTTTGTAATTGAGTCATGTTGTAGCCCACGCGGCATGAGTCCTGTACTGGAGTCTGTAAATGATGTCTATTATCAATAAAGATCAAAGTTCTCTCTACTTAATGTGTGATTCAATTTATCTGCTTGCTCTCTTAGATCTCATGTTTCGGATTACCTTATGACTATGCCTTGTGCGATTGCAAATTATGTTCGCACGACATCATGCCTGGGAGACGACTATCGATTCGACGGAATCGGGACGTGACACAAGGCTCGTCCGGCTTACCCCACGGCCGGCCCTAGGTGGTGGTCAAGAATGGAAGGAGATGTGGTTGGAGTAGGGAGGAGAATTGTATAAATTTTTGTGTGAAACAATTTGTATGGAAAATGCCCTAATAAATAGACTAGGTATGCTTGCTCCCCAAGCATGTGGGAAGTGGCAAAGATGAAAATAATAAAGGGGATGGGCATGGAAAGGAGTGAGGAAACTATAAGAAATCCTAGAATTCCTAGTCACATGCTTAGCCATGGCTAACTAATCACATGGCTAATCACCATGTACATGGGTTAATAAGCATGACTAACTAAACTAATAATTAGTCATAACTAATTAGTTACAAACCACAAATGTTTACTAATTAACTAACTATCACATGGCTAATTAATCCATTAGCCATAACAAATCATTAATCATAATTAACTTAACTATGGCTAACTAAATATAATAATTAAGAATTTATTTAATCCATTTTCTATTCCTTTATTATTTTTCTTTAATGAAAATTCAATTTTTTTTATAAATTCTAAAATCTAAATGAAAAGTTATTATTTCATAATTAATTAAGGAAAAATCTTAATAGATATAATTTCTTAACTAAAATAATATTACAAGAAAATATTCTAATACTAAAGTAATGTATTCATAATTATTTACTAAAAATCTCACACATTCTTATTCATTTTAGTAAATGACATTACAAAGTATAAATTCAGAAAAATATTATAAATACGAAAAATTCGGGATTAAGGAGTTACAAGTGGTGACATCCAAAAGAAGCATACCCCCACCACAAGATGGAACTTCAAATCACTTGGAAAATTGTATTCCGCACGAGCAATTGGCTTGCTTCTCATAAGGGGTTAACTTATTTCTGCATGACCTTCGCTTCCTGCGTGAAATTTGTTCGTTTGTCCAGACTTGATTATGATCCACATCAGTAGCAATTTTGTACATTCTACGAGAGCCACTCTTCCCGGGAGTTGTTTGTTTCATCTAAAGTTGATTCTGGATAGCAGCATGATCGACAATGTTGCAACAACAAGTAATAAGGAGTAAACAATTAGTGTAACACCGATTATAGCATCATAATAAATTCTTTTACCAAAGCAGTCATACGACTTGCTTGCATTAACATTGTTGTTGCGTTGCAATCTCTTTGGCACGTGAGATGCGAGTTTTGCCTTGTTAAGGGTGTCATCAATTGAGTCGTGAATGTTGGAGTTGCCCTTGGAATCTACCAAGGATGCTGCCTCCTTAACAACATAAGGAGCAGTCATTCCTTCGTCAATAGTGGCAGGAGGGTACTCGGTGCGAGCCTTGGGTAGCCACACATTGCGAGTAGTTGGAGCAGCAGTCTTAATAATGTAGTTCAGAGTGGTAATAAATCTTTCTCGGTCGACTTGCCTAGACCGAACTAGAATAGCCTTCGGAGAGCATATTCTCGAATTTCTGTTGGTCAAATTCGATGACCAAAGAGTCGAAGATGGTGTAGAAGCATGAAAAATATTAGAATAATGATCCATGCGGCTCGGAGTAAGAAGCTTATGCGGCTCACACAGGAGCGGCCCTATGCGGTTCAAAGAATACTCTCAATCGCATGCGGCTCGGGAGCGTATGCGGTTCAGCAAGGCATATGCGGCTCGATGGATCCTTCCCTACAGCTGGTCGTTTGGGGGTGGCCTCATTTAATGCTCTGACACGACTTGGCGACTGTGACTGCTCTGACATAAAGTGTCATAATGTTTCTGCCATAATGACAGACTTTTCGGAAAAGGAAGAAGATCTCTGACCCGAACCGTCAGAAATCCTAGGTTGCCACGTGGCAACTCTCATGCGGCTTAAATGGAAAACAGCTCCATGCGGCTCACGAAGAAGTCACTCCATATGGTTAGCAGAAATCAGCCGTATGCGGCCTACCGAGAGCTCAATCCCTGCGACTCAATACAATGCTAGCTCATGCAGCTCGCAAAGACTATGCATATGCGGCTCACGGAAGGTTCGTCCCCTGCGGCTCGATGAGGCATTGTCTCATGCGGCTCAGAGAGAGTATCTCTCTGCGGTTCGAGGATAGTCAATCCTATACGGCTCTGACAGGACTCACAATTAGGACACGTGGCATGGGATCAATAAGAGATTTAACCGAATCTCAACAATTATATTTGACATCATCGTCATAATTACTGAGATCAGGACATATCATTTATCATCAAGCTAATGGGACACGTGACGAGCAATCAGACATCAGCATAATCAATCACAAGGATTTAAAGCAGCTAGCATTAATTACTCATGAGATATGATGCTATCCGCACTAATGGCCGAGATTCACTATAATCAGGATCAAGGGTTCAGATAGAATGAAGGAGCGTCGACATTCCAAACAGATAATCATTAGCAAACCCTAATGATCACCCTCCCCACTCTTATAAATAGCCAGCATCATTCTCTTGAAAAAAAAGAGGAGGAGAGAAGAGAGAGAGAGAGGTCGGCAACAAAAGAATAAGAGAGAGATCTACATAGAGAGAGCTCCCTCTTTCTTCTTGATAATCACAGAGAGAGAGAAGTCAGGAGAGCAATCCGAGGAGAGCAAGAAGAGCGCTTCTTCATCAACGCCGAGCAGATCTTCCCCGAGCCAAGACTGCATACTGATCGTCCAAGGAGTAAGGCAGAGCGACCGTCGCTTTCCTGAGCCTCTATCGTCATCCCCCAGAATCAAAAATAAACAATCGTACTTAGTCTGCTGTACCTAGGTTTTTGTCCCTAGGCTTTCTTTGTACGAGCGAGTTTGTATTGTGAGTCTAAGTTCAGTCCTCCGATAATTGTTCTGTTCTTTTACAATCAATGGCAAACACGATGGCGACTCTGTTGGGGACTAACTTCTCCACGGCTGAGGAGTTGGTGACGCAATCAGATGCAGCCAAACTTGGCTCCACACAAAAGAAGATGGTCGTCCGTTTCGACCAACAGGCGTTCGAAGAGATGCTCTCTGAAGGCAGCGCTGGCCCGGCCCAGAAGCGCACCCGCACCACGAAGGCTCCCAAAGAATGGAGACCGAAGTCATTTGGTCCTCCTCAAGCCCTCGATGGGATGCCCTCTGTTGCTCAAGACGGCGAGAAGGATTCTCCTGCGGTCCCACTTCAGATCGTAGACAACTCTGCTGTCCCCAAGTCCGGCAGAAGAAAACATTATGATGCTGGACTTGCAGGGACAAAGAGGGACTCTACGCGGACCGAACCGCAGAAGAGTATTAGCCACAAGGAGAAAGCCCATGCGGCTACATCCGCCAACCGCATGAAGAAAACTCATGCGGCTACTTCTGTCAGCCGCATAACTTATGCGACTACAGTTCCCAACAACATGGATGAGACACATACGGCCAGTAAAGTCAATCGTTTGTAGAAAACCCATGCGGCCACAGATGCCAACCGCATGCGGCCAGCCTGCACGGTCGTGACCCCTAGCCGCATAAGAACTCATCCGACGACAGGAGACAACCGCATGCAGACAGCCTGCACGGTTTCCGCTCCCAGCCGTATAGCACCTACTCCATGCTCCTCTCGATCAGTTTTCGACCATCTCTCGTACGGTCCGAACCCTGATGACTCTCTGGATGATAAGCCAGACTCTGTGATGTTCAACTTGGACTCTTCCTATTATGCACCCACAAGTGCTAGAAAGAAGAAGTCTAGGGCAGCGCAGGCTCATCAAGCCCAGACAGCTGCCCCAACCTCTGACTATCAGGGCGTCCCGCTGATTATCACATGGGCCTCTGATGGAAAGTTGTACAGAACCGCTCAAGTCCAATCCCCGGCGACGAACGGACAGAGTGGTTCCTCTGACCTGCGTGAGGCGATCCTCCACAAACGCAAGGAAAGAGAAGGGGCCTCAGCGTCCAAAGAATCTTCACATAGACGTCACTGCACCTAGATCATCGTCAACTGCTGCTGCAACAACGCGGCAGTGAAGGAAGATCGTCCGTCCGTCTTCTACAAACTACAACACCCGAACTCAGAAGATGAGGCACCTCCTGTTGTCTCCTGCAATTCCGCTCAGAAGGTCCCCGCCGAGGGGAGAGGGAAGAAGACAAGCATCTCCAATCCAAAGATATCAGCCACTACAGCTAAGAAATTATCGGCTAAACGGTTGCCATCCACTGGAGTATACCAACACACCCGTTCGAAGACAAAATCTGCTGCAACAGGAGGCTCATCGTTCTCGACCCTGGGGGTCGTAGGAGCTGGGGGTAAAACTCCTCCGAACGTCCACGATAATCCAATGTTTCAAGGAGACGAACCCCGAGAAACAACCCTCCCATCGGGTACAACAGATGCTGATGTCCCCGAGGACATCCATGATTCTCTAGACGAAGCAAGCTCCGAAGCTGGGGGTAGTGTTCCTTCCAAGTCCGAACCTGAAGAGAACATCCCCACATATCTAGATGATTTCTCGACGCATGGGTACAACTCGGAGGGTACATCCTCCACCACTCCCTCCGTCACTCCTCATGTGAAGACGGTATTCATGACAGACAGCAATCAAGGCAGTTCAAGCGATCGCCAGCGCATCGACACGTTGGAGGCCATATTGTATGCCTTGGTCAAATCTGTAGACGAGATCAAAGCGGCACTTCCTACTCTGCAGGGAGTGACACCTGGCCAGACAAGCACGGGTCCCGTAATCAACGTAGATTCAAATTCAGCGGCGCCAAACCAGGGCAATAATCCTCCCGAGATAACGGCCCCTACCGCGACAGATGAGGCCCGAGAAGTAAGAAGAGAGGTTCAGGAGCTCCGAGCAATGTTCCACGCCCGAGAAAATTCTCAAGACCTCAGAATACGGCAACCATATCCTGCTGAATGGAGGGATGTTCCCTTTCCGCCAAGATATAAGCCGTTCAATATCAACCCATATGATGGCAAGACTTCAGCAAGTCGATACATCACTTACTTTGAGGTCACTACCGACCATCTACCCTATGATGACGCTATCCTCACGCGGTTATTCATTGGGGCACTGGAAGGAGTCGCCTTCGATTGGTACCACAACCTGCCAGACAATTGCATCCACTCCTTTGCTGGCTTCAAACGCTTGTTTTTGGAGAGATTCTATGAGGTAGGGCAGAACGTTACGATGTCTACCCTCATGGACATCGTTCAAGGAGAGAAAGAACTGACGAGAAATTACATTGAGCGGTTTCGTCAAACCGCAATAAAGTTACCATCTGGCAACCCGGACTCTTCTTTGATTGAAATTTGCCAAAAGAGACTACTTCCAACAATTAGTCTCTGGATGGGCGAAAGTCAGTTCAAGGACTGGAAGGCTTTTATCATCAGTGCTACAAGTGCTGAAGAACGATTGAAGAAGGCTCGTCAACTAGGGTTGCATATCTCGGAGGGAGAGAACAAGAGCAAGCGTCCCAACACCAGCAACGACAATGGGGGTAGCCCCTCCAACAACCGAGACAACAAAGGCAAGCAGGCTATGGTGACCGATACAGCCCAGAAGCCCGAGCCACAGCCAGCAGACAAACAATGGCCTCAAATCACTTACTCCTTTGAAGACGGTCACGTCAAGCCTATCATGGACATGTTTATACAAGGAGACAGGATTCAGCTTCCTCCACCAAGACGGAAGCCTCGGCCGGCTGATTTGGAGAACCTAAAGTTCTGCCATTACCATCGTACGTCCACCATGCTACACACGACTGCTATAAACTGAAACGGTTTATCCAAAACCTCATCGATTCGAACGCCCTGGCCATCGATTTCGAAGAGGTAACCGTGGCAGCCAACATGGTGTCCGTACAATTCGGCAGCTTCCCTCCAACAGAGACTCAGGACGGGGTTATACCCATCCCTCGGGCAACAATGGAGATTGCTAATCTGCCGCCTGCTCGCGATCAAGCCGCTGGTCTAGTATCCCTCACCACATCACGAGGGGAAATCATGTGGGTCCATCCAGACCTAGTCCACGAGGTAACTCAGCCCTCTCCACCTTCTAAAAGGAAAAGTGAAAAAGTCAGATCCTGCCGCACTGCCTCGACGGAAGAAGAGGAAGTCTCGGCCGTCACTACTCGATCCGGAACACAAGCCCAACCGGTGACCGAAAGCACGACTGATGATCATCCGCCCACTACCAATGATGCTCCGGGACCGGCTCAGCCTTCGACGACCGACAAGCCTAGGCCGAAGGAGACTCGCTTCGACAAGTCCCTCCAGAAGGAGACACCTCAGGGGCTGGAGAGGCCCTACAACTTCGACATCTTAGCGCAATTAGCTAATACCCCGGCCAAATTGTCCTTATATAAACTCCTCAGGCTCTCGAAGGATGTCCGTACGGCTTTAAGTGAGGTGCTCCAAAATGCCGACGCATACTTGGCTCAGGTCAACCTCACGGGAGATAACCAACCTGCAGAGCTCCAAGATAGTGCGTGCACGGGAGCAATGCCCAATATCATCTTCTCTCCGCAAGATATGCTCATCAAAACTAACCTGCATGATCGCCCGCTATACTACACTGGATACATCGGAGACGTAAAGGTGGACCGAATGCACATTGATCCTGGGTCCTCTATAAGCATCATTCCGAAGGGTCTGCTACATCATCTTCGCATTCCGATGCATCGCCTGACACCTACAAGTACCGCCATTAGCGGTTTCAATTCGGGCAGGAGCTACCCAATAGGGAAGATCCGTTTGAAGTATCAGATCGGCGATCTCCAATCAGAAGTCACCTGTTATATCATAGATGCCGATACTTCTTACAATATCCTTCTGGGGCGGCCTTGGATACACGATTACATGATCGTGCCTTCCACACTACACCAGTGCTTCAAATATGTCGATAAGCACGGCTTCGTGAGGACAGAGTTTGCCGATATCGATCCCTTCAAGGGGGTCGAATCTTATTACTCAGACTCCTGTCTATACGAAAAATCAAAGAAGCATCTGGTCGAAGAAGATGTGCAAACTCACAACAAGACGGCAACAGGATCAGAAGAACCTCTAACAATCCACCTTCAGGCTCACAAACCGGGCAATTCTGCACCCCTTACGGCCACTCTGCGTAAGAACGTAATCAGTCTCTCCGCACAAGAAGAACAGATGAGAATTCGGCTGCCAAAGTCCGGCCAAGCGCCGAGACCCGTAACAGGGCCACTTACTATCAGACTACCGAGAGTCGGTCAGCTCCAAACGGAGAAGCCCAATCCCTCCGACAGACCGCTCACAATACGCCTTCCCAAGAAGGTTCTTCACCCCGAGGCGAGGTCTGACACTTCTAGCGAACCAGCCACCCCTTGTCTCACATCAAGTATCAAACTGGGGGTCGCTAGTGCGCCAACAACTCCACGATCTGCTCCGCCAGTTGAGCCTCTGAAAATCAAGCTGACTAGGTCGTCCTCTCAGTCTTCATTTATACAGGGGGTGGCCGAAGAAGAACCAGAATTGGCCAAGTATGTGGCTGCCCACTCCGATACCCCCTCCGCAGATGATGTAATCCCTCTAGAAAAGATACCTTACTTCATCAATAAAGGGTTATCTTTGAACTACACCGAGCTCAATAAGCTATGTACAATGTATGCTATGGAACACGGTATAGGCACTCACCTACATACACAGGTGACAAACGTATACACCGCCATCCGACTTACTCCAGTAGAAGACACTTACCGAATAGTCAAGGGAGGGGACCACCCGATCATCTTCGGCCGGACGAACAACCCACATCCCCCCGCTATGGAAGAAGTCGACATCGGGTCAGATGCCAGAAAACTGCCTCTGTATCTCTATAGCCCTCAATCCAAATATCTCTTGCAGAAATAGGGGTATGATCTAGAGACAACGCCAGGACTGAACTACGGCACTGGACGACGATTACCTTTGAAGACGCCAGCCCCGGCGGGCAAACCACGGAACTACTATAACAAAACTCGATGTGGTTTAGGGTATGTAACGCCTACTACGACCCCTGAAAGCTCAGATGAAGAATGCGACTGGCAGTCACATTCAACCGGATCACCGACTTCCGACTCAGATACCAGCATCAGAGACGTGTTCAGACAAATCATGTCAGTCAACATGGCGTTCGCTGACGCTTACGAGGAAGACGAAGACATCCCCGAAATCTTTGAGCTAGAGCCGTGGGCCCAGCAATTAGACACGTAATAGAAAAAATGGTTCGAACTGAGAGAACCTCCTACTGAAGATGAGGTCATGCAAGTGGATCTCGGCAGCGAATCTTCTCCAAAACCGATCTTTATCAGTAAAAGCCTGACAAATGAAGAACGAGAATCGCTGCTGAAACTCGTCAGAGAATATATCGACGTGTTCGCGTGGAGTTACGAGGACATGCCGGGGCTAGACCCCGATATCGCTCTTCACAAACTCAACATACGGCCAGATGCAAAGCCAGTCAAACAGCAACAACGACGCTTCCACCCAGGCGTCATGGACACAATTGAAGCCGAAGTCAACAAGCTAATAGCCAGCAGCTTCATTCGTAAAGAGCAACATCTTGACTGGGTCGCCAACATAGTGCCGGTCCTCAAGAAAAATGGGAAGATCCGAATCTGCATCGACTTTCGTAATCTGAATGAGGCATGTCCGAAGGACGAGTTTCCCCTCCCCATCACAGACATCATGATCGACAACATATGCGGCTTTGAACGTATGTCATTCATGGATGGATTCTCGGGGTACAATCAAATCAAGATGTCTTTCGACGACGAAAAGCACACATCATTCCGAACGTCGATTGGTACATACTGCTACACAGTCATGCCATTCGGTCTAAAGAATGCTGGCGCTACATATCAGCGAGCCATGAGTATCATTTTTCGAGAATATTTACGCAAAACAGTAGAATGCTATGTCGACGATATTGCCGTCAAGAGTCGCCATAAGGAAGATCATCTGCAAGACCTAAGAACGGTATTCGACCTGATGAGAGCCCACAACCTGAAGATGAACCCTACAAAATCATTCTTGGGCATATCCAGCAGGAAATTCTTAGGCTTCATCATCACGGCACGGGGCATCCATGTAGACCCTGAGAAGACGAAGGCAATCATGGAGATGGGTCCCCCGAAAAACCTCCGCGAACTCAGAGGCCTCCAAGGGAGGCTAGCTTACATCAGGAGGTTCATTTCCAACCTCTCTGGGCGATGCCGACCGTTCACACACCTCATGAAGAAGGGAGTCTCATTCGAATGGGACGAGGAATGCCAGCGTGCTTTCGACGACATCAAAGAATATTTGTCGAATCCCCCAGTCCTGGTGGCCCCGGTCCCCGGAAAACCATTCCTGCTCTACGTACGAGCAATGGAACACTCCCTTGGTGCCCTGCTAGCACAAAATAACGATGCAGGCCACGAGCAGGCCATATATTATCTCAGCCGGATGATGATCGGGCCAGAACATCGATACACCGCCGTAGAGAAGGAGTGTCTCGCCCTGGTATTCGCTATTCAAAAGATGCGGCACTATGTCACAGGACAAACCATATATGTGATCTCGCGAGTCAACCCCCTCAGAGTCCACATGACTAAACCAGGGGCCCTCAGCTCTCGCCTCGCCACATGGGCAATATTACTGTCCCCCTATCATATGATCTTCGTCCCGCAAAAGGCTGTTAAAGGTCAGGCCCTAGCAGACTTTTTGGCAGCCCACCAAGGATCGGAGTCATCCCGAATCTATGAAGAGATCCCAAACGAGGTTGCCGATTCAAATACAGCCACCCACGATAACATATGGCGAATGTTCTTCGATGGTGCCTCAAGGACCGGACCCAAGGGAAACATCATCGTCGGGGTCGGAGTGGTATTAATCTCTCCTACTGGGCTGGTGATCAATCGCGCCTACTCCCTCACGGAACCCTGCTCTAACAATGTGGCCGAATATAACACTCTGGTCATTGTCCTCCAACTTGCAAAAGAGCTGGGGGTAGAATACCTTGAAGCATACGGCGACTCCCAACTAATCGTCAATCAGATCAGGGGCTCGTACGAGGTTCGCCATGAAGACATGATCCCCTACCATCAAATTACGATCAACATTATCTCATCATTCGAGGGATTCTTCATCGAACACGTCCCCAGACTCCAAAATATCGAAGCCGATGCCCTAGCAGGCCTTGCCGCTTCCTTAGCAGTGCCAAACCACTCTCATCATTCGGTCGATGTAATCGGCCATGAGCTGGTCTGTCCCAAGAACAACGTTCAAGCCATGGCAAGTTATTCCGCCCAGACGGTCGACGACACACCGGACTGGAGACAGCCGTTCATCGACTTCGTCGTATACGACATCCTCCCAGAGAATCCAAAGGAAGCTACCTCTATTAGACGGCGCTCTCTCAGATTCTTCTACGATACAGAGACGAAAATGTTGTATCGCCGCTCCTACGACGGATTATTGCTCCGGTGCTTATCGAACGCGGAAGCTACAGAAGCTGTACGAGAAGCTCACAACAGTGTCTGTGGGGCCCATCAACCCGGCCCTAAGCTACAGGACCGCCTTCGCCGGATGGGCTACTACTGGCCCACAATGGTGGCAGATGCGATAGATTATGCCAGAAAATACAAGGCCTGCCAAGTCCACGCGGATTTCATTCATCAACCATCCAAGTTTTTGCATCCAACGGTGGCATCCTGGCCATTCGAAGCATGGGGAATGGATATCATTGGTCCAATCACCCCACCTTCCTCCCGAGGATACCGCTTCATACTTGCGATCACTGATTATTTCTCCAAATGGGCGGAGGCTGTCCCACTCGCAGAAGTTAAAACTTCAAACGTGATCAGCTTCCTTAAGCATCACGTTATCTACCGCTTCGGACTACCACGAAGAATCATCCATGATAATGGTCCACAGTTTATAAGCCATGCATTCTACCGATTCTGTGATAAGCACCGCATTCAGAATGTCGCTTCGACACCATACAACCCGGCAGCAAACGGGTTGGCAGAAGCATTCAACAAAACAATCATCAAACTCCTCAAGAAGTTCGTCTCCTCCAACAAACGCGACTGGAACGAGAAGCTCGGCGAGTGCTTATGGGCTTATCGCACCACGGTTCGAACAGCCACCGGGAATACACCATTCTCTCTGGTATACGGGACTGAGGCAGTCCTCCCTTTGGAGACTCAGATCCCCTCACTCCGCGTCGCCCTCACTTATCAATTGACGACGGATGATAACTACCGACGACGACTACAAGAGTTGGAGGCTTTAGATGAAAAGCGCCTCCTAGCTCAGCAAAGGATCGAGCTATACCAAGCACGCATCTCAGGAGCCTTCAACAAGAAAGTTAAAATCAGAACATTCTAAGTGGGTGATCTTGTTCTGGCAGTCCGAAGGCCGATGGTCATGACTCATAAGACCACCGGTAAGTTCCAGCCAAAATGGGAAGGTCCATTTGTCATCGAAACCGTGTTCTCCAACGGCGCCTACCGCCTCGCTAAGCCGAACGAAGATTTGCTCATGTTGCCCGTCAACGGCAAGTTCCTGAAGAAATACTATATTTGAACATCATTCTCCAGATTATCGAGTCATGTACCCCTTTAGTACCACTGAACTCTCATCCATCATTCTCCAGATTATCGAGTCATGTACCCCTTTAGTACCACTGAACTCTCATCCATCATTCTCTAGATTATCGAGTCATGTACCCCTTTAGTACCACTGAACTCTCATCCATCATTCTCCAGATTATCAAGTCATGTACCCCTTTAGTACCACTGAACTCTCATCCACCCTATTTTAGATTATCGAGCCATGCACCCGCCGGTGCCGCTGAACTCCCACTCCCTCAATAGTCCGAATTACCAAGTTATGTACCTGCTGGTGCCTCTGAACTTACATTCCGGTCACTCTTTCAGATAATAAGTCAAGTATGATCATACCTCTGAACTTTCTTCCTGACAGAGATCCTCCTTCAGGATTCACTACCCGCACTCCCAGTGCACAAAAAGGGTAGTCGATCCACCAATTTTTAAAACGGCCATGTCCTCATTACCTCTGAGTCGTTTCACTTCCACCAAAAAAATAAACCGCCCCCTCACATAGAACTTCCATGTTCTCCTACCTCTGAGTCGTTCTATGTACCCAATCTTCATTGAGCCCACTCCTGCCATGTCCTCACTACCTCTGAGTGGGAAGGCTCCGTCGAAGAAATCGTCATATTTGCCATATCCATATTACCTCTGAGCAAGTATGTCGGTCCTCTTTTAACCTATTATCTGTACCCATAACCGGAGTACGACAAGGATAATAGGTCCACAAATGTCCTCTGTTGACCACAAATATCCTCTATTGACCATAAATGTCCTATGTTGACCACAAATGGCCTCTGTTGACCACAAATAGCTTCCGTAAAGTCTCTCCTGCCATGTTCTCATTACCGCTGAGCAGGAAGATTTCACGGTAAAACCTTCACGTTTGTCATGTCATCATAACCTCTGAGCAAATGTGATTGGTTTCCTTTCATCCCATTATCCGTATCCTGAACCAGGGTACGCCAAGGATAATAGGCCCACAAATATCCCTTGCTAAGCTTCTTAGCATAAATCCACCATCTTACCATGCCCCGAGAGCCCAGCTGCTCTACGACATTCCTTTTCCCAACACCAAGAACACCCATGACCACTTTGCCATGGCTGCTCCAAACATCCTAATCAAACTTGTTATCCGTACCTAAAACCAAGGTACGTCTAGGGTAACAGGTCCACAAGTAATCCCCCAGCAAGTCCGATTCCATGAACACCGATACAAGAAAGCAAAGATGAGATGAAACATGTCTATTTTCGAGATCATATCACTATTACAAAGTAGAAATAAAAGGACAAACAAGCAAGACAAGACAAAGAAACGACTATGGTTCAGAGGTACACAACGTCGAGGGATGGTCCTTCAGCAGGATAGTCAACCGCTCAAACTATCGATTAGTTCCACATACTGCTTTTGGGGTCAACAGCGTCACATCTCCCCAAGGAGCAAAGGTTCCATTGGGAAATAAAGTCCCCAGGCTTTACGTAACCCCACCCTTTCAGGATACGTATGCCGGTCATATTCTAGACTATCGTCTACACCCATAACGAAGTACATTAAGGATACAAAGTTCACATAGAATATCCTGTTAAAGGCGACCATTACAAAAAAAAAGAGAGAGAAGCAAATACATTCCATTCATTGAAACGATCGGCCACATTCACATGACTAACAAACAAAACTAAAAAGAACTCTTCACTACTTCATTCAGACGGAAAGGAAAGGCGCAAACTACAGAAACATGCGGGCAAAAGACGGACATCTGCAAGGAATTCCTAAAACCTAGTTGCAGAAGCGCCTATACCACTCCCTCAACCACCTTACATAGGAAGGATGCAGTTGAAGGAGATCCTCATCTGGAATAGGAGTATCAGAATTCCCAGAGCTACCACCCCCAGTTGTTTCGACACTCGGAGAGAGACCATCCTGTGCAGACGACGAGTCTTCCTTCTTCGTTTCTTCCTTGACGAAGGGAGA
Source organism: Iris pallida (assembly GCA_029216955.1). Classification (NCBI taxonomy): domain Eukaryota; kingdom Viridiplantae; phylum Streptophyta; class Magnoliopsida; order Asparagales; family Iridaceae; genus Iris; species Iris pallida. The sequence goes on from JANAVB010005598.1 coordinate 24,710,400, forward strand.
CCCCTGGTTGACGACAGGGGGTGGCGGTTCCTCTGTGACTGCAACCTCAGCGCTCTGCGGAGATACTGAAAGAATCAAAGACGGAAAGACAAAGTAAAAAGATATTCAGAAAATAGTCATGCAGCTCGTTTAAAGACAATTCACAGGCTGCTCCGACAGGGGGCATACCCCATGCATGGGGTGTGTAGGTGAACCACGTAATATGTATGCGGCTCAGACATGGGGTATACCCCATACGGATCGATCAAGGGACGTGTATGCGGGCCATGTGGTTGCGTGCACGGAGTAAGCAGTGGAGCAGATCCTATTAGGGTTTCATGGGACGTGCATGCGGACCACATAACCCGTATGCAGCTCAGACATGGGGTATACCCCATGCGGCTCAATCAGGGGACGTGTATGTGGGTCACGTGGTTGCATGCACGGAGTAGGCAGTAGAGCAGACCCTGTTAGGGTTTCAAAATACCCAATCTTCTACCTAGGTCATTACCTTCCATGGTGACGTGAACATCAAGGCGGACGGGGGGGAGGGGGGGGCAACGGTCGACGACGAAGCCGATTTCTTTCTCCTCGCCGCGGCCTTCTTCACAGTCTTGGAAACCCGAGGCGCCATTGCTGTTTGTCGGTTGGAGGAAGAAAACAAGACAGGAGTTTTTCAGTCAAGAAAAATCTAAAGTCCAACCAAACACCCACCAATTTATAGACAGAGAAAGAAGGATTACTGACCGACGCTTCGTACGACGTGATCGACCCTTTGGCTATCAAGGCAAAACCGACTCTTGGGATCCTCCCCCAAAAAGGCGGCATTAAATCAAATCAAAGGCACTTAATGAAAATTTGCACACGTGTTCAGGACACGTGGCAACCAGTTTATGCGGCCAGATGAATTCATGCGGCTAAGGCACTTATGCAGCTAGGAAGCTCAGGCAGACAGAAAAATCCTATACGGCATGAACGGGGCCATGCTTCTTGTTCAAAGTATTCCAATTTTTACAAATTGAAAACTTTGAAGGGGGTCCTGTAGAAGCATGGAAAATATTAGAATAATGATCCATGCGGCTCGGAGTAAGAAGCTTATGCGGCTCACACAGGAGCGGCCCTATGCGGTTCAAAGAATACTCTCAATCGCATGCAGCTCGGGAGCGTATGCGGTTCAGCAAGGCATATGTGGCTCGATGGATCCTTCCCTACAGCTGGTCGTTTGGGTGTGGTCTCATTTAATGCTCTGACACGACTTGGCGACTGTAACTGCTCTGACATAAAGTGTCATAATGTTTCTGCCATAATGACAGACTTTTCGGGAAAGGAAAAAGATCTCTGACCCGAACCGTCAGAAATCCTAGGTTGCCACGTGGCAACTCTCATGCGGCTTAAATGGAAAACAGCTCCATACGGCTCACGAAGAAGTCACTCCATATGGTTAGCAGAAATCAGTCGTATGCGGCCCACCGAGAGCTCAATCCCTGCGACTCAATACAATGCTAGCTCATGCGGCTCGCAAAGACTATGCATATGCGGCTCACGGAAGGTTCGTCCCCTGCGGCTCGATGAGGCATTGTCTCATGCGGCTCAGGGAGAGTATCTCTCTGCGGTTCGAGGATAGTCAATCCTATGCGGCTCTGACAGGACTCACAATTAGGACACGTGGCATGGGATCAATAAGAGATTTAACCGAATCTCAACAATTATATTTGACATCATCGTCATAATTACTGAGATCAGGGCATATTATTTATCATCAAGCTAATAGGACACGTGACGAGCAATCAGACATCAGCATAATCAATCACAAGGATTTAAAGCAGCTAGCATTAATTACTCATGAGATATGATGCTATCCGCACTAATGGTCGAGATTCACTATAATCAGGATCAAGGGTTCAGATAGAATAAAGGAGCGCCGACATTCCAGACAGATAATCATTAGCAAACCCTAATGATCACCCTCTCCACTCTTATAAATAGCCAGCATCATTCCGTTGAAAAAAAAGAGGAGGAGAGAAGAAAGAGAGAGGTCGGCAACAAAAGAATAAGAGAGAGATCTATATAGAGAGAGCTCCCTCTTTCTTCTTGATAATCACAGAGAGAGAGAAGTCAGGAGAGCAATCCGAGGAGAGCAAGAAGAGCGCTTCTTCATCAACGCCGAGCATATCTTCCCCGAGCCAAGACTGCATACTGATCGTCCAAGGAGTAAGGCAGAGCGGCCGTCGCTTTCCCGAGCCTCTATTGTCATCCCCCAGAATCAAAAATAAATAATCGTACTTAGTCTGCTGTACCTAGGTTTTCGTCCCTAGGCTTTCTTTGTACGAGCGAGTTTGTATTGTGAGTCTAAGTTCAGTCCTCCGATAATTATTCTGTTCTTTTACAATCAATGGCAAACAGATGGAGCCTAGCAGGTTGACGTCAGATTGTGTCACAACCTTCTCACCACTGGAAAAGTATATCCCCAGCAGAGTCATCATCTTGTTTTCGTACAGAAAAGTGGTATTCTTCTCAAAGAAAACTTTTATAACTTGTTAATTACAAAGAATTCTAATTACAACGAATGCAAGAAATTCGAAGTATAAGTTGAGATTCTAGAGAGTGTAGCAATGTAATTGAATTGGCATATGATTCTTTTACTCCATTAACGATATATTTGACATACTTTCGACATCTTCTCGGTGCACATAAACACTATTGGACGGAGAATTCTCGCAAGGAAAAGTTTAGGATGTTAATTACGAGATGACTAAATGTCTGCTTCTGTATGTATAAGCAAAAAAATCGAGAATATTTACAGCTAAAAAAAAATTCTCAAAAACGGTTATTGCTGAAGTACCACAAGAAGCACTGTCCCTTAGGAAAAGATTGCTTGCTGGAAGCACTGTCCTACGAGCATAGACTTCACGCAAAGTTGTTTAACCCACATTCGTGCGAGGTTAATTAAAGGAGATACTGCCACATGGATGCACGTTCACGTGGCCTGTCACGAGATGCTGCCACATGACCATAGTTATCCGAGGTGCGGGGTATGCTTCAGTGCAGTCGAAGTCACGTTTTGCCACATCTTTCTGCTATTGCGACTGCACGCACCATGAACGCATGAATTCTGACAACTTTCGAAGATTTATCTCGATTTCCTAACATTATCAACATTTGTTGTGCACTGGCACGCGGAAGTATTACTTCACGTAGCTGTTGGAGTGGGTAGGGTTTCCAACCTATGTGGAGAAGACCTCGGAGTGCGACGAGCGTCGTTCGTGTGTCGAAGAAGCTCGGGAAGTAGGCGACGCGGAGTCGCTGCTGCTGTTGCTGTCTATGGGAGGTTCTGGAACAGGGGATCCGAGTTCGAGCCGAACTCGGTCCCATGGCGAGTTCGGGCCGAACTCGGTCTGGCTCCTCCAGAATGTTGGCGTGAGGTTCTGTTTGCTCGACACAGAGTTCTGGCCGAACTCTGTGTCGTCGGGGGCTGAAACGGATTTCTGGATGAGTTTTCATCATTGGATCTAATCCAACGGTTCAGGTTTGCTGCGAGATTAGGGAGTTATATTGGGATTTCCTAATCCTAATTGATTGTGCATCATTATCGCAAAGGCAACACAACTTTGAGAGAGGAAGGAGGCAAGAGTGCCATTACAACTTCGGAGAAGAAGACGGAGGATTGAAGGTCGCTATTCGAAGGAGATCGTGTTCGGGTAATCTCTACTCGTCGTTCTCGCTCTTCGTAGTCTTGTAATCATTGTTCTTATCTCTGAGTGTTGTGGGGATCCGATTTGGATCGGAAGGAGTTTGTAGAGGGTGTAATTCTTCTATTCCATTAGTGGAGGCTTCTCAGGGTTGGACTCCGATCGTCCGTGGTTTTTTCCTGCAAGGATTTTCCACGTCAAAAATTCTCTGTGTCTGCGTGGATTGTTTTGTGTGTTTGTTTTTGGGTTCGTGCGTTGTATTGCTCGGTCCTCTCGCAGGTACTCTTCGGTTTGGGGAAAGGTTTTCGCGCTTCTTTCCCAACAGAGTGGTATCAAAGCCAGGTTCTGGAATTCAGAAGGGTGTCAGTAGTTGACAGAGAAACCAGAGAGGAGAGATGGACGCGAAGCCGGTGCGCATGGTGAACCTGAACGGCACCAATTATTACTATTGGCGGAGCAAGATGAAAGATTTGCTATTTGTCAAGAAGCTGTATCTACCCGTGTTTGCATCCGAGAAGCCCAGTGATAAATTCGAGGAGGACTGGACATTCGAGCACATACAGGTGTGTGGGTACATACGGCAGTTTGTGGACGAGAACGTGTACAACCACGTTGCCAATATTGAGCACGCGAAGACGTTGTGGGATAAGCTGGAGTCTTTGTACGCGAAGAAGACCGGGGTAAACAAGCTGTTCCTGATCCGGACGATGATGGGTCTATGGTACAAAGACGGGGCATCTATTTCGGATCATTTGAGTGAGTTCCAGGGCGTGGTTGACCAGCTATCTTCTATGGGAGTCAAGTTCGATGACGAAGTTCAGGGACTGTGGCTGCTGTGTACATTGCCAGACTCGTGGGAGATCGTACGAGTATCTATGATCGCTTCTGCTCCAGAGGGCGTGGTCAGTCTGGAGTTTGCCAAGAGCGGGGTGTTGAATGAAGAGATGCGGAGACGTTCTCAGGGCACTTCATCCACATCCCACCACTCAGAGGCACTTATTTCAGAGAGCCGCGGAAGGGGCATGTCACGCCCCAGAACCAGAATACTAGAGAGCGGGGGAATGACTCAGCCAGCTACGTATTACGGGTAGATGAATACCGTATAATACGATCAATGCTGTCTAACAAGATGAGGGGGTGCATACTACATGAAAGTCTCCTATGGTCACTTCATATCTATTGTCTCAATCATTCAAACAAGAAACAGAAATAGAGAACATGTAAGATAAAGCAGTAAGGTGTCCCAAACGCTCAGTCAAAATGTTCTTGATATCTGGCTTTACAAAACACAGCCAGATGATGTAGTCAGTATACACAATTGTTATCAGCTGCAGCCTGACATAGTTACAATTATGCAAAAGTAGGTACAAGACAATCAGACTAACATGTCGGTGCCAAACGGCAAAGTATAAAGTATTTAACAAAATGAACGGGGAAGTAAGAAAACCCACTCGAGCCCTCCTGCGATCATCCCTCTAGTGTTGACCATCGTGGAGGTAGAAGTAAGCTGGATCCTCGGGGACCGGCTCTAAATCTGGCCAAACAAAACCAGAGAGGTTAGACCTCTAACAGCAAGTACCGCAAAGAAGCACGATATGAGGGATTAAAACCAGTAATGAGAAAATATGATAAATAGATCTCTGCTTTCTACTGGGATTCACATAGTATCACGACACTTCGAACCAACCTCCCAACCAAACAAGGACAGAAGTTGGCACATCATGTCCTGACATTCTGATCATCTCAGTTAGGTAACAGAGGACAGACAAACAAGTTAATTTAAACGACCATTCAACTACTACGACTTGCTACTGTGAGTTCCAAGTTATCCTGGAATTATGTAATAGAGATTCCTCAGTTCTTACTATGTGCAAGCAAGGCTAGTTTACCCAGTCAATCAATTGCGCCAATCATGAATTAGACAAGTCCCAGCAGGATGCCCGTCATCAATATACAATATACAATAGATAATATAACCAGATACCGCTCCCTGCCCGTGTGGCAGATTTGCAGTACCTGTGGGGACTAACCGGCCTGTCGGGCACTACTAGTCCCAAGAGGGCTGCCATATAAGAACTTGGGAATCCATTCTCTCCATGCAATCATTATTTTATTTAACTTAATAGTCTCTACGTTGAGTGAAATCCTATGCCGTGGATCATGGTCATTCAAATGAGTACTTTCGTACGGGGTACCATATATACAACTCTACAACGATACCAGTGCGGTTAGGTTGCAGGTCTTACATAGCGTAATGCAACAATCAGAACTAACCACGGAGTAATCATGCCTTGACCATAAAGTACACATGCTGCTTTTGTAAAATAAATAATAAATAAATAAATAAATAAATTGAAGCCTGCATGTGCCTGTATGTCAATATTCGGGATCAGTCAGTCGATTACAATAGTTCATAATTAATATAAACGTGTCTCATTCATTCAATTCAATAAGATGACTAGCCAGTCTTTTAGTTTCAACTAGGAACGCATGATCAATTATTAGTCAAAGTAACAGTCGGGGTCAATTCGTGACAAGACATGAAAGTCAAATTAGTATTAAGCATGGTCGAGTCTATAACTAGCATAAAATAGTTTGTAACACATTCTTGAAGCCAAGAAAAAGATCTACAACTTTCATGTTGGGAGTTGAAAGAAATTCTAGCCATAATTCAGTCAAAATAGGACATATAACAGTCAGAAACAACCAAAATAGGCATATGCGGCCTATTCTGCGACATGCATGCGAACCTACTGCGACATGCGGCTCATACGGCCCTACTGCGACACCATATGCGGTTCAACTGCGACATACGGCCTATGCGGCCCAACCGCGACACCATATGCGGCTCAACTGCAACATACAGCTCATGCGGCCCAACTGCGACATCATGCGGCTCAACTGCGACATGTGCCTCATGCAGCTCATTCGCGGCACCATATGCGGCTACTGCGACATGCGGCCTATGCGCCCCAACCGCGACATCTATGCGGCTCTACTGCGACATGCGGCCTCATGCGGCCCAACCGCGACATCTATACGGCTCTACTGCGACATGCGGCCTCATACGGCCCAACCGCGACATCTATGTGGCTCTACTGCGATATGCGGCTCATGCGGCCCAACCGCGACATCTATGCGGCTCTACTGCGATATGTGCCTCATGCGGCTCATTCGCGACACCATATGCGGCTCAACTGCGACATACGGTTCATGCTGCAGATGAACATAGAAGTTTGACCAAAATTGTTTTGGCCATAACTTTCTCAAAATAAATCGGAATCTAACTTTTTAAAAGCCAAAGTTTAGCAGAATTAAATTCTCTACAACATGGAACCACTTATTTTTAAAAACAACAAAGTTTGATAGATCAAAACCATAAAATCCATATGAAAACCAAAACTTGAAACTTAGATCTACACCCAACCATCCATGGAAATCAAGAACTTCAAGACCTAAACTTGTAGAGGATGAGAAGATGAACAACATAGACTAAAAATAAATGGGGATGCATGAAATCCCTCATGGTGTGCAAGATGTACTTGCCTCTCACAAGTGGGTTAGGGTTTGGTGGAGAAGTAAATGTGAATGAATGAAGAGAGAGAATGAAAGAAGAACTTTTATATCAAGGTCAAGTGGATCTCCACCATTCATTCTCTCCACCAAATCCAAGCTATCCATTTATTTCCATGTTGAACCAAACAACACCAAGTTGGTTTACCATGAACCAAAATGAACCAAGAGCCAAGAAAAAGCAGAAAATAAAATGCAGGAAAATTAATAAGCACGAAATTGAAGAATTTAAATACAGAACAAATGCATGATAAATATTAAATAAATACGTATTCTGGGAACGGGAAGTGACATCTCTACCCTCCTTAGAAAAAATTCCATCATCAGAATTTTAAATCCAAGCAGGATAGGAAAAACCGAGCTGATCTAGGTACAAAAAACTTGAGCAAGCAATCATTCTTCAATGTTTAACTAGCAGATAACATATCTATATTAACAATCTACGATATCAAGTAGTTCTATCTATGAGGTGACAAGCATGAGGGGTTAAGGCAATCAAGGTACACGGGAAGAAATATACCTTGTGAGTCAAACAGATGTGGATACCGTGATCGAATATCATCCTCACGTTCCCACGTTGACTCTCCTAATGAGTGATGACCCCAAGCAACCCGGACAAGGCTAATTGTTCGGTTCTTGAGTATCTTCTCTCTTCGGTCCAAAATGGATACAGGCTGTTCCTCGTAAGACAGGTTGGTACCAACAACCAGCTCAGAATGATCAAGGATATGGCTTGGGTCCGATACATACCTTCACAACTGAGATACATAAAATACGTCATGCACCTCTCGTAACGAAGGTGGAAGAGATAAACGATAAGCAACATCGCCTATCCTATCAAGAATAACAAATGGGCCCACGTACCGCGGACTCAATTTCCCGCGAACGCCAAATCTAATGACCCCACTGGTAGGTGAGATCCGCAAGAACACGTGGTCCCCAACAGAAAACTCTAGCAGCCTACGATACTGGTCCGCCCAATGACGATGCCGGTCCTGTGCAACTCGAAGTCGCTCTCTAATTCCCTTGACCAATTCAACTGTCTGAACAATCATTTCTGGGCCTAACATCTTCCTCTCCCCGATATCATCCCATGCTAGTGGCGATCTACACTTCTTACCATATAGAGCTTCGAATGGCGCCATCTGGATACTGGCTTGATAACTGTTGTTGTATGAAAACTCAACTAAGTGCAGGTGGCTCTCCCAAGATCCACCAAAATCTAGGGTACAAGCTCGCAACATATCTTCTAAAGTCTGAATTGTTCTTTCTGATTGCCCGTCCGTCTGTGGATGGTAAGCCGTGCTAAATCTTAACTTGGTGCCCAGACTATGATGTAAGCTCTTCCAGAAATGTGATGTAAAGCGGGTATCTCGGTCTGACACAATACTGACAGGGACTCCATGCTGCCTGACTATCTGTTGCATATACAACTCTGCCAACTTTTCTGTAGATTGCCCTACTCTGAAAGGGAGAAAGTGTGCTACCTTTGTAAGCCGGTCCACTATCACCCAAATAGCATCTTTACCACTTGGTGATCTCGGTAAACCGATCACAAAGTCCATTATGATGTGTTCCCACTTCCATTCTGGGATAGGAAGTGGCTGTAATAACCCAGCTGGCCTCTACTGTTCTGCCTTCACTTGCTGACATACCAAGCAATGGGAAACGAATCTAGCTATCTCCCTCTTCATCCCGTTCCACCAGAAGTGCTGCTTGATATCTTGGTACATCTTGGTTCCTCCAGGGTGTACAGAATACTGAGAACTGTGAGCTTCTGTCATAACCTCCTGTCTGATATCTCCACTAGGCACACATAGACGTGACCCAAACCTAAGTGTACCGTCTTCGTGGATTTGTATCTCCTTTCTGAGTCCTAACTCACATTCTGCTCTAAGCTTCTGAATCCTTGGGTCCTGTGCCTGAGCTGCCTTGATCCTGTCTACCAAGTCGGATTGAACTCGTAGACTCGCCAGAATTCCTACATCACTAGGAAGTATAACTTCTATCCCCATCTCCTGAAGGTCTTCTAAAATGTGCTTCTGTGTTGTCAACATAAATACGTCGCCTCGTCTGCTGAGAGCGTCTGCTACCACATTAGCCTTGCCTGGATGATACTGAAGCTCCACGTCGTAATCCTTGATCAACTCCAACCATCTTCTCTGCCTCATGTTCAGCTCCTTCTGAGTAAAGATGTACTTCAGATTTTTATGGTCCGTGTACATATCCATTCGATCACCATATAAGTAATGCCTCCATAGCTTCAAAGCAAATACTACTGCCGCCAACTCCAAGTCATGAGTTGGGTAATTCTTCTCGTGGTCTCGAAGTTACCTAGATGCATACGCTATCACCTTCCCATGCTGCATGAGGACACATCCAAGTCCTTTACCTAACGCATCACAATATACTGTAAAACCTTCGGGTCCAACTGGCAATGTAAGAATAGGTGCTGATATCAACTTCTGCTTCAAGGTGTCAAATGATGCCTGGCACTCTGCCGACCAGACGAATGGCACATCCTTCCGTGTCAAGCGGGTCATGGGTGCTGAAAGTCTTGCAAAATCCGATACGAATCTCCTGTAATATCCTGCCAATCCCAAGAAACTCCGTACATCAGCTACGGTCTTGGGTACTGGCCAGCTCTCTACTGTTTCTACCTTCTTGGGATCTACTGCTACTCCAGCTCCTGATATGATATGACCCAAAAATAAAATATGATCCGTCCAGAACTCACACTTGCTGAGCTTGGCATACAACTGGTTCTCCCTCAGAACCTATAATACTGTCCTGAGGTGGTCTTCATGCTCCTCTTCACTGGCAGAGTACACAAGAATGTTATCGAGAAACACCACGATAAACTGATCTAGGTATGGCATAAAGATGCGGTTCATCAAGTCCATAAATATTACTGGAGCATTGGTCAAACCAAACGGCATTACCAAGAATTCATAATGTCCATACTTCGACCTGAATGCTGTCTTGGGAATATCTTCCTTCCGAACCCTCACTTGGTGATACCCTGAACGAAGATCTATCTTGGAGAAAACTCTGGCCCTGCTCAACTGATCAAATAAGTCGTCGATCCTGGGTAACGCATACTTGTTCTTTACTGTTGCCGTGTTAAGCTTCCTGTAATCAATACACAATCTGGATGATCCATCCTTCTTCCCCACAAGTACCACTGGTGCTGCCCACGGTGATACGCTAGCTTGGATGAACTTTTTCTCCTTCAGTTCCTCTATGTGCTGATATACCTTGGCCTGCTCTGAATCCGCCATTCTGTAAACTCGATCTGATATCGGTTTAGTTTCAGGTGCCAATTCTATACTGAACTCAATATCCCTAACCGGTGGTAGACCTGGATGTTCTTCAGAAAATACGTCTAAAAATTCTTCAACTACCTTCGGAACCTGAACTTCTTCCATTGTCGTTATTACTCCCTGCTCTTGCTGAGTTACCACGGATCGGACTAAGGTGAATCTCTTTATGCCTGGAATATCAAAAGATACACTCCCACTACGACAATCTATTGTCGCATGACTGTCTTTCAGCCAGTCCATGCCTAAGATAACGTCGAAATTTCCAACAGGAAATTCTATCAACCGGGCGGATAAGGAATGCCCGCAAACTACAACGCTACACGCTAGAATAACTCTACTAACTCCTACGAGCCCATTACCAGTAAGTATATTCAGCCTCCCTGGCAATGCCACGAACTCCATTCCTAGCCGTGTCGTAAATTGTGCAGATATAAATGAGTGTGATGCTCCTGAATCAAATAATGCTACTGCGGGATATGAGGCGACGAGAATGTTACTGCCACAACATCTCCCGATGCTAATGCCTCCTCCAAGGACAGAGTGAATGCCTACCCTCGACCGCCTTGTTGGTTCCCATGCTGTGGCCTAGCCTGGTGCTGCTGCTGGCCCCTTTCCTGATAATGCTGGGGTGGTCTATGCTGGTGCTGTTGCATCGGTGGTCCCTGCTGCCGAAATATCTGAGCTTATGGTATTAACGGACGCTGGGCCAATGGTCTCACTGCCACTGCTGGTCCTCGATACTGTCCTGCCCCTGGTGCTGGCAGAGCAGAAAACTGCTGCGCTGGTCCTCCTGACCTTGAATTCATGGGACATGTGGTAACCCGATGATCTGGATTTCCATATATCAAACACAGCCCGTTCAATGTCCGACACACATCTCTAGTATGTCCTACCTTCCCACAATAAGTGCAGCCTGCCGGGGGTTGCTGGTTCTTCCTCTGTTGCTGTTGTTGCTGCCTGGATGGTGGTGTTGGCCCTCGTATCGCCACATCGTGGATACGAATGCCAGGGGGTGGTGCTGTTGTTCGGGGAACTGCTCCCCCTCCTCCTTCAATCTGACTGTGGGATCTTTTCTGACCTCCAGTCCTTGCCGTGATCCTCTGAACGGTGATCTCATGCCTTCGGATTGCCGTCAATACTTCATCAAAAGTCTGATAGTTGTGCCCCTCTATCAATTGCAAGAGCTCAAGATAAAACCCTTGCTGGAACCTCATCGCCCTCTGGCGCTCCGTTACTACCATCTCTGGGGCGAACCTACTCAATCTGCAGAACTCCGCTGCGTAAGCATCTACCGTCTTGCCGGCCTGCTTGAGGTTGATAAACTTCTGTTATAGCTCAAACTGCGCCACAACTCCATAGTACTTCGTCTTGAATCTTGCTGTAAAATCGTCCCAAGCAACGGGATGTCTGATACCTACTTCCTCTGATTCCCACCAATCACGTGCGAGATCCTGAAGTAACAACTTCACTTGATCCATACGTTCTTCTGGCGGCACCTTAGCTGATGTCAGAATAGCCTCGATATCCTTAAACCATGCATCTGCTGAGATGGCATCTTCTGTGCCTTCGAAATGATGGGGGTTGTACTTACAAAACCTGGCTGATGCTCCTGAATCTGGCCTCGCCCCTCTTTCCAATGCCGTCTGCAACCCTTGGTTGAGTAGTATGTTCTGCTCCTGCAACTGAGCGTGCATGCGCTGTTGGGCTAACATCTGATGTTGTTGGGTAGCCATCATTCCTCTCATGATCTCCAGAAGGGCTGGTGTGTCCACTTATACAGGGGTAGGTAGAACTGTTGGTGGTGGTGGAACATCCGGATACTGCGGTCCAGCTGCTGCTTCCACTATTACTTCTTCTTGGATGGTCTCTTGAGTTAGTACCGGCCTTTGTTGCTGACCAACATGGTCAGGTTGTCCGTGTTTCTCTTGTTGTTGTTGTCCAGCTCTGATAGGTACGGACGAGGTGCCCCTAAGAAAAGGGACAAGAGAACAATCAAACGACCGGACATGAAGGATCAATAAAGTCAAAGGATACTGGAATGTCAAGCTAGAGTTGAGAGTAACGAATCACGAGATCATGGAGAAACATGTGTGATTGAGACATCCTATTAAAACACCCTACAAGTCTAAAATCAGACCTGCATGGGCCACCATTAAAACCTTGTCATGTCCCAGAACCAGAATACTGGAGAGCGGGGGAATGACTCAGCCAGCTACGTATTACGGGTAGATGAATACCGTATAATACGATCAATGCTGTCTAACAAGACGAGGGGGTGCATATTACATGAAAGTCTCCTATGGTCACTTCACATCTATTGTCTCAATCATTCAAACAAAAATAGAAATAGAGAACATGTGAGATAAAGCAGTAAGGCGTCTCAAACGCTCAGTCAAAATGTTCTTGATATCTGGCTTTACAAAACACAGCCAGATGATGTAGTCAGTATACACAATTGTTATCAGCTGCAGCCTGACATAGTTTCAATTATGCAAAAGTAGGTACAAGACAATCCGACTAACATGTCGGTGCCAAACGGCAAAGTATAAAGTATTTAACAAAACGAGCGGGGAAGTAAGAAAACCCACTCGAGCTCTCCTACAATCATCCCTCTAGTGTTGACCATCATGGAGGTAGAAGTAAGCTGGATCCTCGAGGACCGGCTCTAAATCTGTCCATGCAAAACCAGAGAGGTTAGACCTCTAACAGCAAGTACCGCAAGGAAGCACGATATGAGGGATTAAAACCAGTAATGAGAAAATATGATAAATAGATCTCTGCTTTCTACTGGGATTCACATAGTATCACGACACTTCGAACCAACCTCCCAACCAAACAAGGACAGAAGTTGGCACGTCATGTCCTGACATTCTGATCATCTTAGTTAGGTAATAGATGACACACAAACAAGTTAATTTAAATGACCATTCAACTACTACGGCTTGCTACTGTGAGTTCCAAGTTATCCTGGAATTATGTAATAGAGATTCCTCAGTTCTTACTATGTGCAAGCAAGGCTAGTTTACCCAGTCAATCAATTACGCCAATCATGAATTAGACGAGTCCCAGCAGGACGCCCGTCATCAATATACAATGTACAATAGATAATATAACCAGATACCGCTCCCTGCCCGTGTGGCAGATTTGCAGTATCTGTGGGGACCAACCGGCCTGTCGGGCACTACTAGTCCCAAGAGGGCTGCCATGTATGAACTCGGAAATCCATTTTCTCCATGCAATTATTATTTTATTTAACTTAATAGTCTCTACGTTGAGTGAAATCCCATGCCGTGGATCATGGTCATTCAAATGAGTACTTTCGTACGGGGTACGATATGCACAACTCTACAACGATACCAGTACGGTTAGGTTGCAGGTCTTACATAGCATAATGCAACAATCAGAACTAACCACGGAGTAATCATGCCTTGACCATAAAGTATACATGCTGCTTTTGTAAAATAAATAAATAAATAAATAAATAAATAAATTGAATCCTGCATGTGCCTGTATGTCAATATTCGGAATCAGCCAGTCGATTACAATAGTTCATAATTAATATGAACATGTCTCATTCATTCAATTCAATAAGATGACTAGCCAGTCTCTTAGTTTCAACTAGGAACGCATGATCAATTATTAGTCAAAGTAACAGTCGGGGTTAATTCGTGACAAGGCATGAAAGTCAAATTAGTATTAAGCATGGTCGAGTCTATAACTAGCATAAAATAGTTGGTAACACATTCTTGAAGCCAAGAAAAAGATCTACAACTTTCATGTTGGGAGTTGAAAGAAATTCTAGCCATAATTCAGTCAAAATAGGACATATAACAGTCAGAAACAACCAAAATAGGCATATGCGGCCTATTCTGCGACATGCATGCGGACCTACTGCGACATGCGGCTCATGCGGCCCTACTGCGACACCATATGCGGCTCAACTGCGACATACGGCCTATGCGGCCCAACCGCGACACCATATGCGGCTCAACTGCGACATACAGCTCATGCGGCCCAACTGCGACATCATGCGGCTCAACTGCGACATGTGCCCCATGCGGCTCATTCGCAGTACCATATGCGGCTACTGCGACATGCGGCCTATGCGGCCCAACCGCGACATCTATGCGGCTCTACTGCGATATGCGGCCTCATGCGGCCCAACCGCGACATCTATGCGGCTCTACTGCGACATACGGCCTCATGCAGCCCAACCGCGACATCTATGCGGCTCTACTGCGACATGCGGCTCATACGGCCCAACCGCGACATCTATGCGGCTCTATTGCGACATGTGCCTCATACGGCTCATTCGCGACACCATATGCGGCTCAACTGCGACATACGGTTAATGCTGCAGATGAACATAGAAGTTTGACCAAAATTGTTTTGGCCATAACTTTCTCAAAATAAATCGAAATCTAACTTTTCAAAAGATAAAGTTTAGCAGAATTAAATTCTCTACAACATGGAACCACTTATTTTTGAAAACAACAAAGTTTGATAGATCAAAACCATAAAATCCATATGAAAACCAAAACTTGAAACTTAGATCTACACCCAACCATCCAAGGAAATCAAGAACTTCAAGACCTAAACTTGTAGAGGATGAGAAGATGAACAACATAGACTAAAAATAAATGGGGATGCATGAAATCCCTCATGGTGTGCAAGATGTACTTGCCTCTCACAAGTGGGTTAGGGTTTGGTGGAGAAGTAAATGTGAATGAATGAAGAGAGAGAATGAAAGAAGAACTTTTATATCAAGGTCAAGTGGATCTCCACCATTCATTCTCTCCACCAAATCCAAGCCATCCATTCATTTCCATGTTAAACTAAACAACACCAAGTTGGTTTACCATGAACCGAAATGAACCAAGAGCCAAGAAAAAGCAAAAAATAAAATGCAGGAAAATTAATAAGCGCAAAATTGAAAAATTTAAATACAGAACAAATACATGATAAATATTAAATAAATACGTATTCTGGGAACGGGAAGTGACAGGGCAAAAGCAGGGGTCCAGGTGGTGGCAGAGACAAGAGCAGGGGGAAGTCCAAGGGTCGTTACGAGAACTCATAGTGTTACCATTGCGGTAAGAAGGGCCATATCAAGCGGAATTGTTTCGCTTGGAAGAGAGAGAAGAAGGGCGACAAGGGGAAGCAAGAAGAGAACACTACAGCGACAGCCTCGGTGCATGGAGGCGATGTGATCGTCGTAGGTGATGAGGTCATTACTAACCTCGCCTGCGACGACAATTCTTGGCTGGTGGACTCAGGGGCTTCAGCACATGTATCTCACAACAGGGCACTGTTTGCCACTTACGCGACAGGCGACTGTGGCGTGTTGAAGATGGGCAACGGAGATGTGTCGAAGGCGGTTGCCGTTGGAGATGTGCATTTGAGAACGAAGACGGGTGCGGTTCTTATTCTCAAGGATGTTCGTCATGTCCCTGATATCCGTTTCAACCTGGTGTCGGTTGGAAGGTTGGATGACGAGGGATTCTTCGTCTCTTCGGGAACAGTCAGTGGAAGCTTTCCAGGGGTTCGTTGGTGATTGCCAAAGGAAGCAAGAAGTCCGATCTCTACTATATGGAGGGGAGCGCAGAGGGGGCACAGGAGGTGAACGCAGTCAGTGATGCGTCTACCGAGTTGTGGCACAGGCGGCTCGGCCATATCAGCGAGAAGGGGATGAGCTACTTAGTGAACAGGAAGGTGATTCCGGGGCTCAAGTCTACAAAGTTGGAGAAGTGCACGCACTGTTTAGCTGGGAAGCAAAATAGGGTGTCTTTCCAAAGTCACCCAAGTTCGAGGAAGCCGGCGTTGCTCGAGTTGATTCACTCGGATGTCTGCGGTCCTATGAAGGTAAAATCTCTTGGTGGTGCTTCTTACTTTGTAACTTTCATTGATGACTGTTCCAGGAAGGTTTGGGTCTATGCCTTAAAGACCAAGGATCAGGTGCTGCCTACTTTCAAGGAGTTTCAGGCCTCTATTGAAAGGGAGACGGGCAAGAAGTTGTTGTGTGTTCGGTCCGACAATGGCGACGAATACATCGGTCCTTTTGATGCGTATTGCAGAGAGCAAGGGATACGACACCAGAAGACTCCGCAAAAGACACCTCAGCTCAATGGTGTAGCGGAGCGCATGAACAGGACATTGATGGAGAGGGTGCGGTGTTTGCTGTCAGAAGCAAACTTGCCGGACAGTTATTGGGGTGAGGCTCTTCTCACAGCTGCTTATATTATTAATTTGTCTCCTAGTGCTCCTTTGCAGGATGATGTGCCTGACAAAGTATGGTATGGCAAAGAGCCGTCATATAATCACCTGCGGGCGTTTGGTTGTAAAGCCTTCGTGCATGTACCGAAGGACGAGAGGACCAAACTTGAGCCGAAGACGAGGCGATGCATCTTTGTCGGCTACGGTCGGGATGAGTTTGGCTATAGACTCTACGACCCAGTAGAAGGAAAGCTCTACAGAAGCAGGGACGTGGTGTTCGTCGAGGATCAGACCATGACCAACACTCAGGATTCCGAGACGCCTTCTGAGGCTGAGGAATTGCCTGAGTTAGAGTCATTTCGCTTCGAGCAGTTTCCAGAGGACATCGCAGAGGATCCAGTTATGGGGGAGCCAGTACATGGAGTTGCTCCCAACCTTGATAATCAGCCTGCTGATGGTGGTCAGGGTGTCCCTCAGGAGGATGAGCATGCCGGAGAGGTAGTTCCTGAAGGGGAGGAGGCTGTCGGTATACAGCCAGCACCAGTGGTTCCTTTGAGGAGGAGTGACAGGGATCGTCGACCATCTACGAGATACTCACCAGATGAGTATGTACTATTGACTGACGGGGGAGAGCCCGAAAGTTTTGCAGAGGCTATGGAAGACGAACACAGGCAGGAGTGGATGGAGGCTATGCAGGAGGAGATGAGTTCCTTGCACACCAATTCCACTTATGATCTGGTGCGGTTGCCAAAGGGCAAGAAGGCTTTGAAGAATCGATGGGTGTTCAGAGTGAAGCAGACGGATGATGCTACTCGCCCTCGATACAAAGCGAGGCTGGTAGTCAAAGGCTACGGTCAGCGGAAAGGCGTGGATTATGATGAGATCTTTTCGCCTGTCGTCAAGCATTCGTCTATTCGGGTGGTGCTAGCATTAGCAGCCAGTCTCAACTTGGAGGTCGAGCAGATGGACGTGAAGACGGCGTTCCTCCACGGTGATCTTGAGGAGGAGTTGTACATGGAGCAGCCGGAGGAATTCTGTGAGAAGGGCAAGTCACATTTGGTCTGCCGGTTGAGGAAGAGCTTGTATGGTCTGAAGCAGGCTCCGAGGCAGTGGTACAGGAAGTTCGAGTCGTTTATGGGGGAGCATGGTTATGCACGAACGACGTCGGACCATTGTACATTTGTGAGGTATTTTGCCGAGGATGATTTCATCATTTTATTGCTCTAAGTAGATGACATGCTATTAGTGGGTCGGAATGCCACTAGGATAGCGGAGTTGAAGCGCCAGCTGGGTGTGGCCTTCTCTATGAAGGATTTGGGCACAGCGAAGACTATTGTTGGGATGGAGATCAGCCGAGAGAGAGAGTCCAAGCTGCTACACTTGTCCCAAAAGAAGTACATTCACCGGGTACTTCAGCGTTTCAGGATGGACGGGTCGAAGAAAGTGAGTTCCCCCCTCGCGGCTCACTTTAAGCTCACTGAGAAACAGTATCCATCTACCGAGGACGAAAAGGAAGATATGGAGCGGGTTCCATATGCCTCAGCTGTGGGAAGCCTTATGTATGCTATGGTGTGTACGAGGCCAGATATCGCTCATGCAGTTGGTACGGTTAGCAGGTATCTTTCAAATCCTGGAAGGGTACATTGGAATGCGGTCAAGTGGATTCTACGTTATCTTCCGGGCACTGCTGGTTGGAGACTTTCCTTTGGTGGTGACGAGCCGAAGCTGGTTGGGTATACCGACGCTGATATGGCTGGAGATGTAGACACGAGGCGATCGACTTCGGGCTACGTGATGACGTTTGCGGGAGGAGCGGTGTCGTGGCAGTCGCGGTTGCAGAAGTGTGTTGCCTTGTCGACGACAGAGGCAGAGTACATTGCGGCGACGGAGGCTTGCAAGGAGCTGTTGTGGATGAAGAAGCTGTTGCAGGAAATAGGACTGAAGCAAGAGCAGTATACTTTGCTTTGCGACAGTCAGAGTGCTATCCACCTTGTGAAGAATCAGACGTTTCATAGCCGGTCCAAGCACATCGAGACTCGGTATCATTGGATACGGGATGTGGTTGAGAAGAAGGACGCGGAGCTTGAGAAGGTTCATACAGATGACAACGGAGCTGATATGTTCACGAAGATTCTACCAAGGGGAAAGTTTGAGTACTGCAGGCAGGTCGTCGGGATGACGACATCCTCCCCATAGTTGTGAAGGGGGAGATTTGTTGGAGTGGGTGGGGTTCCCAACCTATGTGGAGAAGACCCCGGAGTGCGACGAGCGCCGTTCGTGTGTCGAAGAAGCTCGGGAAGTAGGCGACGCGGAGTCGCTGCTGCTGTTGCTGTCTATGGGAGGTTCTGGAACAGGGGATCCGAGTTCGGGCCAAACTCGGTCCCATGGCGAGTTCGGGCCGAACTCGGTCTGGCTCCTCCAGAATGTTGGCGTGAGGTTCTGTTTGCTCGACACAGAGTTCTGGCCGAACTCTGTGTCGTCGGGGGCTGAAGCGGATTTCTGGATGAGTTTTCATCATTGGATCTAATCCAACGGTTCAGGTTTGCTGCGGGATTAGGGAGTTATATTGGGATTTCCCAATCCTAATTGATTGTGCATCATTATCGCAAAGGCAACACAACTTTGAGAGAGGAAGGAGGCAAGAGTGCCATTACAACTTCGGAGAAGAAGACGGAGGATTGAAGGTCGCTATTCGAAGGAGACCGTGTTCGGGTAATCTCTACTCGTCGTTCTCGCTCTTCGTAGCCTTGTAATCATTGTTCTTATCTCTGAGTGTTGTGGGGATCCGATTTGGATCGGGAGGAGTTTGTAGAGGGTGTAATTCTTCTATTCTATTAGTGGAGGCTTCTCAGGGTTGGACTCCGATCGTCCCGTGGTTTTTTTTCGCAAGGGTTTTCCACGTCAAAAATTCTCTGTGTCTGCGTGGATTGTTTTCTGTGTTTGTTTTTGGGTTCGTGCGTTGTATTGCTCGGTCCTCTCGTAGGTACTCTCCGGTTTGGGGAAAGATTTCCGCGCTTCTTTCCCAACAATAGCCTCACAGGAAGCAAACATTCTCGCGAAACAAATGTTGCATGGAAAAAAGTCTACAGGGAGCAAGATTGTGGAAGCTTATACTGCAAGAAGCACGTGCTTAATTTTGGCAATTTTTCTAACTGTTCGTTTCGAAATATGTTTTATGCTCCAACTGTCAGTTGTCACTTCAGATTCTGTGTGATTCACTATCGGCTGTCGTTTTGATTATGCGCTTACGATGTAATAAATGTGACTTGATCATTGTGATGAGGAAAGTCTTCGTATAGGAAGGGAGATTCACACGAAGTGGCTATCTCCTTTTGCTTAGATATGCTACTCGCGGGAAGGTTATTCCTGCGAGATGGCTTCTCGCGAACCACTTATTTTTTAGTGATTTTTTACACACTTCTATAATATTTTTCTAATCTATTCATTGTGCACGTTGATGTCTTGTACACGTACAACTTAGATTTGTACGATATTATGTTCAGTGGTGATCTTTTGATCCTTCTGAGTTCGGGGCATGATTCTTGTGCCATTTATTAATTTACCCATCTCTTCACATGTACCCATGCTAGTTGATACTTATAACCGCTCTTATTTACTCCCCACACTCAACTGTAGGAGTACAACTTCAGCCACGTTCTCGGATAATGGTGGATATGCTCTGGGTCGGACCAAGGTCTAACGCCAGGCCAGCGAGTTTGTCCTTGACGAAAAGCCTATTTTATTCTAACTAGGTTCATAATTCAAAAGTGACTACAAGACACAAGCACTGCACAAGTTATGTCCAAGCCGTCACCATGTCATGTCATATTCATGTCCCTAAAAGATAGATTTGGATATGTATTTCCCAACCACTACCAGGAAGCTTGTTTCCATACATTCAATTCAAAGCTACCATAGAATTAAAACAATATGGATCCTGGTTCTTGGAAAAAATAGTATATAACACCAAAAAATTGTTAATAACTAACTGTATATAAGCAATAGATGAGTTGTACATTCTGCAAGTGCAACAAAGTTCTAGTTCCCATGAAACTCCACACCAAAAATGGGTAACACAAACAAAGTAGCCGTTTACTCCTCTCCCCATAAGTACCCACCTCAACAGAAATCATCCACATTTTTGCTATAAATCCATGACAACACCCTCTATTGGATATAAACAACTCGGCAACAATAATGGCCGCCCTCAATGAGCATAACTACCGGTTCATGCTCATCCAAGCTATTGCAAGCGCAAACACAGATGGGAACGAGCCTAGCCAGTTCCCGGGAGACGTCGAGCTAGTCCTCACCATGTTTGGAGCACTCTTACATTGTCTCCTGGTGTTCTTGGCATTCTACATGGCAACTAAGGTTATCGATCTCTTTCTACAACTAGAAGAATGTTACGAATACGAGGAAGAAGCGACATCGCTTCGGTCGATCCGTGTGGTCTCATATACGATTGATGAGCCACCACCTAATGAGCAAGAGGCCTGTTCTGTATGCTTGGAAGAATATGGAGACGGTGAGGAGCTGAGGATAATGCCGAGGTGCAAGCATGCGTTCCATAGGGAGTGCATCGACCATTGGCTCATAAGAAGGTCGTCCTTCTGCCCCATCTGTCGCGATCGTGTTATCCAGAGATCGGAGGAGCGGCTGATGGAGGAGCGCCAATGACTACCGAAATGGCTATTGATAGCAGTCTGCTGCAGTGGCAACAACGGATTGGATGGTGTAGGAAGAAAACATAGAGATTTTTCTTCCATCCTTTGGTTTAGGCTTACGTTACAAAAGATGTTTATGAGGGATGGTGCAGGCCTGCCTGCAGTTGAAGCATCAAATGTCATGTAGTGCATTAATTTAGATGGGATGGTGCAGGCCTGCCTGCAGTTGAAGCATAGTATGGGTATTAACTAGCCTGCTTTGTAGTTATATAACTAGTTTTTGTACAATATGGCTGCCCATACTATAGCAAACGAATTTGTACATTAAGAAGAATCTACCTCAACCTGGCTATTCAAAGGGCCTCCTATTTGTATATTGGATAATATCCACGAAGATACGACCAATAGTTATTCTATGGAATGAAAATTTCACACCTGTTTTCAAAATGAAAAAACTAGTTATATATATGCAGCAAGCCTTTGAAGATATTAAGAAATATCTTACCAACCCTTAGTATTGGTGGCTCCTAATACATAGAAACCTTCATTACTTTACATTCGAGCGATGGATCACTCTCTTAGGGTGTTGTTAGCAAAAAAGAGTGACAAAGGTCATGAAAAGTGATTTACTATCTTAGCCGCACGCATGATAACTGGGTTTGAGCATCGGTATAATCTTATGGAGAAAGAATGTCTAACTGGTTTTCGTTATCCGAAAAATGCAGCATTTTGTGATTGGGTAGATGATCCATGTTATCTCCAGAGTTAATCCCTAAGGGATTCTTATGACAAACCAAGTGCGTTAAATTCTTGGCTAGCAACTTAGACAATGATGTTGTCATAGTTTGATATATTGTTTTTCCCAAAATAAATAATGAAAGGTCAAGGTTTGGCAAACTTGTACTCATCCATATCGAAAATATCAAAGATGTATGAAGATATCCCAGTCGAATTGTTTTAATCTAACAAATTGTCATGTGAAGATATTTGGCGCATTTTTTTTGACAGTGCATCAAGGACAGGACCAAAAGGCAGCATTATTGCAAGAGTAGGGAAATGTTCATTTATCCTGACAAAATTTGGATTCATCGTGCGTACCCTCTGGTGGAATCGTGTTCCAACAGTGTGACAAAGTTCAAAACTTTGCTCATCCGACTCTAGTTTACACGTCAACTAGGGCAATTACTTTCAAGCTTACGGTAATTCTAAGTTGCTCCTTAGCTAAGTTCGAGGTGAATATGAAGTGTGACACGAAGACCTCAATATGTATTATCAAGTTACCATTGAGTTAGCTGGAGCTTTCAGCAGGTTCTACATCGATCACGTGCCTCAGCTATATAATACTGAAATGGATGTTGTAGCAGGACTTACAGCTTCCCTGGCCATGCCAGTTAATATGCAACATTCTGTTATCGTGATGGGTCATTAGTTATTTTGTGCCATGAATAATCTTGACATGTAGCAAAACTATACAACAAAGATAGTCTTCAAACCTAAAGATTGGAGGTTTCTATTTATAGACTATATTGTCTATAGAATTCTTCCGGATGACCCGAAAGAAGCTATCCAGACATGCTACCTTAGATTTTATTATGACACTGTAACGAAGATGCTATATCGACGTTCATATGAATTTCTTTTGCTCCGATTCTTTTCAAGCACATGAAGTAAAGGAAGCTCTCAAAGAGGCTCATGACGGTACATATGCTGCACACCAACCGAGTCCTAAACTTCAGGATCACCTCAAAAGAATATGTTATTATTAGCCCATCATGGAGTCGTGGAATATACTAAGAAGTGTAGTGCAAGCAAAATACATGTGAATTTTATACACCAACCATCAGAGTTCTTATACCGGATGAATGTTTCATGGCTATTCGAAGCATGGGGTATGGATATCAATGGTCTTACCAGCCCTCCCTTATTTTAAAGGATGTCAGTTCATTCTAGCAATAACTGATTATTTCTCCAAATGGGCTAAAGCTATACTACTCAATAAAGTGAAAATGTCTAATTTTATCAACTTTGTCAAACATTATCATTTACTGGTTCGATATTCCCCAAAGGATTATACATGACAATGGTCTGCAGTTTGCAAGCAATGCATTCTATTAGTTTTGCGACAAAAATTAGATTCATATTATAGCTTCTATAGTTTACAACCATGTCGCTAATTGGTTTGCTAAATTTTTCAACAAGATGATTATTAAGCTGTTAATGAAGTTCGTTTCCTCTAAAAAAATGAATGAAATGATAAGCTTGGTGAACGCCTATGGGCTTACCGCACAATGGTAAGAACATCAACCGTTACTACAACATGCTCTCTAGTTTACTAATGCGAAGCAGTTCTTCCTATAGAAATTCATATACCCTCCCTCAGGATGGCTCACTCGAATAAGCCACTTTCAAAGAAAATGATCGTCTTTGGTTACAAGAGTTAGAGGCAATCGATGAAAAATATCTGCAAGCTCAACAACGCATTGGGCTATATCAAGCCCGTATTTTTAAAGCCTTTAACTAGAAGGTAAAGAAAAGAGTCTTTTAAGTTGGTAATCTAGTCTTAGCAGTGAGAAGACCTATGATCATGATTCACAAGAGCAATGACAAGTTTCAAGCTAAATAGGAGGGCCTATTTGTCGTGGAGTCAATATATTTCAACAGAGCTTCTAGCTAGGCTTGCCAAAGCCAATAGTGACTTTCTTATGATGCCTATCAATGACGAGTTTTTTAAAAAGTATTGTGTTTAATCCAAGTTAGGTTGATATTGTAAAATAAAGTGTGCAATATTGCATTTGTAAATTGTACATTAATACATTTATGAGTTACCATCCGTATTCAAAAGTCATGAATGCGCCATGGATGGTAAATCCATAAAATTTCTCTAGCGGGACTGTCTTTGTTGGTGCTTTCTTTACATGGAGAGAGCTTGCTCTCAACATGCCTTGTAAAAGTTTAGTCCCACATCGGAAATGCACCATGAGTTATCTCAACATATATACTTGGTTGTGCTGTTGAGGGATGCACATGGGGTGGGGACCCTAAGGAGGGAACCATATGGGTGATTTTACTAGGAGGTAAGAATAAGGCTCCAAGGATTAAGCATTAATGCTTTTGTCATTCTCTTGGATTAATTCCATTTGGAGCTAAGTCCCAAAGGGGCTTAGCGACTCGGACTCAGGCTCGGGCTCATGGGCTCATGAGACGTAATGTGACATTTTGTTGGCGCACTTTGCTCTTAGCACGTCAGCAGTCATGCGGCTCATATGTGGCCATGCGGTCTTATGCGGCATGCGGCTCATATGCGGCCTCATGTGGCTCATGCGGCCTCATGCGGTCCATGCGGTCCATGCGGCACTTGCGGCCATGAGGCCATGCGGCTCATGCGGCCAGGATGCTGCTACCGCATGGAGGGATGTCATGTCCCGATTCGGTAAAATTGATAGTCGTCCCCCGGGGCGTGATGCCGTGCAAGCCTAAGTTGCGCTTGCACAAGGCGGTTCATAAGGTTATCCGAAACAACAGCATATGTAAGAGTACGCAGAAAAATTGAACACATTCATTTAGAAAAGAAAACTTGCATTTTCATCGATAATAAGTAGGTTACAGACTCGATTACAAAAGAGGTCTCGTGGGCTTACAACCGACATCGATGAGATAGTCATTCCATACATTTACATCACTTTTTACAAATATCAAAATGACTCTCTAAGACCTGGGATCGGCGAGAGTTTGTGACTCATGATGTAGTTGGGTTAGAGTCTTCAAAATGTTGCAGAGTTAGCCTTCGCACCAGCAAGGCTTCAAAAGAAAGGAGCGTCGCCTTCAGTTCCTTGGCACGCTATCCTGGTCCCGAGTACCTGTTGAGAGCGAGGGTTAGCACTTTACACTTTGTGCTGGTGCGTGGCAATTTAAATCCCGTGCTCTCATTTGTTGAAAAATTAAAGTGAGCGTGCATGCCAATATTTAATGAAGTTCCTAGCCATCCTACTCAATTCAAACTTATATTTGAAGGCACAACCAAATAATGATGATAGATCTTACCCCCGGCAGAGCGCGCCGTCGTAGCGTAAACTTACCGTGTTCTTTCCTGTAATGTTGATAATAATAATACGTAATTAAGTACGTTCATGAAGGTCACTGGCACGACAAGCCATCCTAGACATACAGCTTGGTAGACAGAGGTCCTTCAGCGCAGGTAGCGAGCCCCGTTGAAAGCCACTGCCTACCGTGGCATGCATCCGGTATAGCTATCTGTGTTTTTTCCTAGGCCGAAACGGTCCCGTGGCCTCGGGATACCGTCCGAAGAAACAATCGCCCTTGTCGACAAGTTGTCCATGACCGTGATAAGTTAATTTGTTATTTCAAGGCACATCTTGTAGTATCGTTGCGACATTCATTTAATCGATTCATCCATCCTTAGCACGGTTCTATATGATTTGATAATTGCAAGCACGATAATATTATATTACAAGCATCTGTATAGTTCGTGTTCGTGGGACGTCCTGTGACCGTTCATCGAAATATCATTCATGTAGTTGCATTACCTCTAGCATAGCACATGTCTAGTATTGATAATATATTAGAGAAGAGGGTTGAGGGAAGAAGGGTAAGCCACTCACCTTAGTATTTACTTGAGGCAAGAAACTGGTTGGCCGTGCTAGACGTTTCCTACACGATCACCTGAAATCGCACAAGCAACCGATTAAAACACTGTGTTATTTAAGGAATTTCTATACGAATACGAAGTTCAAAACGTAAGCCATGAAAACCATCGAAAACATTCACGAAAACGCATTCAGAAAACAAAGCTAAAACCAACGCAAGCGACGTGAAAAGCAGAGCAACGGGAGGTCTCTCCCGACTCATCCGCAGAATCAATTCTTGAGGTGCAGTCCGCTGAATATGGGACTTGGTTCCGAAGAAGCCATTCCATAACGGGGAATGGATCTTAATTCAATCGTTCCCGTTCGATCGATTCGATTGATCCCGACCTATCGGTCCCGACCGAGTCGATAGCGACAGTGTTACTTTCTTGCGCACCCCGTGGATGAACAACGGGGCACGATGTAGGGACGGGGCACTACACCATAATCAACTAAAAAAAAGTTTCGTCCTCGAAACTTAAGAACAAAACCTATCTCTATGAAAACAAAGAAGAAAACTTTTCCTTCATCTCTGACTCGAGTTCCCATATCGACTCTTCTGCCGCATGGTTCCTCCAGGGTACGCGAAGGAGAGGGATCGTCCGATTTCGCAGCTGCTTATCCTTGCGTTCTAAGATTTGAACTGGCTCTTCAATGTAGGATAAGTCGGACTTTAGCTCCAGCTGGCCAAAATCTACCACGTGGCTAGGGTCGTGCACGTACTTTTACAGCTGGGAGACGTGGAAGCCATTGTGCACACCTTCAAGCGCCGGCGGTAGGGCAATTTTATAGGCTACTGGGGCGACCAGCTCGAGTATTTCGAACGGCCCAACGAATCTC
Source organism: Iris pallida (assembly GCA_029216955.1). NCBI lineage: Eukaryota > Viridiplantae > Streptophyta > Magnoliopsida > Asparagales > Iridaceae > Iris > Iris pallida. Next base: position 24,737,327 of record JANAVB010005598.1, read on the forward strand.
GGACTCAGCTTTTCCTTCTCGCCGAACTGAGTAACTCCTCGCATGGGCGATACCTTCAGGAACACATGATCGCCCACCCGGAACTCAAGCGGTCTTCGATGGGTGTCGGCGTAGCTCTTTTACCGACTCTGTGCAATCTTCAGTCTTTTTCGAATTAGCTTGACCTTTTCCACAGTCTGTTCCACCAGCTCTGGGCCGAATATCTGCCGTTCCCCGACTTCATCCCAGCAAATGGGCGATCTGTACTTCCGGCCGTACAAAGCTTCATATGGCATCATTTGGATGCTGGAGTGGTAGCTATTAATGTACGCAAATTCCGCCAACGGTAGGTGGACGTCCCAGCTTGATTTGAAGTCAATTGCACAGAGTCATAGCATGTCTTCGAGAATCTGATTAACGTGCTCCGTTTGGCCGTCGGTCTGAGAATGGTAAGCTGAGCTTAACTGCAACTTGGTACCCAGCGCCGACTGAAGGCTACTCCAGAACCGCGATATGAACCGTGGATCCCGATCAGAGACGATGGATACTGGAACTCTGTGCAGCCGTACTATCTCGTCAAGATAAATCTGCGTCAGGCAATCAATGCTCCAAGTAACTTTGATGGCAATAAAGTGCGCTGACTTGGTTAGTCGATCGACGATGACCCAGATGGTGTCGCTCCCCCGTGGTGTCTTCGGCAGGCCAACAATAAAGGCTATCGTGACATGATCCCATTTTCACTCTGGAACGGCAAGGTTCTGCATCTTTCCGTCCGGTCACTGATGCTCAGCTTTCACCTGCTGACAGGCCATGCATTGCGACACGAAGAGCGCCACATCTCTCTTCATCCCGTGCTACTAGAAGGTCGTACGGAGGTCCTTATACATCTTGGTACTGCCTGGATACAAGGTATATTTCGCATAATGTGCCTCCGACATTATCTCCTTTCGTAGTTCTGAATCATCCGGAACACATAGTCGGCCATTCATTTTCAGCATGCCGGTCTTATCTTCCACAAAGTCGGTCGCACTACCTGTCGAAATTCGCTCGCGTATTTTCTTCAGGTACGGATCATCCTTCTGAGCGGCCGTGATCTTTTCCAGCAAACTCGGCTCTAACTGTAGCTGCGCCAACCGTATATCCCTGAATCGAACCCGGAGATCGACGCCCATTTCTTCTAGATCATGTAGTAGTCTGCGGTTGATGGATAGCGAGGCAAGATACTTTCGACTCAGAGCGTCCGCCACCACATTTCCCTTGCCCGGAGTGTAGTCGATCGTCAAGTTATAGTCTTTGATCAGTTCGAGCCAGTGCCTCTATCGTAAGTTCAATTCCTTCTAGGTGAAGAGATACTTGAGGCTCTTGTGATCGGTATAGATCGTGCACGCCATGCCATATAGATAGTGGCGCCACAATTTCAACGCGAACACAATCGCCGCTAACTCCAAGTCGTGCGTAGGATAGTTCTTCTCGTGCGACTTCAACTGTCTTGAGGCGAAGGATATCACCTTATTTTGCTGCATGAGCACACATCCCAAGCCCTCGCCTGAAGCATCGCTGAATATCTAAAAACCATCTGGCCCATCCGGAAGTGCGAGTATAGGTGCCGAAATTAGTCGCTGTTTTAGCTCCTGGAATGAAACTTCACAGTCATCCGACCACTCATATATGACTCCCTTTTGAGTGAGGCGAGTCAGTGGCGATGCAATCTTCGCGAAGTCTTTCACGAAGCGTCGATAGTATCCCGCCAAACCAAGAAAGCTTCGAATTTCACTAGCAGACGCAGGCCGCTTCCAATTAGCAGCAACTTCCATTTTCTTCGGATCGACTGTAATGCCTTCGGACGAAATGATGTGACTAAGAAAGGATACGCTTCTTAGACAAAATTCGCACTTACTCTGCTTCGCGTACAACTCATTTTCTCGAAGTGTCTGGAGCACGACCCGTAGATATTCTGCATGCTGCGCCCTGTCCTTCGAGTAGACGAGAATATCGTCAATAAAGACTACCACAAATTTATCAAGGAAGGGTCGAAATACCCGATTCATCAGATCCATGAAAGCGGCAGGGGCATTCGTCAGGCCGAATGGCATCACCAGGAACTCGTAGTGGCCGTACCGAGTGCGAAAGGCTTACTTTTGCACGTCGTCTGACTTGATCTTGAGTTGATGATAGCCCGAGCAGAGATAAATCTTTCGAAATACCGAGGCACCTTACAGTTGATCGAATAAGTCATCTATGCAGGGCAATGGGTACTTGTTCCGGATGGTGGCCTTGTTCAGCTCTCGGTAATCGATGTACAGACGCATGGATCCATCCTTCTTCTTCACGAACAACACGGTCACTCCCCACGATGAAACACTAGGCCGAATAAACCCTTTATCGAGTAACTCTTGTAACTGGACCTTGAGTTTCTTTAGCTCGGCGGGGGCCATTCTGTACGGGGCCTTGGAAATCGGTCGAGTACCAGGAAATGTATTGATGCTGAACTCGATTTCTCGGTCGGGGGGCATGCCGGGTAGCTCGTCCTTGGAACACATCGGGAAATTCTGCCACAACGTCGGTCTGACCCGCGTTTACACTATCCTGTCGTATGTCTCGGACGGACGCCAAATAGCCTTCGCACCCAGAATGCAGCATCCTCTAAGCAAAAATTGCCGAAATCAGCATGCAGGTCGATGATGCCTCACCACACGAAATGCAGAATTCAGGCACTCCTGGAATGCGGAAGGTGACCGTCTTTTTGGCGCAGTCTATGGTTGCGTTGTACGGCCCGAGCTAATCCATTTCCAGAATGATATCGAAGTCCTTCATGTCTAGGACTATCACGTCAATACCGATCTTTTGACCGCCGATACAGATAATCCCGTTGGCGCAAGCTAAATTAGTGAGTATTGGTGTGCCCAAAGGTGTGCTTACGCTAAGGTCAAGATCTAATAATATTATCAGAAATTTGTGCTCGACGGTAAAGTCCGCCGATATAAAACTATGTGAAGCACCTGAATCAAATAGTACACGAGCAGGCACATTATTGAAACTAAGTATACCTGTCATGACCGTATCTGACGCAAGCACTTCATCTCGAGTCATGGCATAGACGCGGCCCTGGGCATTGGGGCGACGGTCTTGGCCATTTTGCGGTACGGGTTGAGGTGCTCGAGGTGCCGGAACTTGATTCCCCGGACGGTGCTATGGATGCTGAGGCGCGTCTAAGTTGTTTCTTCTACGCTTCGGGAAATCTCCATAAAAGTGACCCCTTTTTTCGTAAATGAAACATCTGCCATTTTGAACTTCACAGTCGACGGCGAGATGTCCGTTCCGGTTGCATATTGTGTAGTGAGGTCCCTGGTTCCGCACTTGATGTCCGCCATGGTGTACGTTGTTCGGACGCTTGGTCACGTTGTTTCCTCCCGCGTGGCTAGGGCGTTTGTGATTGTAGGTATGCACAGTGCCGACAGCACCTGGAGGATATTGGCATTCAAGGCGGAGGGCGTGGTTGAGAGACTCCCCCATCGTTTTGTATTGCGGAACAGACACATGGGCGTAGATGGATGGTCGTAGACCCACTTCGAACCGTCGAGCACGACTCGCCAGGGAGGGCAGGAATTCTCCAACAAACTTGGCTAACTTGTTGAACTCCGCCGCATACTGCCGTACCGTTATATTTTCTTGCCTTAGCTGCATGAATTCATTTTCCTTCTTTTGTCGAACGGCTTCGGGGAGGTACTCGATCTCGAACGCCTCACGGAAGGTGGCCCAAGAAATTGCCGCTGTCTCGTCATCGCGTCTGATCGCTCGCTTTTGTATGGCCCACCAGTCGTGCACGTTCGACCAGAGTAGAAGTTGAGCATATGCGACTTTCTTGGACTCTTCGACGCCTAGAAGCTCGAACTTGTCTTCCAGTTCCTCCAACCAGTCGATCGCCAAGGAGGTATCTTTCATATCGTTGAAGGAAATACGACAGCTCTTTGTGAATTTTGACACGTCGAAGTTGGAACTTCTCGGTGCTGCATGTGTAGGCTCGGGTGCCTCCGGATCGACTTTGCTTTGTCTGGCTGCAGGCTCGGTTATGACATGTGTTGTCACAGAGTTATTGTTGGCCACTACAGTCTGAACGATCTGCTGGAGAGTATCAAGCTGCTTCTGTTGTAACTTGATTTGTGCATCGAATCGGGCCTCGAACTGAGTTTGACGTTCCTCTGTCTGCCGTCGATGTTGCTCATTCTGGCGTTGACTTTCCTCAGCTTATCGTTGTTGCACTTCCAGCATACGCAACATTCGCTCCATGGCATCGTTAGAGGGTCCGGGTCTCGAGCTACTCGAGCCGCTCGAAGCACTTTCTTCGTTCGCCACCACGTTCACCGACGTGCCTTCTGGGATTTTGAAGGCAAAATACATTAGTCACCAAACTTATTGCGGGCTCACTCGTATGGAACGACATATCTTATCGACACGAGACCAACGATTTTGAGACTAAAAACTTGACACTGGAGGCCAAGGACGTAAAGCCGTGCTCTGATACCAATATGTCACGCCCCGATTCGGTAAAATCGATAGTCGTCCCCCGGGACGTGATGCCGTGCAAGCCTAAGTTGCGCTTGCACAAGGCGGTTCATAAGGTTATCCGAAACAACAGCATATGTAAGAGTACGCAGAGAAATTGAACACATTCATTTAGAAAAGGAAACTTGCATTTTCATTGATAATAAGTAGGTTACAGACTCGATTACAAAAGAGGCCTCGCGGGCTTACAACCGACATCGATGAGATAGTCATTCCATACATTTACATCACTTTTTACAAACATCAAAATGACTCTCTAGGACCTGGATCGGCAAGAGTTTGCGACTCATGATGCGGTTGGGTTGGAGTCTTCAAAATATTGCAGAGTTAGCCTTCGCACCAGCAAGGCTTCAAAAGAAAGGAGCGTCGCCTTCAGTTCCTTGGCACGCTATCCTGGTCTCGAGTACCTGTTAAGAGCGAGGGTCAGCACTTTACACTTTGTGCTGGTGCGTGGCAATTAAAATCCTGTGCTCTCATTTGTTGAAGAATTAAAGTGAGCGTGCATGCCAATATTTAATGAAGTTGCTAGCCATACAACTCAATTCAAAGTCATATTTGAAGGCACAACCGAATAATGACGATAGATCTTACCCCCAGCAGAGCGCGCCGTCGTAGCGTAAACTTACCATGTTCTTTCCTGTCATGTTGATAATAATAATACGTAATTGAGTGCGTTCGTAAAGGTCACTGGCACGACAAGCCATCCTGGACATATAGCTTGGTATAAAGAGGTCCTTCAGCGCAGGTAGTGTGCCCTGTTGAAAGCCACTGCCTACGTGGCATGCATTCGGCATAGCTATCCGTGTTTCTTCCTAGGCCGGAACGGTCCCGTGGCCTCGGGATACCGTCCGAAGAAACAATCGTACTTGTCGACAAGTTGTCCATGATCGTGCTAAGTTAATTTATTATTTCAAGGCACATCTTATAATATCATTGTGACATTCATTTAATCAATTCATCCTTCCCTAGCACGGTTCTATATGATTTGATAATTGCAAGCACGATAATATTATATGACAAGCATCTGTATAGTTCGTGTTCGTGGGACGTCGTGTGACCGTTCATCGAAATATCATTCATGTTGTTGCATTACCTCTAGCATAGCACATGTCTAGTATTGATAATGTATTAGAGAAGAGGGTCGAGGGAAGAAGGGTAAGCCACTCACCTTAGTATTTACTTGAGGCAAGAAACTGGTTGGCCGCGCTAGACGTTGCCTACGCGATCACCTGAAATCGCACAAGCAACCAATTAGAACACTGTGTTATTCAAGGAATTTCGATACGAATGCGAAGTTTGAAACGTAGCCATGAAAACCATCGAAAATATTCATGAAAATGCATTCCGAAAACAAATCCAAAACCAACGCAAGCGGCGTGAAAAACAGAACAACGGGAGGTCTCTTCCGATTCAGCCGCAGAGTCAATCCTTGAGGCGCAGCCTGCTGAATATGGGACTTGGTTCCAAGGAAGCCAATCCATAACGGGGAATGGATCTTAATTCAATCGTTCCCGTTCGATCGATTCAATCGATCCCGACCTATCGGTCCCGACCGAGTCGATAGCGACAGTGTTCCTATCTCACGCACCCCGTGAACGAACAACAGGGCACGATGTAGGGACGAGGCACTACAGAGGGCTCCACTGACTGTGCAGGCTACAAGTCAGTTAAGGCTACAAGTCAGTTATGGAAAGACTGATTCAATACGATTAATTCAGATCCACTTTTGTGGGATTTGAATTAATTTTGTTGCTATCTTTGTGGGATTTGAATTAATTTTGTTGCTATATTTGTGAGATTTGATTCAATATTTCCATAACTGAAGAGGCGGTTAGGGTTTCCACCCTCTCCCTATATATACTCTCTTCTGGCCTCCTTTGTGAACTACTACGAATTTTATAAGTCAGAAAAGAGAGGAAGAAAGAGAGGGAGCTGCTGCCGCCTTTGCAAGTCTATCCGAGGAGTCAGAACAGAGGTGACTTCGAGCGTTCCACAAGTTCTTCAACTTGCTGGTTCCGTGAAGCAGTTCGTGTGGGACGAATCTTGCTTTGAGCAACGGTATTTTGATACCCCAGCAACCTTTCTTCATCTCATCTTTCTCTAGATTATTGTAACTCGTTCTGTCCCAATTGTAACACATTTGCAAGGAAAAATGAGAGATCTTCTCTTCTCTATTTTCCTCCTTTATATTGTAATCTGGCTATTTAGTTTTTTGTATCATCGAGATCTTGAGTTTGATCACTGTAAAGTTTTTGTGTGACTCTCAGATCTCGATTGCATCAGTTTTTTCATCTTTGATCAAGCCCCGAGAAAAACAATCTCAAAGCAAGATCCTTGTAGATGGAAAACATTAATGCTTTGCTCGTCCAATCGGACTACTGCAAGTTAGAAAAGTTCGATGGAGAGCATTATCAAGTCTTGAAGAGGAAGGCTTATCTAACTCTTCAACTTAAAGACGTTGATCATGTAATGTTGGAGGAAGAACCTTCTGTTCCAGACACTGGGTCTACTGTTGCAATCAATGCGGCTACCAAACTCAAGGCCAAATGGAGTAGGAAAAATAACATCTGCAGGCTTCTCATCTTGAATGCTATGGAGGATTCCCTGGCAGAATCCTAGTCGAAGAAGGAATTTGCCAGAGACATATGGGAGTCTGTGGAAAATTTGTATGAAGAAGACAAGAACAGGAGCAAGTTGTTTGTGGTTGAAAAATATCACAAATTGCTCTTTGAGGATGAGAAGTCCATGTTGCCACAGGTGAAAGAAATTCTGAAGCTGTGTCAGAAATTGGAAGACGAAGAGATGCCCCTTCCCGACAAATTTGTCATTGGAGGGAACGTCTCAAAAGTTCCTGCTGGATGGAGTACCTTCTATGCAAGGATGCTCAGAAAGAAGCTAGACATTAGCTTGGGAGATCTACTTCAAGAGATCCATGTTGAGGACGAGATGCGTTCCCAACAGAAGATAGACACTCTGTCCAAACAGTTGGCCAAGGCCAATCTAGTGCAGACGAGAGATCCCAAGGGAAAGCAGGCGGCTTCTCATCACAAGAAGAAGGACTTCACTAATCTAAAAGTGAAGGGTCCTTCATTCAAGCAACAGAAGTCCAAGTCCCACGTGACTTGTTTCAATTGTGGCAAGAAAGGCCACTACAAGAGTGAATGCAGATCCAAGCCTAAACAATCAGAGAAAGGTGAGCCTAGTAATGTTTCATTGGTTTCTAATATTGTTGCTATGATTGCACAGGTCACAACTGTGGGGGTTGACTCTGACTGGTGGATAGATACTGGTACAACTTGCCATGTCTGTTCTAGCATGGAATTGTTCGTCACGTACCAGCCGATATCCGAAAAAGTTGTCATGGCAAACCAGGCCCAAGCTGAAGTTCTGGGGATCGGAACTATGGAGCTGAAACTCAATTCTAGGAACACTCTGACGCTTCAAGGAGTAAAGCATGTTCTAATGATTGCCAAGAACCTGATCTCTAGAAGCCTGCTCTGCAACGCAGGCTTGAGGATGGACATCAATGCTGGTCAGATGGTGATGTCCAAGAAGGGAACATACTTCGGGAAGGCTTATCAAACCGAAGAAATGTTTAAAATTTAGCTTGTTAACCAGTTTAATGACATTAATGCAGTTGCATTTTCTGATTATTCTCTTGAGTTGTGGCATAATAGACTAGGACATGTTCATTGTAAAAGAATTAACAAAATATTTAGTCTAGGACTTATTACCAAATGTGGGGGTAAGGTGGAGAAGTGTGAAGTGTGTGCTCAGACGAAGATCATAAGAAAACCCTTTCATCGGGTTAATCGAAGCACAGATCTTCTGGAGTTGGTATACTCCGATATCTGTGACTTCAAACATTTCTCCACGAAGGCCGGGATGAAGTATTTCATAACCTTCATCGACGACTTCCTAAAATATGCGTTCGTCTACTTGCTCAAGACTATAGACAAAGCTTTTGAGAAGTTCAGAGAGTTCAGGGCCGAAGTTGAACGGCAGACTGGACAACAACTCAAGAGATTGAGAAGTGATCGAGGAGGGGAGTACAGGTCTCATGACTTCGCATCATTCTGTAAAGAACATGGAATCATATGCGAGACTACTGCTCCATATTCTCCTCAATCCAATGGAGTAGCAGAGAGGAAGAACCGAATATTAACAGAAATGATGAATTCAATGCTGTTTACTGCAGGTCTTCTAAAATGCTACTGGGGAGAAGCTGCATTAACGGCAACTTTCATTCTGAATAGAGTGCCATATGCAACTTCGGACGTAACTCCTCATGAACTCTGGTTCAAAGTCAGACCAAACTTGAATGTCATTCGAGTGTGGGGGTGTCTGGGTATGTGAAGCTCCCAGATCTGAAGATTCAGAAGCTGGGGACAAGGACTATGAAGGCGATCTTCTTGGGATATATCGAGAAGAGTGATGCTCGAAGATTTCTTGATATTGAGTCAAATCATATCATCGAATCTCGCGATGCTGAATACTTTGAAGAAGTTTGCAAAAGACAAAAACATTGTTCTTTCGGACATTCCGGAAAATGATGTAGGTGTAAATGAGACTGAAATCTCATGTGGACCAGTAGTCCAAGAAGAAGCTGTTGTTGATGAAACAACTCTTGTACCATAACTCGCAGAGCCGTCAGCAAAGCGAGCGAGGAGACCTAAAGACTTCCGAGATGACTTTGTCACCTATCATGTGGAAGCAGATCCACTTACCAATGATGAGGCGATAAAGACCAGAGATGCTATCTTCTAGAAGGAGGCAGTGAATGACGAGTTTGACTCTATCACCTCCAATAACACATGGGTGTTAGTAGATCAACCTGAAGGAGAAAAGCCCATCGGATGTAAATGGATCTTCAAGAAGAAGATGAAGACAGATGGAACTATTAACAAGTTCAAGGCCAGGCTGGTAGCCAAGGGATTTTCTCAGAAACAGGAGATAGACTACTTTGACACGTACGCTCCAGTAGCTCGGATGACCACCATCTGAATGTTAATCGCTCTAGCAGCTATACATAAGTTGGTGATACATAAGATGGATATAAAGATAGCATTCCTGAATGGGGAGCTGACCGAAGAGATTTACATGCAACAGCCAGATGGATTTTTCGTCAAAGGTCTTGAAAACAAAGTCTGCAAGTTGGTGAAATTATTGTATGGTTCGAAGCAAGCTCCCAAGATGTGGCATGAGAAGTTTGACAAAGTTATTAGGGCAAATGGCTACAGAGTCAGCAAGACGGACAAATGTGTTTACACAAAGTTCGTTGATGGAAGAGGAGTCATCGTTTGTCTGTACGTGGACGACATGCTAATCCTAGGGACGGATATAGGCTATGTTACGGAGACAAAGAAGTTCCTCTCAACCAAGTTCAGTATGAAGGACTTGGGGGATACAGATGTCATCTTGGGCATAAAGATCATCCGGACAGACACTGGAGTAGCGCTGTCACAATCTCACTACATTGAGAAGATGCTCACACGCTATGGGTATAAGGATCTTCCAGGGATCGATACGCCATACAGGGGTGATCAGAAGCTGAAGCCAAACTCGAAGGAAAGCGTCAGACAACTGGAGTATTATAGCATTATCGAAAGTTTGATGTACGCAACCACTGCCACAAGGCCTGACATAGCATTTGTCGTAGGAATGCTGAGTCGGTTCACAAGCAACCCAGGGATTGAGCACTGGAAAGCTGTGAAGCGGGTGATGAGATATCTCAAGAAGACTCAGACATATGCACTGCACTACAACGGGTATCCGACATTAGTGGAAGGCTTCAGTTATGCTAGCTGGTGTTCAGAGGTAGAAAGCGAGAGATCTACAAGAGGATAAATCTTTTTCTTGGATGGAGCTGCTATATCATGGAATTCGAAGAAGCAGACTATACTCTCTCGTTCCTCTATGGAATCTGAATTCTATGCACTTGAAATTGCAGCAGATAAAGCAGAATGGCTTCGGGAGCTCATTTATGATCTTCTAGTAGTTGGAGCTCAGATACCAGCAATACCGATATACTGTGACAACCAGGCAACTGCGGTGGTGGCATCAAATGACCTCTTCAACGGGAAGAAGAGAACTGTACGGTTGAAGTACAGGACAGTACACGATCTTATCAAAAGAGGTGTAATTACAGTGATTGATGTTCGGGTTCAGGAGAACCTGGCAGATCCGTTCACAAAGGGCCTCAAGCGCTAGTTGGTCGATGATACTGCTTGTAAAATGGGCTTGAAGGCATTCTGATAGTGTGTCTTTGTAATCCTACCATAAAGTTTTATGCTATTAGTTCAAAGAAAAATCTACTAGACATCTAACTTTTGGTTCAAAGGTGGATCACTGACTGGAAAACTATCAGGTAACAGTGGGTACTTATTCTCTGGAACATGGAAGGGATACGGATCCATAACCACTGTTGTCTACTATGTATTTTCTGCCGAAAAAATAGATCCTGTGGAAGGTTGGCTTAAATGCCTTAATGAGTTCTCAGGCAGAGTGAATGTCTTGTGTGCTTTACATGAAGCACGGTAAAGCAGCACTACAAGGAGTAACACTCCATGCTATAGTAGGGTGACTCCACCATGAGGTTCCCAGGTCTGGGGTAATGCCTCGGCTTTATAAGCCAAGTCATAGCAACGTAACACCGCAAATAGGCAGATAGCCTAATGCTGTATGACGTAATTAAAGAGTTGTAGATAGCACTACAAAGGGGAGGATGGCCCCATGTTACAGTGGTATAACACCATGATGAGGTAACCAGGTAGGGGTAAAGCCTCGGCCTTGCAAGCCATGTCATTGTGGCGTAACATCGCAAGGAAGCCTTAGGCTTCATGCTGAGTAGATTGGCACTACAAAGAGGCTGAGACCTCATGCTACAGTAGTATATATGACACTACGATGAGGTTCCTAGGCAGGGGTAATGCCTCGACTTCAGGCCATGTCATAGCAGCGTAGCACCGCAAGGAAGCGCAAGGCTTCATGCCATGTCTCTTTAATAAAGAACTCATCTATAGTGTATGAAAAGAGATATCAGGCCGTCTCTTTAGAGTAAACTTGTAGACGCCCAAAATTATACACTAAAACCAGGCTGGCATAGGGCCTTTAATGTGCAGCCAGAAGCACACATACTACACTTTTTTAGTGGAAAGAAATACAATTATGGTGCAGAATTCAAGGCGTAGTCCATTCTTGTATCACATTATTATTTAACCCATGCGGAAAGTTTCAAGTCGTCAGCGACATCTATCCTAATGCAAAATAGACAGTTACTGTAGGGAACGCTCAACCCTGTACACATATATATGTCGTTATATGTGGGGGATTGTTGGTGCTTTCTTTACATGGAGAGAGCTTGATCTAAACATACCTTGTAAAAGTTTAGTCCCACATCGTAAAGGCACCATGAGTTATCTCAACATATATATACGTGGTTGTGTTGTTGAGAGATGCACATGGGGTAGTGACCCTAAGGAGGGAACCATGTGGGTGATTTTACTAGGAGGTAAGAATAAGGCTCCAAGGATTAAGCATTAATGATTTTGTCATTCTCTTGGATTAATTCCATTTAGAGCTAAGCCCCAAAGGGGATTAGCGACTGGGACTCGGACTCGGGCTCAGGCTCATGGGCTCATGAGGCATAATGTAACGTTTTGTTGGCGCACTTTGTACTTAGCACGTCAGTAGTCATGCGGCTCATATGCGGCCATGCGGTCTTATGAGGCATGCGGCTCATATGCGGCCTCATACGGCTCATGCGGTCCATGCGGCTCATGCGGCCTCATGCGGTCCATGCGGTCCATGCGGCACTTGCGACCATGAGGCCATGCGGCTCATGCAGCCAGGCTGCTGCTACCGCATGAAGGGCTCCGCTGACTGTGCAGGCTACAAGTCAGTTATGGAAAGGCTGATTCAATGCGATTAATTCAGATCCACTTTTTGTGGGATTTGAGTTAATTTCGTTGCTATCTTTATGGAATTTGAATTAATTTTGTTGCTATCTTTGTGGGATTTGATTCAATCTTTCTATAACTGAAGAGGCGGCTAGGATTTCCACAATCGCTCTATATATACTCTCTTCTGGCCTCCTTTGTGAACTACTACAAATTTTATAAGTCAAAAAAGTGAGAGAAAGAGAGGGAGCTGCTGCCGCCATTGCAAGTCCATCCGATGAGTCAGAACAGAGGTAACTTCGAGCGTTCTATAAGTTCTTCAACTTGCTGGATCCTGGAAGCAGTTCGTGTGGAGCGAATCTTGCTTTGAGCAACGGTGTTTTGACATCCCAGCAACTTTTCTTCATCTCATCTTTCTCTAGATTATTGTAACTCGTTCTGTCCCAATTGCAACACGTTTGCAAGGAAGAACGAGAGATCTTCTCTTCTCTATTTTCCTCCTTCATATTGTAATCTGGCTATTTGGCTTTTTGTATCATCGTAGATCTTGAGTTTGATCACTACAAAGTTTTTGTGTGACTCTCAGATATCGATTGCATCAGTTTTTCCATCTTTGATCAAGCCCCGGGAATAACAGTCTTTAGATTCTGTGAGACATTCTCTTGAGATCACAAATCAAACCTTCTACTACTGAAAAGATTATTTTTGGATCCCAATTGGGCCAAAGTTCTTATTTCTAATCCCAAGTTGGGTTAGGGATAGTCTATTTATGAGATGCTCTTATCAAATCCTATTGTTAATCTCTAGTTGAGTTAGTATTATTCTCTAATAGAGTCGTCATTTGTTTTCGTTAACAAAAAGAGAGAACAATTCTCTTTGAAAAAAACTTTGCTATTACTTTCAAGTACAAAAAATTACAATGATTACAAATCAATTCTAAGTATAAGTAATGAAACACAAATGATCTAGGAAGTATAACTATGGAGGATCAGTCGGCACTTGATCGCTATGCTTTGTTGACTACTCGAGGGAAAAATGGAAAATGTTAAGTTCTAGTTCACAAATGTTGTGGAAAACAAAAACCAACAACAAAACGATGCTAATGCTTAAGAATAGATGCTTTTGCTGCCTTAACAACACAAAAACTGAGGTATTTATAGCCAATTCGGACTTTAATGGCTATTTCATAAATTTTTGCACAAAAAATGAGTAAGTCTACACTACTTCACTCATTTTAGTACAGAATAGCTTTCCGCAGAAATTATTGATTCACTGGTCGTAAATTCCAAATCTGAATGCATGCGTACTGTCATTGCACCACGTGTCATTAGATACGAGAAATGTTATTAATCCTCATGATTAGGACGACCTAATCATGACAAACGCTTTGAATTCTATAACAAATGCCATTAAAGCATCACTTACTTCAGCATTCATAACGTCAGATATTAATTCCATATTATGCTTAAGCTTAGTAGCTAAGCATAGCAGATTCATCACACAAAGAATTCTAGCACTGACGAAATGGTGACAGTCTGGAGCATTTATAGCTTGACATGCTGGCACTGCTGCATTGAATATATTCCATGTAGATAATCTTCTCAATTGAAAGCAATGTAGCATAGACAACCATAAGCTTTATAGCGGACGAGCTCCTTCTCACGGTTAACTGCTCAGATTTTCACACGAAGGCCTCCCACGCGCAGGCCTCCCATGTAGAACCACCATGGGGGTGGCACTTTGTGCTGTCCTTCAAGCACTTTGTGCCACTGTCGGGCGATATCTCATTTGAGCTTCGAAGATTGCGGGAATATAACTTAGTCATTTTTTTAGCGCTAACACCACAACTAATTGGAAGGAATGATTAATTTGTTTCCACATAGATAGAACCCACCCATCCGAGATATATTATGTCTGCACCTGCTAGCTACTACAAAGATTTTGATCCTTTTATTTGACTGAAAAGTGGGAGCTATTAAATGTAGGTGACTTTTAATAATCACCTCCCAACGGCTAGGTTCAGTATATCTGGTCCGTTGTATGATTTCCATGTAAGATGCGATGTCCTAAGCTCAATCACTGGATTAAATTTAATCAACCCGAACACACACAAAAAATAGAGGAAGTCAAGATAGCTAGAACCAAGACAACAAAAATTGGGTGTTGGCTCGATCCCGATGATGGAGTCTTTTCATCGGGTGGTATGTACTCCTCTTGTTACATAGCTATTATGTTATATATATATTTTGTTGGTATTTTGCCTTAGAGACTAGAAAGATAGTCCCACATTGCCTAGGCCAAATGGATTGTATCTCTATATAATGCTTTGCTTGTGTTGAGAGATCACATAAGGTGTGGCACATGGGTGTCAAATAGCCTTTCTAAAGGGAAGCAGAAGGCTCCCAACCAAAAGAAGAAAGATGTTCTCCATCTGAAGGTGAAGTCGAATCAGTTCAAGCCAAAGTCCAAAAAACCTGAGACTTGTTTCAATTGTGACAAGAAAGGCCATTGAAAGAACCTATTTTTGAGAAGATTATGGTGATAAACCAGACACAAGCTGAAGTACTTGGGATCGGGATGGTGGTACTGTAAATGACTTTGGAGAAGTCGTTGATGCTTCAAAAGGTGAAGCACGTACCTGCTATAGCCAAGAAACTGGTCTCAAAAAGTTTGCTCTGCAACACAGGCTTGAGGATGGACATAAACGCTGGTCAGATCGTTATGTCATATAAAGGAACATACTTTGAAAAGGCTTTCTGTACCGAAGGGATGTTCAAACTCCAACTTTTAACTCCTATAAAAATAGTTAATACAGTTTCTTCTTTTAGTTATTCTCTTGAGTTGTGGCATATTAGACTATGATATGTACATTGTAAAAGAATAAACAAGATGTCTAGTCTAGAGCTTATCTCCAAATGTGAGGGTAAGGAGTTGGAGAAGTGTGAGGTCTGTGCATAGTTGAAGATCACTAAAAAAATTGTTCAAGCGGATAAACCAAAGTATAGATCTTCTGGAGTTGGTACACTCAAATATCTGTGACTTCAAACAGTTCTCCACAAACACTACCAAAATTTGTCGATTTAGCGACGGCCAGATCCGTCGCTCGTCCGACGGGAATTTCGGTTAGCGACCGATCAATGACGGGTTTTGGCCAAAAAAATTCGTCGGCAATCAGCTCGTCGTTAATAAAGGTCCGTCGCTACGTAGTCGTCAAGTGATGCCATTTCGACTTCACAATACGAAGCATTAGCGACTACTTTTCAACAGACTTTCGTCCATTTCAAGTATTAAATACTGAACTGTGTAGACAATAGCGACGTAATGGTCCGTCGATAAACCGTCGTAATAGCGTATCAGAGTGTATCGTTCCGTCGCTAGTCAGTCGATAACAAAGGACGGATTAGCGACGGCAAACTGACGGATTATCCGTCGACCATGTTCTGGAAATGCTTGGCATTTCCAGAACTATAGCTACGGGTTAGCCGTCGCTACTCCATCGTTACGCCATCGACAGCGCAACTGATTAGTGGCTGATTATCCGTCGCCATGATTCTGAAAATGTCCCACATTTCCAAAACCTTATCGACGAAGTGTCCGTCGCTACGCCGTTGAGAGAGCGACTGATTAGTGGCTGATTATCCGTTGCCTTGGCGACGGATTTGCCGTCTCTATGCCGTCGAACTATATACCACCAGAACCATGCCGAAGGATATTTCGTCGACCACCCGTCGCTACCTGGAAACAGTTTTAAATCTCCAGTTAGCGACAGAAATTTCGTCGAAAATTAGTCGGAAACTGGAAATATTCGTCGCTAAGCGGTCACTAGTCCGTCGCTAACTGAGATTTTTGGAGAAAAAATTACAGCACTTTCCATGTTCACAAAAATATGCATAAACCAAACCAATATATAATGCACACCAATTATCCAAGAATCACATAGACCAAATATGTACATACGAATTTAATGCACACCAATTATCCAAGAATCACATAGACCAAACCAAATTAATAGAAAATAGACATCTATTATCCTGAAGAGTAAACTAATATCTGTCATTATAATCCAATAATAGCACTAA
Source organism: Iris pallida (assembly GCA_029216955.1). NCBI lineage: Eukaryota > Viridiplantae > Streptophyta > Magnoliopsida > Asparagales > Iridaceae > Iris > Iris pallida. The sequence continues at coordinate 24,753,846 of JANAVB010005598.1, forward strand.
TAATCCAAAATTACCACAAATATTCCAAAATTTTTTAATTACAATATTTTAAAGAGAAGGAGGAGTTCAATTGCCCAGTAGTGGTAATCCCTGCTGCGACCGACGAATATACTCCTCCACTAGGTACAACGACAAGCCGTCGTATACACTGCTCGGAAGTCGGCGTAGCTGCTCTGGCAACATGAGATCCAGGAGTGCCGTCACAGTCAGCGGCGGTACAATAGGGGCATCAGGGTTGAAAGAAAGATGACCCACGGAAGAAGGACCGACACCAGCAGTCGACGGACCAGTAGAAGACGGACTGACACCATCAGCAGACGGACCGGCAGCAGCAGACGGAGGCTGAAAGTACGTGGCAAATTGCTCCCGCAAGGACAAAACCGTCTCAGACAGCTGCGTAAGCTGCGACCTAACATCATCGTCTGCCGGTGCCACGGGAGGAGGCGGTGTCGGTGGAAATCTCTGCGTCGCCATGTACAACGGCCCTAGGGAGCCGACTCCGTACAGGAGCCCTTTCTTAAAGCCGTCGACGGTATCTACGAACAAGTCGTTGCGAGCGGCCAAAGAAGAGGGCGTCCGGACGGGCGTCGTTTCACCGACATCCTCGGTGTCAGTTAACTGAGCCCGACTAAGGGCCTCACGATACGCAGCGTATCAAATGAATGTGTTTATATTATAAGATTTACCAAAGTTGTAATCTAAATCCTATGTTTCACTAAGTTAAGTGTGAATCCTAAGTTTACCTAAGTTATAGTTCGAATACTTTTAATTCTAACGTAAATCTCATAAACATAAGTACTTACATCAGTCTCATTGGCCTTCTCGTCGACGAAGCTCCCGTCCTTCCGTCTTTTGTGCGTATGCTGGAACACGTCGTGCATGGTGACCGATTCTGGCGCCCTTTCCTCCTTCACCGTCCGTTGGGCCTGCATACGAAATTTCTGTAGAACTTAATTAACTCCATATATTAAAAATACCTAATTCGATAGTAAAATAAATTTACGGTATCTCACCAGATCTGTAAGCGTCGCTGCGTGGGGCCTTGATCCCCCCGTATAAAGCCCCGCGGCCTGTCGGTTCGGCTTCGCCTTCTCCGATTTCTCCTTGTACGCAGGAGTATCCATCTTACCTAAGAGGTCCTCATAATACTCCTTCCGGATCCAATTCGGCCTCGTATGCCCTATTTTCAGGTCATAAATCATATCCCGTATCTTCTTTGATGCAGCACTTCTGTAGTTCCTGCGGATCGCGTCCTCGCGATGGGGGGCCACCAGTATGTCGTCTAACATAGAAATTCAATTATCACGTAATTTAAAAAATGGTTGATTAAAAAGTAACTAATAATTAATCAAAAGATATAGATATATACCCTCAACTCGTCGAGCCAGACGTACTTCACGTCTGGAGGTACCGACGAAATGTTGAGGTAGGGACCATGGAAGTTAGCCCTGATAATTTCTCCAAGAGCCCTGGCAACATTAAACAAAAAAAACCTACAAAGAAGAAACGACTGGATTATTAACTTGAATAAATAAAAGAAATTTAATAAATTATCTTAAATTTACTTACGAGGTCCCCGCGAGTCATAGCTCTAGTCGGAATTCGCCTCTCGGCCTCTCTGGTACCGTCGGAGGATTCGTGGGTCCGTGCATGTACTCTCCAGTAACCGGATAAAACCGAGTATGGGGGTACTCCGGGGCCCACTGTGCAGTAACTGGGGGATCCACTAGTGGATCCGCTGCTGGTGGTTCCGATAGCGGAACAAATCCGCTAGCAGATTCGGACTCATGCCTCGATGAAGTGGTCGATCGACGGTGGGATGCGTCTATGCCCAGGGTACTCTCCGGGTCGGGGTCGCTCGATGGGGTCACATCCCGAGAATTTTGAATGCGACCATGACCACCAGCACCACTACGACCACGACCACGACCACCACCACCACCACCACCACCACCACGACCACCACCACCACCACGACCATGGCCAGCCATCATGACCTGTAAATAGAACACATAAACATAATTAACAATATAAAAGTGTAAATGAATATAAAATTTTAAACTAAAATATATATACCACCAGTAGGGAGACGAGTGCCGCCGCGACGAAAAAGACTAGGAGTACCATCTGCAATAAGTAAATAATCGAATGAAAAAAATATGAATTCACGTAATTGCTTTTATGAGGTCAAACTTAATTCATGTAATTGGAAGTATTTTTAATATACAATAATATTTAACCTAATCATCGTCTTCGTTCTCATCCTCGGCCTCGTCTTCATCATCATCCTCCTCATCCTCATCCTCATCCTTATCCTTATCTTCATCGTCGATTTCATCTTTATCCTCATCCCCATCAAATTCTTTTTCTTCTTCTGCCTCAATATTTAGGACAAGATGCCTCTTTCCCCCCTGGTTGAAAGCTAAGTCTTGTGTATCAACCTCTTTCTCCCCTCTATTTTCCTCAACAATATCTTCAACATCCATTGTATCTGAGTGTTGTTCCAAGTATTGGGACTTTTCGATCTGGTCCTCTTGGTATGCTGGGTCTCCAACGTTGAATGTATTTCTAGATTTAATCTTACATACTACCCCCCAGTCAAATCGATCTCTACGACGCCTTGGGTAGTTTGTATAGTAGACTTGAACAGCCTAATTTGCTATCATAAATGTATCGGACCCTCTATACCTCCTGCGATGATTTATATCGAAAAATCCAAATTGTTTATCGATTCTCCAACCGATATTTGGTGTCGTATCGAACCACTCATATTTGAACATCACAATACATATCATATGGGCCAGTATATTGTAAATCTACAATATCCCGAAGCACTCCATAATAGTCAAAGTTCGGCTCGTCGTCATAGATGGTGCCTCTTATGCAAACACCGGAATCCTTGGTACTGATGCCGTCATTGATAAATTAGACATTTATAGCATTCTAAGTTGACTTAAACCTGAAGCCATTAACGACATAGCCTGGCCAAGTCTTTATTTGCTTCTTCGGTCCCAATGCCAGATAACGAACACTCTCATGAGTGAGTGTTATTTCAGGCAATAAAACCTGTAAACAAATATTTATAATTTAAATGTTTTAGATTATATATTTATAATCTCAATTATAATCACAGTTACTTACTTATTTGCAAAACTATGACGGAAATATACAATCAACCTCTCTTTGAAGTCCCTCATCGGTAATATCGGGTGTCATCATTTTGACTTCATCTCTAAATACACTATTAGAGAAAATAAGAATATATAAGTGTAGTCACTTATTTCATCAAATTTGAGATTATAACGAGTGCAAGTGTACTGACTTAATTCTCCAAATCTCTCACTTCTTGTATGTTACAGTTTAACAAGACATATCGGTGAGCGGCATCATACTCGTCGTCTGTCAACCACCGTCTTTTACTAGCCCCAACAGGCTTGCCCCTTACATTGAATATTCTTCCATCCTCAACGTCCTCGTCATTCCTTTGAGGTTTATTTCGATTTGTCTTAACATGAGTATCAAAATAAATGGAGCAGAACTTTGACACCTCTTCGATAAGATATGCTTCGCATATCGAAGCCTCTATATGAGCCTTGTTGCCAACTTTCTTCTTTAGATGGTGTAGGTATCTAGAGAGACAAATTATCTTGAGAATTAAGATAGAATTTTAAAACCCACTAAAATTTAACTTAAATTATATCAATTTTTATGTACCTTTCAAATGGGTACATCTATCGATAATGAACAGATGCACCGATACGGGCTTCGTATGCTAGATTAATCGGTAGATGCTCTATGCTGTCGAAGAAGCCAGGAGGAAATATTTTCTCCAACTTACAAATTGTTAAGATAATCTTCTCCTCAAGTTCAACCATGTGTTGCACAGTCAACTTAGTTGAACAAATATCCCTAAAGAATATTGATAGTTCGGCCAATGGAACCCATACAGCAGAAGGCAACAACTCTTTCAAAGCAATGGGCAGTAATCTTTTTATAAACACGTGGCAGTCATGAATCTTCATTCCCGTTAGCTTGCGTTCATTGAGATCAATGCATCTAGAAAAATTCGACACATAGCCGTTTGAAAATCTTAAAGTAGATACCCACTTGCAGATTATTAATCTATCTTCCTTGCTCAATGTGTATTGTGCTATCGACTTACTTAATTTTCCATCAGCTCTCCTTTGTATCAAGTTCAGATAAGGATGCTTGCATATCTCGGCAATATCTTATCTTGCTTTTGGATTGTCCTTCGTCTTTTCTTTAATGTCCATGACGGTATTGAAGACATTATCGAACACATTCTTTTCGATATGCATAACATCAAGATTATGCCTTATAAGATTATCTTTCCAATAAGGCAAGTCCCAGAAGATACTCCGTTTGGTCCAGTTATGGGTTTGTCCGAACCCATCGACACGATTGTTCGATGGATCTTCCATTACAGTGGACAAGTCCTTTACATCTTCCCAAATATCGTATCCCGACAATCTGGAAGACGGATGAGAAAATTTTTGTTTTCCAGCTCTGAACGCGTCCTTGTTCTTTCTCCAAGGATGACTCGCGGGCAAAAATTGACGATGACAATCAAATAAAGAAGTTTTCCTCCATGCTTAAGGCGGAACGCCTTACTATTTTGCATGCATATCGGACAAGACAGGGTGCCGTGAGTACTCCATCCCGACAGTATACCGTATGTGGGAAAATTATTGATTGTCCACATTAGTGAAGCTCTCATCTGAAAGTTCTGTTTCCTGGAAATATCATAGGTCGTGACGCCAATCTCCCACAGCTGTTTCAGCTCATCCACCAACGGCTGTAAATATATATCGATATTCTTCGTCGAATTTTTGGGACCCGGTATGATAGCTGTCAAGAACATATAAGGAGTCTTCATACACATCCTTGGTGGCTGATTGTAAGGGGTCAGAATGACCGGCCAGCAGGAGTATTGAGATCCCGACTGCCCGAAAGGGGCGAAGCCATCAGAACATAGCCCCATGCGTACATTTCTAGGCTCTACAGCAAAATCTGGATGGCAAAAATCGAAATATTTCCACGCCTCTCCATCCGAAGGATGTAACAATTCTCCATCGTCCTTTGTGCGTTCTTCGTTGTGCCACGTCATGTGTTCTGCTGTATTCTGAGACATATACATCCTCTGCAAGTGCTTCGTGATCGACAAGTAATGCATATACTTGTAAGGAGGTCATTTTCTAGTTGACTTTTCTTTTCCTCTGACTGGCTTATAACGATCGGCATTACAGAAGCTACAACTTTCTACATCCTCGTTCTCCTTGTAGTACAACATGCATCCGTTGCGACAACAATCTATCTTATCGTACCCCAGTCCCAGTTGTCGGACCATCATCTTCGACTTGTAGAAGTTTTTTGGAAGCTCTTTTGATTCCTTCGGTAATACCTCCTTCATTAGTTGTGTAATCCGATCATAGCAAGTTTGTGGCAAGTTAAAATCAGACTTTATGTTCAACAACCGCATCGTCACTGACAGTACGGAATGTGGCTCACAACCAGGATATAAAAAAGTTTTAGCATCATGAAACATATCATAGAACTCCTTCGCCTCGGGATTAGGATCCTCCGGATCAAAATTAGGCCCTACCGCGTCGTACACCATATCTCGTGCAAGGTTCTGCACGTCTCCATAATCAACAGAGCATTCGTCGTCATCGACGACAAAATCCGCTGCAGCATTATCATCAAAAGCATAAGTAGCAGAATTCGCAACCTGTCTTTCCGTATATAGTTCACGTTGCGATGACCACAGGCCGTAATCACGTACGAAATCCTTACGGGTCAAATGATCTCTTACACTCACCACTTCTTCGTAACGTCTATTGCGACAATTACGACATGGACACTTGATTTTGTTACCGTCCATAAACTGAGCTGTAAAACCCCTAAATTTCTACTATTTTTTTATTAAATTTGGTTCTATTTTAAAAATTTTGTATTGTACATCGCAAAGTCGTATTGTACGTCGCGCACGAAATTTTATTTTACGAATATGCTCGACGAGTACGATTATGTGCGAGCGTACATATTTTTAGAAATTTTTTTTTCTATTTTTATATAGTTCAAATAATATATATATAATAATTATTTATATTTTACTTAAAGTTTATTTTATTGAAATAGAGATACATTAATTTAAATTTATATATATAATTTCATTTTCGAAATTTATTAATATTAATATTTTATTATACAAAAAGATATTTAAAAATATATGTTATTTTCGAAATTATTATTATTGGTATTTTGAAAAATATATATGGAAGTTATTGTGGCCATTTAAATTATGATTTAATCTTTGGATTTATTTAAATATATTAACTTAATACATATAATTAAGATTTGATTTATTTAAATTGATTTTAAACTATAGGGTTATAATTTAATTAGATTTAAATGGGATTTATATTCGGATTTGGATTTGAATAAAGTAGAGAATTATCTAACGGGGTTTTTAAACTACTCCTAATCCTATCCGAATGAGAATTCCCACATCCTAAAAGTAGGCAGGTACTCCTCCATAAATTTCACACATCCATAAAATTCTACAACCCAAAAATTCGTGCATTGTGTCCGTCTTCCATTCCAGTCCCATATCTTATTCCATATATTACAATTACATAGAGTTTCTGTGTCGACAACCCCGACACGATTCAGTAAATTTCTAATCCTAGCCCTAACCTAACTCGACTCTGCTCGTGTCCTCCTCCCTGCCTCCGCCGATCCCTGGTCTCAAGCCGCACCTCCCCTCGCTACACCACCGACCCAGCCATGACCGCCCTGGACCCCGGATGCCTCCACCGACATAACCATCACCGCACTATGCTCACCCAAGACACTCCCACGGCCAACAACCACCGACTTCCCCGTTCCCTCACTGCCACACACCCGCTGCCCCACGTCGCCGTTTCACCCCTACTACAGACCACCATCACCACCGCTGGCACCACCAAATACCGTCACCTCCGCCATCTCCTCGGCTAACCACCACCATTGCCTACCTCGTTTACACCAGCACACCGCCACCAGCCATCACCATCACCATCGTCGGCCCCGTACCACCACCGGCAACAACACCCAACCCCGGTCCCCTCATCGACCCACTCCAGAAATCACACCACCAAAAAATTATCAAAAAAAATAAAACCCTAACCTTTAAACACTGGACGAGAGCGATCGTCCCCTCCCGGCCGTACTAGATTCCCCAATCGCAAACCTCGTCGGAGTCGCCAACTTCGCTCCTCGGTTGTCTTCATTCCGGTCTCTGCTCCATCTCCTACGTCGAACACCTCCGGCAACTCTGGCCTGGAGTCCGCCCCCCTCTGCGGTGCTCTCCGTCGCCCGTCGTCAGCCTCCCTTCCTCACTGATCCCCCGCCGCTCGTAGTCACCGTCGTGCTAGGCGAATTCTCGCGGCTAGGCCGCCGTCCCCACTTTCTCCGACCTTTCCCATCTCTTCAGCTCCGCCCCTCCCGGTCGCGCCTACACCCGCCTTCGCCGCGTCCACAGCGCCCTGCGCCCCGCCGACGAAACCCCCGACCGCAGCCGGAACCCCGAACCCCCTCTCCTCCGATTCACTCCTCCGAGTCTCCTTCCTTCCCCTCTTTTCCGCCTATCCCTCTGCTCCACTCCGGCTCCTTTCCACGCCGCTCTCTCTCTCCGCTCTCTCCGCCCTCTTTTCCTCTCGTCTTCTCTCTCTTCCTTTCAATTTTCCTTCTTTGTTTTCTTTGGGGAGGAGCTGTCTCTCTCTGCGAGAAGACAGCTAATGAGCTGTTAAATTTTATTTTTCTTTTTGGTTTTGTTTTTTTATTATTATTATTTTTTATTATTTTTCTTTTAGTATATGTGCCCATCAGTATTATTATTAATATTATTATCATCATCATCTTGATTGGACAAATTAGTTGGAGCTGAGCCCAGTATAGATTTTGGCCTTAGTCTATTAAGAGGATTTATTTTATTATTTAAATTGGTTGGGTTTTAACTTTTGAGCTTGGGAATATTATCAATTCTATTTTCTTTTGGTAAATGTATATGTATACTATATATTTATATATCGTTAATATGTATATATAATTTTCAAACCAGATTTTGAATATTAGTATATTTTAAAATGTGGTATTAACCTAAAATATTTTATGATTGACAAATTTAGAATTTTAATCATAGATGAAGTATTATATTTTAACCATATCTATGTAAATTATTTTAAATAATACAGTTTTCAAGTATTAATAATAAGTTTCTAAATAGTTTCTAAATATATTTTACTAATAAAGAATTATATTTCTCCTTCGATTAGATCCTGTCCGTGGCTAGTCATATTCCTATTCCTTTGGGAATTTTGAGTCTCCCTATATCGTCCCTAACAAATTGACTGTTCTGGACTCAATAGCATGGTCCGTATTATCATCTGAACTTATCTCGCCTAGTTGTGACGTTTAGGACTATTTCTGTGCCAATATGATCCTATCACGCCAATCAACTTTAAATCAAACTGAGAGGTCGTCTTGCGTAGTTGTAACACCGAAGTCGATCTTGTGCCACCTTGTTGTACCACACCAGACAGCTCACCAGGCATCGCAACAGGCAAGTATACCTTGCTAATTAAACTGTCATATTATTTATTTTCAGCATTTATTTACTTGTTTTATATTTGTTATTTTTATTTGTTATAAACTGCACGTCCAAGCCACACTTAGGTGCAAGCGACTTTATTAGTCGTTACTTTATTTTATGCATGTTGACTTAGTGTTAGCGGACTACCTTCTTGTTAGAGGATATCCTTATATCTTCCTTTGGCTGTGACACTCACACTACACGATTTCAGACATGTTGCTAGGGGCACGACTTATTGAGTAGCTATCTCTAAAGTCGTGTGACGGTAGATATTCGTAACTACTATGACTAGGATTTTAGAGACTCAAGCAGTTACAAAACTGCACGAGCCATGGACATGACTTGAACAGTGTAGGAAATATTATGGGAGGACAGTCGCTAGTGCGTATGGAAAGCCAAACAGGTAAACCACAGTCTCCGGATGGAACTGTGGCGATATATTTACAGATACCCTCTGACGTTTTGGACGTTACGGCTGGATACAGATGACTGGATGCCAGTTACGTACAGATAGCCTAAAATCACACCCATGCGCATGAAAGTTATCCTCTAAATTGCACATTTGGTGGTTAGAATATCCTTTGCATATTTATGTCTAGTTTATATATTATTTTATTCTGATAGTTTATATTAGCCTGTTCTTCCTGTATCTTGCTACGTCCATCTGAGGACCTGGTTTTTCCTCAGGTGTGTGTTCATGTCTTCCGTAGGTATTCTAGCTAAGGCTGTGGTCTTCTCCATTCCTTCGAAGACGGTTGCGCTTGGTTCGTCTTGCCATTTTTATCGTTCAGTTTCTTGTACATTTCCTTTATTAAGATAGTTGGTAGTGGACTTTGTCTCCGTCCAACAATTGTATCATAAATATTCAAGTTGATTTTATATTATTATTGTGGATGAGATTTAGTTTGTCTTGGATTACTATATTTTATAGTTTATGTATACATACAAGGTCCTATACTTCGTATGTATACAGCTGGCATGTTTACGTACTTGGTCCTACGTATTTTGGGACTGGGGCGTTACATGTTTTTGTGGTGGCCCATGCAGGTCTAGATAAATTATTTGGTTACTTTACCGTACCAAGCAAGCCTGCGAATAGGATTAGAGTCTAGGATCTCATCCACATAATTGACCTCCTCGATTCTACTTTGACTCCCTTGATTTGCATCTTGCTTGATTCCTTCTACCGTTAATTCTTATCCTTCTTTCGTGCTTGATGTTGGTTAGGAAGGTAATCCATACTAGGTAGACTTGGCCCATTGTCCTAACACCCTTAGTTTAACTCTTGTAAGTTGGGTAGAATGCCTTACGACCTAATCATCCTTGTGACCTTAACCAAATCTTAAGCAAGTAGACAATAGAACGACTGTATAGGCACCAACATACGACATGACTAGATTCTTAAGAAGTTTGAACTAATTCCACTTCTTTCAATATTAATCGTGCCTACGTTTTGTTACTATTTTTGACTATCCTATGCTGCTAGTTTTAGCCTAAGTTTTGCAAGCTTAATCCCTTATCGAGCTTGATCATGACATGTTTTATTGGGTGCGCACCCACTAACATATTTTCTAATCAGAACCAGTGCATGATGGTCTGATCAACCTATTGCACTTTGGTTCGCCTTTATTTATCGTTATACGTGGGTGGAGATATAGTTAAGCTTGCTTCCTAGAATCTCATCCACGTCTGCCTTGGCAATTCTTTTTGAATTTATTCAGTCGTCTTTGAACCACGTGTTCGTATTCAATAAACATCTCCTTTGAACTCTTATTCGCTTTGTCTTTCACTTAATTTGGAAGGACAGAACACTCGTACTTGATAGATAGAAACCAAGTGTTCCCCTATGACCATGATAGTTATAGTTAGCCATCAACCAAGCCATGTGTTTACAACCTCGCCTCGAGTTATTCGACCTACCCTTCGACTCTTGATCATGATCTCTAATCATTTAAAATTTAGAAATGACTAGAATTATTTCCTTAACCACCCCTAAAACCTAGTCGCGTAACTTCACTCTAAGGAACCATCTACTCTTGCTCTCTAATTACTTTACCTTCATTACCTAACCCTTAAATCCTTCTCTATCTTGCATTAGCTAGCGACCCTCATCCATTACCATATCCGTGCATTATTTTCGTATTTATCTAAATCATGATTTCCTAATGCATGTTTGTGTGAAATGTTGATTTCTTGCCTCGTCTAACGATTTGATCGTACCCTTGCATCTTCTCACCCCTACCTATTTTTAATTTCGAGGATGAAATTCTTATAAGTTGGGTAGGATGTAAAACCCCTAAATTTCTACTATTATTTTATTAAATTTGGTTCTGTTTTAAAATTTTGTATTGTACATTGCACAGTCGTATTGTACGTCGCGCACGAAATTTTATTTTACAAATATGCTCGACGAGTGCGATTATGTGCGAGCGTAAATATTTTTAGAAAAACATTTTTCTATTTTTATATGGTTCAAATAATATATATAATAATTATTTATATTTTACTTAAAGTTTATTTTATGCAAATAGAGATACATTAATTTGAACTTATATATATAATTTCATTTTCAAAATTTATTAATATTAATATTTTATTATTCAAAAAGATATTTAAAAATATTTGTTATTTTCGAAATTATTATTATTGGTATTTTGAAAAATATATATGAAAGTTATTGTGGCCATTTAAATTATGATTTAGTTTTGGATTTATTTAAATATATTAACTTAATACATATAATTGAGATTTGATTTATTTAAATTGATTTTAAACTATAGGGATATAATTTAATTAGATTTAAATGGGATTTATATTTGGATTTGGATTTGAATAAAGTAGAGAATTATCTAACGGGAAACTACTTCTAATCCTATCCAAATGAGAATTCCCACATCCTATAAATAGGCAGGTACTCCTCCATAAATTCCACACATCCACAAAATTCTACAACCCAAAAATTCGTGCATTGTGTCCGTGTTCTCTTCCAGTCCCCTATCATATTCCATATATTACAATTACATAGAGTTTCTGTGTCGACAACCCCGACACGATTCAGTAAATTTCTAATCCTAGCCCTAACCTAACTCGACTCTGCTCGTGTCCTCCTTCCTGCCTCCGCCGATCCCTGGTCTCAAGCCGCACCTCCCCTCGCTACACCTCTGACCCAACCATGACCGCCCTGGACCCCGGTCGCCTCCAATGACATAACCATCACCGCACTACACTCACCCAAGACACTCCCACGGCCAACAACCACGGCCTTCCCCGTTCCCTCACTGCCACACACCCGTTGCCCCACGTCGCCATTTCACCACCACCACAGACCACCATCACCACCGCTTGCACCACCAAACGCCGTCACCTCCGCCATCTCCCCGGCTAACCACCACCATTTCCTACCCCGTTTCCACCAGCACACCGCCACCAGCCATCACCATCACCATCGTCGGCCCCGTACCACCACCGGCAACAACACCCAACCCCGGTCCCCTCCTCGACCCACTCCAAAAATCACACCACCAAAAATTATCAAAAAGAAATGAAACCCTAACCTTGAAACGCTGGATGAGACCGGTCGTCCCCTCCCGGCCGCACCAGAGTCCCCAATCGCAAACCTCGTCGGAGTCGCCAACTTCGCTCCTCGGTTGTCTTCATTCCGGTCTCTGCCCCATCTCCTACGTCGAACACCTCCGGCAACTCTAGCCTGGAGTCCGCGCCCCTCCGCGGTGCTCTTTGCCGCCCGTCGTCAGCCTCCCTTCCTCACTGATCCCCCGCCGCTCGTAGTCACCACCGCGCCAGGCGAATCCTCGCGGCTAGGCCGCCGTCCCCACTTTCTCCGACCTTCCCCATCTCTTCCGCTCCGTCCCTCCCGGCCGCGCATACACCCGCCTCCGCCGTGTCCACAGCGCCCCGCACCCCGCCGGCGAAACTCCCGACCGCAGCCGGAACCCCGAACCCCCTCTCCTCCGATTCACTCCTTCGAGTCTCCTTCCTTACCCTGTTCTCCGTCTATCCCTCCTATCCACTCCGGCTCCTTTCCACGCCGCTCTCTCTCTCTCCGCTCTCTCCGCCCTCTCATCCTCTCGTCTTCTCTCTCTTCCTTTCAATTTTCCTTCTTTTTTTCTTTGGGGAGGAGCTGTCTCTCTCTGCGAGAAGACAGCTAATGAGCTATTAAATTTTGTTTTTCTTTTTGGTTTTGCTTTTTTATTATTATTATTTTTTATTATTTTTCTTTTAGTATATGTGCCTATCAGTATTATTATTATTATTATTATTATTATTATTATTATTATTATTATTATTATTATTATTATTATCATCTTGATTGGACAAATTAGTTGGAGTTGAGCCCAGTATAGATTTTGGCCTTAGTCTATTAAGAGGATTTTTTATTATTTAAATTGGTTGGGTTTTAACTTTTGAGCTTGGGAATATTATCAATTCTATTTTCTTTTGGTAAATGTATATGTATTCTATATATTTATATATCGTTAATATGTATATATAATTTTCAAACCAGATTTTGAATATTAGTATATTTTAAAATGTGGTATTAACCTAAAACATTTTATGATTGACAAATTTAGAATTTTAGTCATAGATGAATTATTAGATTTTAACCATATCTATGTAAATTATTTTAAATAATACAGTTTTCAAGTATTAATAATAAGTTTCTAAATAGTTTCTAAATATATTTTACTAATAAAGAATTATATTTTTTCTTCGATTAGATCCTGTCCGTGGCTAGTCATATTCCTATTCCTTTGGGAATTTCGAGTCTCCCTATATCGTCCCTAACAAATTGACTATTCTGGACTCAATAGCATGGTCCGTATTATCATCTGAACTTATCTCGCCTAGTTGTGACGTTTAGGACTATTTCTGTGCCAATATGATCCTATCACGCCAATCAACTTTAAATCAAACTGAGAGGTCGTCTTGCGTAGTTGTAACACCGAAGTCGATCTTGTGCCACCTTGTTGTACCGCACCAAGCAGCTCACCAGGCGTCACAACATGCAAGTATAACTTGCTAATTTAACTGTCATATTATTTATTTTCAGCATTTATTTACTTGTTTCATATTTGTTATTTTTATTTGTTATAAACTGCGCGTCCAAGCCACACTTGGGTGCAAGCGACTTTATTAGTCGTTACTTTATTTTATGCATGTTGACTTAGTTTTAGCGGACTACCTTCTTGTTAGAGGATATCCTTATATCTTCCTTTGGCTGTGACACTCACACTATACGGTTTCAGACATGTTGCTAGGGGTACGACTTATTGACTAGCTATCTCTAAAGTCGTGTGACGGTAGATATTCGTAACTGCTGTGACTAGTGTTTTAGAGACTCAAGCTGTTACAAAACTGGACGAGCCATGGACATGATTTGAACAGTGTGGGAAATATTGGGGAGGACAGTCGCTAGTGCGTATGGGAAGCCAAACAGGTAAACCACAGTCTCCGGATGGAACTGTGGCGATATATTTGTAGATACCCTCAGACGTTTTGGACGTTACGGCCGGATACAGATGACTGGATGCCAGTTACGTACACATAACCTAAAATCCCACCCATGCGCATGAAAGTTGTCCTCTAAATTGCACATTAGGTGGTTAGAATATCCTTTGCATATTTATGTCTAGTTTATATATTATTTTATTCTGACAGTTCATATTAGCCTGTTCTTCCTGTATCTTGCTACGTCCGTCTGAGGACCTGGTTTTTCCCCAGGTGTGTGTTCATGTCTTCCGCAGGTATTCTAGCCAAGGCCGTGGTCTTCTCCATTCCTTCGAAGACGGTTGCGCTTGGTTCGTCTTACCATTTTTATCGTTCGGTTTCTTGTACATTTCCTTTATTGAGATAGTTGGTAGTGGACTTTGTCTTCGCCCAACGATTGTATCATAAATATTCAAGTTGATTTTATATTATTATTGTGGATGAGATTTAGTTTGTCTTGGATTACTACATTTTACAGCTTATGTATACATATAAGGTCCTATACTTCGTATGTATACAGCTGGCATGTTTACGTACTTGGTCCTACGTATTTTGGGACTGGGGCGTTACAGAGCTTTGCTCATGGCATACTTAAGAAACACTTCCACGCCTGCCTAAAAATCATCACTCACATCTATTCTGCTCTCGTGTTGTCATTTGTACATCCATGTACGATCAACAAAATAGCGATCCATCACAGATTGGATGTAAAAATCTATATAGTAAGACAAACTAAAAAGAATTAGTATATAATCATGTAACTGGTGGATCCGCTGGTATTTTAGCTCGAGAAGAGAAAAATCTAAGTACAGTAGTTCGATACCGATAGTTCGATACCGTTATCGATACCGATAGTTCGATACCGATACCGATAGTGCGATACCGATAGTTCGATACCGATACCGATAGTCCGATAGTCTGATAGTCCGCTAGCGATACCGATAGTTCGATACCGATAGTCCGATAGTTCGATATAGATACCGATACCGATAGTCCGATACCGATTCTTCGATAGTCCACTAAGTCGAAATGATTCCTCTTAAGCGTCGAGCATGTTATACACGGTTCAACTTGACGAGTCAGTAAATATTTTTGTGGTGTTGTATGCTTGCAGCAGCATATCAAGTTTTAGAGTCATTATAGGTCAATTAATCAAACTGAGTCAATCTATCTATTTCCAAATTGCAAGAGTCCACTTCTAGGATATGAGAGCTATATCCTAAATATCTAGGCCAAAATTAACTTGGTTAGGATACTAGAGTGTCCTTACTATCTAGCAAGCACTACCTTTGTCACGCCCCAATTCATAGAGTCATTTATTTACATATTTTATCTCTTGGAATCGATCGTCCTCGTTTGGGCGTGATGCTGTACAAGTCTGGTATTGCACTTGTACAAGGCAAAGATGGTACATAATCGACCAGCGGCAGAAGCAGATAAATTAAATTTAATGAGGACAATCTTTCTCATTGAATAGAAGTACATCACTTCTTTATAGCAGCGGAGAAAAAGAGTAACTTGAAGCCACACAGAGATATGTAGAACTTTATTCTCTTTATTGATAATTGAAGAAGAGTACAAGACTTGTATTGAAGTACAATGATTACAGCACA
This sequence comes from Iris pallida, assembly GCA_029216955.1. Classification (NCBI taxonomy): domain Eukaryota; kingdom Viridiplantae; phylum Streptophyta; class Magnoliopsida; order Asparagales; family Iridaceae; genus Iris; species Iris pallida. The sequence continues at coordinate 24,769,617 of JANAVB010005598.1, forward strand.
TCTCACTTTATATTGAAAACCAACTGAACAATGCTATACGGCTTACATTTGATATTTGGATACAATAGATTATAACTCGATATACCGACTTGGCTTACAATCTCACTGGTACAACTGATTATAATGTTCCATACATTATGTCCTTTATAAACAGAAGACATCATCTTGTGCAAGGAGAGCTTCTGTATGCCCAACAAATCTTTGATGCCGCGGAACCAATCCAGCTAATCTTCGTGTGTAGAACATTCCAAGCACGAGCACCTGTCCACAAAACCTGGGCCAGCACATCATCTATGTACTGGCGAGTAGAATCCAACCCACTCGCATAAACCAACATTAAAGTGATCATTTAAGCAAGCATTTATTAGAGTGATCTTTCTACTTGGAGCCTAACATCAGTTTACAGTTCATGGACAATAATCATGGTGAAGCATGTAAACATATTCTTATTAGCATTCATGTGGACAATTCATTTTAGCATTCTTCGTGTTATCATGCAAAGGCATCATTCCGACATACTAGGTGTTATCATGAAAAGGCATCATTGAGGCATACTAGGTGTTATCATGAAAAGGTATCATTGAGGCATACTAGATGTTATCATTGACAACTTAAATATGTTATGACAGTTCTCACTTCAAGCATCACTTAGCATGTATGTTGTGTTTGAGCAATGATTAAAGCATGGCATCTTTCTAGCATACTGAATTTAACATGTTAAGCAGGATCTCATACTGAAAGGCTACATACAGCATCATTTACTTATTTGGAACGTAAGCACGCAAGTTAAACCAACACCTATATTGAATTATCACATTAAGTGATTTCTTACCGATAGCCGACTCCCTCAGACCTGCATCAAATACAGGTTAGCTGATATACTTACTCTGCCTGCATACGACATTCGTTAGCATGCATCCTGATTACATGACCACTGGTGGTTGTGCACCATGTCGACGTGCCATATAGGACTTCATAGGGTATGGGATGTGCCCTTCACCAGGTTGCGAGCCCGAATGAGGATCCCAATCCCGTGCTACCAAAGCACCAATTTCTCCTAGGCCGACTCGATCCCACCGCCGCGGGTACTGTTCGAGGAAATCCTTGTATACAAGTACGTCTATGGTCATGCGAATGCGTGTCTGACCCGATCGTGTTCGAAGTCACATGATACAATAATAAGATAAGAAAAGGCAACAGTTCATCATCTTATCTTTCCAATATTTCCACCTGTTCACTTGGTGATCTCAATGATCCCAAGCCTCATCATTTCTCATTGCATCAATCATTGCAACATTTCTCATATCATTCCTTTCTAATAGGAACAAATAATATTTCATTCATATCGATAGGACCTGTATCATTTCATTCATATCATAGGGACAGTATTCTTTCTTTCATTGCTTATAAGGAAGCAAACAACAGCAACAGTTATACAAAATGTACATGATTCTAGTGTTTCATTCAATTCTTTGTGTTAATAGCATAGCCAGTTTATTACTCATATAGCATTCTCATAGCATCTCATTACTCAAGTATTCATTCATTTCATCAACATTAAGCAACAGGGACATTATCAATTCATTCTCAGGCATCAAGTTATATTAGCAGTTCGAGCGTGATTCAATCAGCAGTTCAACATTCATGTCTTATTCATTCAATGATTTCCAGCATATGCATCTCTATCGATTTAGCAACTAAAGCATCATATCACAATTATTCTACATTCAAGGTAAGAAACATTAGGGACATATTCATATTCATAGCAACACGTTATTCCATTTATTAAGCATGCAGGAATAAGAAGGAAGGAGGATAGTTCCACTTGCCTCGCATAACAGTCTTCCTGCTCCAATCCCACTAAGCGTAGCTCCACCAGCGAGTCACGTTCCAATACCCATTCCGTCTAGCCAGCTAAGAAAGACTGCATCAGTCTCAACTCTCTTGATCTCCAACACAAGTCACGGTCCAACATTCTGATCCCATTCAACAAGCCAACCAAATGCCTCGTGCGGAGCGGGGCATTACATAATATACCACTCAGAAAAAGTTTCGTCCTCGAAACTTAAGAAAACAACTCATCTACTAGATTCACTTAATCACAATGAGTTACTCACTCAGCTTCAATTCAATATTCAGTTCAGCCCACTCGGTCATTTCAAAATAGCTATCCAACTGTATCATTTTAATTAATCAACGATTCTATCCATCCTTCTCTTTTTCAAATACTTGCCACTTCTTATTGATTCACCAATATCTTCCTTGCATTCTATCTTGGTCGCAACGCATCACTTCGTTTGGATCCATACACATATTTTAGACGTCCCCAAAATATATGCATTTCAGCCAAAGTCCGTACTAGTGCGATAAATTCTTCCCATAATGTTATCTCGGTCGCAACCTATCACTTCGGCTGGATCCATACACATATTTTAGGCGTCCCCAAAACATACGTACTTCAGCCAACTTTCATGATAGCATAATTCGATCAGCCACGATATAACTCTCTTTCCCAAATCAGACTTAACATCCTTTCAATTGACTTATCACTTTATTCCCTTGTCACAATCACTATCTTCCAGGCCACAACGCTTAATATCCGAAACAGCTCTCCATCCAATCATACTATTTTTTTAACATTCGGTCAAGGGTCTAACTTAGAGCCAATCATGTCAAGAGTTCACAACATGTAATCATATTCCTTCCCAAATCCAGCAATATTTTTCACCGAGGCAATTCATCTTTTTCTAAAAGATACAATCCGACATCACCAACTATCGATTACCGGAGTAAGGGTATAGTTCTGTGCAGCAGTCAAGGTTAACCCAGCTATCCAACTATAGATACCGATCCAACATTCTCGTCATGAGAAATCAATTTCCTCTCATAGAATAATCCACTACTCGATACATACAACTCAAGTCTCATCCCACAATTCTAGTTTCCGCTATAGGCCGACATATAATCCTCAAGGGTCAAACATCACTAAGGTTCATATTGAAGCATACATACAACATATCATCCTTAAGTCGTACTCATCACCATCTCTCGTTCAATGCCACAAGGTCATTCTATGGGTCGTCAACAGCCGTCTATTATTTAGTCCAGTCTCAATGGTTAGCTATTCTGACAGCTATACCTAATCATTCAGGTGACTCCCCTAGAGTGGACGGCTACTAGGGATCATGCTAGTTTCTTATTCTTAGGGTCAATAAGCAACTGACAGTTCTAAGGAACTCCACTCAAACCTATGGGTATCAACTCAGTCTGAATACTAATCTCTATTGTCGGCTATGCCAACAATTAGTATGTCCTCAACTGGTCACTAGGGTCAAGTCTATCTATCCAGGGTCTTCCTCAAGAAAATAATTTCCACAGAGGCTCATTCTAGACTTATCTAACGATCGACTAAGATCGATCTATCAACACTATGGTCAATTCCCAATCCGACATACGATCTTCATCGTTCTAATAATCCATCAAGTAAATTCCCAATGATTCAATTTCTATTTTAATCTTTTGTACCCATACGAATCCATAAGCCAAGGCTAACTATTCAAGTATCCTCGATTCCGATAGTCCTAACATAACTATGGAATTATACTATTCGGTCCTGTATGACAGAGTCCCACCACTAAGTCATAAGCCAACAATCTATATCTCAACCAACAGTCACCTATACCGACATTATCCAACACGTTTGTAATTTTTTGTTCCCATTTATTTCTCAATCATCACTATCTTGAGGGCATTCTTAAATCTCATGCAGCAATGGTCAAATAGTTCATCCATTCAATCCGACAATTTATGTATCACTTAACCATCCTCTAGGCAACACAATAGTCAAAGTGGCTACTTGTTACTTTTCTAATCCCATTAAATTCCTCAGCATACATGCACATAGGCAACGTCTATCCTTTGGTGATCAAGATGGATTAACATCTATTACACCTTAGGATCAAAACACAGATCTCTAATATTCCTTTGATTCACCGACAATATTTCCAAAACTTTCAGTTACGCAACCAACTTTGTATTAGCCACATTTAATTTACATCCAACCAATCGAAGTCAGCATTCAGATGTTCTAAGCTATAATATTCTCTAGCCAAATCTATTTACTCATAGCATACTAACGGTCTTACTAGTCTGAGTCAGCACTCGACTAAACAATTTCAAATCAAGCCACCGATTATAATTTCCGACAATCTTGCTATCCAACATAACATCACCGTCAAGGGACACTCGAGTCATCTAGCCACAATACATGACTCCCAGCTAATCTCGGCACTACCCAGTACTCGCAGATAGTCTCATTGTTATCCTATGGAAAGGGTCAACATACATCTCGTTCTGAGGTGGTAGAGGCAATATACCACTCAGAAACGAAGCCATCCTTAAACAATACAAACCCAATTCTATTCCGGACATTCATGATCTACAATGATCATAACACTTAGCCAACATCTCGGGGTCTCAATATCACAAGCCAATATTCTTAGGGTCTCAAAAAGTACTAGCCATCACCCCTGAGTCGACTCATTAGTTATGTCAAACTCATCCATCAATTATTTTATTCCTAATTCTTTCCCAATATCACATGCAATCTCAACTTGTTACAGCAAACCCAGCCACTTTTCTTTATTCCCAACATTCCAAACAGCCTTCACAACATAACATACTATGGCATCGAGTCATTGTTAGGTTATTTGTGTCCAAACCAACAACAATCATTCATTCAGGGGCATCATAATGTATATAGACTTATTGTATGGAATATCCAGTGAGCAGCCAAGAGGGTCAACAAACTTTCAAGCACAGATAACATAAGGATGATTACCGAACAACAATAGCATAATCGCGGAAGCAATCTTTGATTTAATCGCGGAAGCAACATTGAGTGATCGCGGAAGCAACTTTAGTTAATCATCGATGCAACTTTGATTTGAAATAAATCAAAGAAGAGACCAAGGACGTAAAGCCGTGCTCTGATACCAATTTGTCACGTCCCGATTCATAGATTCATTTATTTACATATTTTATCTCTTGGAATCGATCGTCCTCGCTTGGGCGTGATGCCGTACAAGTCTGGTATTGCACTTGTACAAGGCAAAGATGGTACATAATCGATTATTCTTCAAATAGGAACACATCGCCGCGGTAGAAGCAGATAAATTGAATTTAATGAGGACAATCTTTCTCATTGAATAGAAGTACATCACTTCTTTATAGCAGCGGAGAAAAAGAATAACTTGAAGCCACACAGAGATATGTAGAACTTTATTCTCTTTATTGATAATTGAAGAAGAGTACAAGACTTGTATTGAAGTACAATGATTACAGCACATCTCACTTTACATTAAAAACCAACTGAACAATGCTATATGGCTTACATTTGATATTTGGATACAATAGATTACAACTCGATATACCGACTTGGCTTACAATCTCACTAGTACAACTGATTACAATGTTCCATACATTACGCCCTTTATAAACAGAAGACATCATCTTGTGCAAGGAGAGCTTCTGTATGCCCAACAAATCTTCGATGCCGCGGAACCAATCCAGCTAATCTTCGTGTGTAGAACATTCCAAGCACGAGCACCTGCCCACAAAACGTGGGTCAGCACATCATCTATGTACTGGCGAGCAGAATCCAACCCACTCGCATAAACCAACATTAAAGTGATCATTTAAGCAAGCATTTATTAGAGTGATCTTTCTACTTGGAGCCTAACATCAGTTTACAGTTCATGGGCAATAATCATGGAGAAGCATGTAAACATATTCTTATTAGCATTCATGTGGACATTTCATTTTAGCATTCTTCGTATTATCATGCAAAGGCATCATTCCGGCATACTAGGTGTTATCATGAAAAGGCATCATTGAGGCATAGTAGGTGTTATCATGAAAAGGCATCATTGAGGCATACTAAATGTTATCATTGACATCTTAAACATGTTATGACAGTTCTCACTTCAAGCATCACTTAGCATGTATGTTGTGTTTGAGCAATGATTAAAGCATGGCATCTTTCTAGCATACTGAATTTAACATGTTAAGCAGGATCTCATACTGAAAGGCTACATACAACATCATTTACTTATTTGGAATATAAGCACGCAAGTTAAACCAACACCTATATTGAATTATCATATTAAGTGATTTCTTACCGATAGCCGACTCCCTCAGACCTGCATCAAATACAGGTTAGCAGATATACTTACTCTGCCTGCATACGACATTCGTTAGCATACATCCTGACTACATGACCACTGGTGGTTGTGCACCATGTCGACGTGCCATATAGGACTTCATAGGGTATGGAATGTGCCCTTCACCAGGTTGCGAGCCCGAATGAGGATCCCAATACCGTGCTACCAAAGCACCAATTCCTCCTAGGCCAACTCGATCCCACCGCCGCGGGTACCGTTCGAGGAAATCCTTGTATACAAGTACGTCTATGGTCATGCGAATGCGTGTCTGACCCAATCGTGTTCGAAGTCACATGATACAATAATAAGATAAGAAAAGGCAACAGTTCTTCATCTCATCTTTCCAATATTTCTACATGTTCACTTGGTGATCTCAATGATCCCAAGCCTCATCATTTCTCATTGCATCAATCATTGCAACATTTCTCATATCATTCCTTTCTAATAGGAACAAATAACATTTCATTCATATCGATAGGACCTGCATCATTTCATTCATATCATAGGGACAGTATTCTTTCTTTCATTGCTTATAAGAAAGCAAGCAACAGCAACAGTTATACAAAATGTACATGATTCTAGTGTTTCATTCATTTCTTTGTGTTAATAGCATAGCCAGTTCATTACTCATGTAGCATTCTTATAGCATCTCATTACTCAAGTATTCATTCATTTCATCGACATTAAGCAACAGGGACATTATCAATTCATTCTCAGGCATCAAGTTATATTAGCAGTTCGAGCGTGATTTAATCAGCAGTTCAACATTTATGTCTTATTCATTCAATAATTTCCAGTATATGCATCTCTATCGATTTAGCAACTAAAGCATCGTATCACATTTATTCCACATTCAAGGTAAGAAATATTAGGGACATATTCATATTCATAGCAACACGTTATTCTATTTATTAAGCATGCAGGAATAAGGAGGAAGGAGGACAGTTCCACTTGCCTTGCATAACAGTCTTCCTGCTCCAATCCCACTAAGCGTAGCTCCACCAGCGAGCCACGTTCCAATACCTATTCCGTCTAGCCAGCTAAGAAAGACTGCATCAGTCTCAACTCTCTTGATCTCCAACACAAGTCACGGTCCAACATTTTGATCCTATCCAACAAGCCAACCAAATGCCTCGAGCGGAGCGGGGCATTACACCTTAGTCTAGTTACACTAGCATTAATTACCTATAATTCCTACCATGTCTACACTCACACATTACACCCCAAGCCGTCCTGCATGCTAATAGGCATGGTAGGCATGCCTTCATTCCTCACTCTCTAAAACACACATACACATATATATGTATATCACAGTTAGATATATAGATATATACATCTATATAGAAGCACACAACTGATACACTCTAAGGGTCGGTTTTCAGAAAATTTTTACTTATTCAGTGACTTATGCAGATGAAGAACTGGCATTGTCCTTGACACAGTGAACATATACACCATGAACCCAAACTCCATATTGACATTTACTAATCCAAACACCACCAAACTAATGGATAACACCCAATATGGATAACACATTATTTAGCCAATATATAAACTCAGATGAATTTGAGAAGCAAAGGCCCCCGCCGCCCTCGACCAAAGCCCGCCACCCAGCCCCCGACGCCCTCGCCCCAAGCCCGCTACCCAGCCCCCGACGCCTACGCCCCAAGCCCGCCGCCCAGCTCCCGACGCCCCCGCCCCAAGCCCGCCGTCCAGCCCCCGATGCCCCGCCCCAAGCCCGCCGCCCTCGCTGTTCCTACGACACCGCGAGAGAGAGAGAGAGATCAAGAGAGAGAGAGAGAGGGAATTACCTTCGTGAGCGAGAGAGGAGAGGACGCTGACGCCGATAACCGAAGCCGCGGAAGAGAGAGAGAGAGAGGAGAGAGAGTGAATTTGGAGGAAATACGAAAAGTTCCCCCCGCCATTTCAATTCAAGTCTGGAATGTATATTTAGCGACGGACTAGCGACGGATTAAAATCCGACGCCCGTTAGTCGCTATATTTGACACTTGCCGACTGAATATTCGTCGCTACGTAGTCGAAGAATTGTCCTGCCAATTCTCAACACAATTCTTGCCAAATAATCGACTGAATAGCAATAGCTGACTATCCGTCGCTATAACTCCGACGCCCTAGCGACGGATGTGCGACCTTTCTTTCTCCTAAAAATAAAATAAAAAATATAACGGCTTGTCGTCGATAATCCGTCGGCTAGTTGCCACAAAGCCGTCGCAAATGCAGACGGAAAATTTCTGTCGCTAATTTTTGGTCGCTAATTTACTGTATTTTGGTAGTGAAAGGTCGGGATGAAGTATTTCATTACTTTCATCGACGACTTCTTAAAATACGTATTCGTTTATCTGCTCAAGTCTGAAGATGAAGCATTTGAGAAGTTTAAGGACTTGAAGGCTGAAGCCGAACGTCAAACCGGACAACAACTCGAGAGACTCAGAAGTGATCGAGGTGGTGAGTATAGGTCTCATGAATTAGCATCATTCTGCAGAGAATATAGAATTATCAACGAGACAACAGCTCCGTATTCCCTTCAATCAAATGGTGTTACAGAAAGGAAGAAAAGAACATTAACAGAGATGATGAACTCGATGTTATTGACTGTGGGTCATCCAAATTGCTTTTGGGGTGAAGCAGTGCTTACGACAATATTCATATTGAATAGAGTGCCACTTACTACTTCAGAAGTCACTCCTCATGAACTCTGGTTCAAGTCAGACCCGACTTGAATGTCATTCGAGTGTGGGGGTGTCTGGCATATGTAAAGCTTCTAGATTTGAAGATTCAGAAGCTGGAAACGAGGACTATGAAGACTATATTCTTGGGTTATGCTGACAAGAGTGATACTCGAATTTTCTTAGATGTTGAGTCAAATCGCATCATTGAATCTCGTGATGAAGAATTCTTTAAAGATAAATTTGTAAGGTACATGAACATTATTTTTGCGGACATTTTGGAGAACAGTATGAGTGCACAGGAAGCTCAAGTTCCTAATGAAGAGGTAGTCCAAGAAGAAGTTGTTGCTGTAGAAATAATGGTTGAACCAGAACTCGTAGAACTAGTATCTAAGCGAGTGAGGAGACTGAAGGACTTTGGAGAGGATTTTGTTACTTATTATGTGGAAGCAGATCCGCTTACCTATGATGAGGTGATAAAGAACATAGATACTATCTTTTAGAAGGAGGCTATTAATGATGAGTATGACTCAATAACCTCCAACAATACATGGGTGTTGGTCGACCTGCCTGAATGAGCAAAACCAATCAGATGTAAATGGATCTTCAAAAAGAAGATAAATACTGATGGAACTATTGACAAGTCCAAGGCAAGATTAGTTGCCAAGGGATTTTCTTAGAAGTAAGGGATCGATTATTTCGACACAAATGCTCCAGTAGCACGATGACGACCATCAGAATGTTGATTGCTCTGAGCACAATTTATAACCTGGTAATTTATCAAATAGATGTTATAACCACTCTCCTGAATGATGAATTGACCGAAGAGATTTACATGCAATAGCCAGAAGAATTCGTCGTCAAGTGCCTCGAAGACAAAGTCTGTAAGTTGGTAAAATCTCTGTATGGTCTGAAGCAATTTTCCAAAATGTGGCATGAGAAGTTTGAAAAAGTCATAAGATTAAATGGCAATAGGGTCAGCGAGACAGACAGGTGTGTGTACACAAAGTTCACTGACGGGAGAGGAGTTGTCGTTTGTTTGTACGTAGATGACATGCTGATCTTGGGTACAGATCTAGAAAGTGTCACTGAGACAAAAAAGTTCCTCTCGTCTAAGTTCAGCATGAAGGACTTAAGGAAAGCTGATGTTATCTTGGGGATAAAGATTATCCGAACAAAAACTGGAGAGGCATTGTCACAATCTCATTACATTAAGAAGAAGCTAAAGCCAAATCTAGGGGAAAGCATCCGACAATTGTAGTATTCAAGCATCATCGAGAGTTTAATGTATGCGACTACTGCCACAAGGCCTGACATAGCTTTTGCCATGGGGATGCTGAGTCAGTTCATGAGCAATTCAGGTGTGGACTACTGGAAAGCTACGAAGATGGTTATGAGATACCTCAAAAGGACTCAGAAGTATGCTCTGCACTGCTACAGAGATCCAAAAGTAGTAGAAGGCTTCAGCGATACAAGTAGGTGCTCAGAAATAGAGAATGAAAGGTCCATAGGAGGATACATCTTCTCCATAGGTAGAGCTCCTATATCGTGAAAGTCGAAGAATCCGACTTTGTTGTCTCATTCTTCTATGGAATCTGAGTTATATGCACTAGCGACTGCAGTGGAGAAAGCAGAGTAACTTCGGGAGCTCATATATAATTTACCAATGATTAGTGTACAGATACCGTCGGTACCAATATACTGTGACAACCAGGCAACAGCAGCGTTGGCATCGAATGACCTCTTTAATGGCAAGAAAATGACTGTACGCCTAAGGCATAGGGTAGAAAATGATCTTACTAAAAGATGAGTCATTATCGTAGTTGATGTTCAGAGTCAGGAGAATCTAGCAAATCTATTCACCAAATGTCTCAAGCGCCAGCTGGTTGAAGACACAACATGTAAGATGGGCTTGACGACACTATAATATTGTATCTTTGTAATTCTACTATAAAGTTTTATGCTATTAGTTCAAAAAAATCTACTAAGTATCTAGCTTTTAGTTTAAAGAAGGAGCATTGACTGAAAGAATACCAGGAGTAGTGGGCAATCCTTTAGGATGTTATGGAGTTATAAACCGATAATCACTATTGTCTATTGATTGTTCTTTACAAAGAACAAAGTCCTGTGGGAGGATAGCTTGGAAGCCTTAATGAGTTCTCGGGCATCTGGGATGTCTGGCGTACTTTACAGGAATCACGGGTAGCACAATACTACAAAGGAGTACAGTACTCCATGCTACAGTGGGGTGACACCATATGAGGTACCTAGTATGGGTAAAGCCTCAACTTTGGGCCAAGTCACAATAGCGTAGCATCGCACATAGGCAAGAGGGCCTAATATTGTATGATGAAGAGTGGTAGGCAGTCCTACAAAGAGGCTGGGCCTCATGTTATAGTTGGTGACACCATATGAGGTAGTGCCTCGACTTTATATGCCATGTCACGGCGACATAACACCGCAAAGAAGCAAAAGGCTTCATGTTGGGTAGTTTGGCACTACAAAGAGGCTGAGCCTCATGCTAGAGGTGGTATGACACCACAGAAGGAAATGCCTCGGCTTTAGGCCATTTCATAGTGGTGTAGCACCGCAAGAAAGCAAAAGACTATTTAAAAGTACTCACCTACAATGTATAAATAGAGATATAGGTCGTCTCTTGAGAGAAATCTTATAGACAACCAAGATATATACACCAAAACTAAGCAGGAATAAGTCTTTTTTAATATGCAGTAAGAATCACAGTTGATGTCATTGTGTGAGTGAAAAGAATTATAGTTATGTTACAGAATTCAAGGTTTAGTCCATTCTTGTATCATGCTATCATTTAACCCATGTGGGAAGATTCAAGTCATAGCGACATCTATCCTAAATCAAGATGCACAGTTACTATGGGGAACGCTCAACTCATATATAGAGATATATGGAGGATTATTGGTGTTTTGCCTTAAAGACTAGAAAGATAGCCCCATATTGCCTAGGCTAAATAGATTGTATCTCTATATAAAGCTTTGATTGTGTTGAGAGATCATATGAGATGTGCCATGTGGGTGCCATATGGGGGTATTTTTTAGTAGAAAGAAGGCTAACCCAACAAAGAAACATTAATACTTTTTGTCATGCTCATAGAATTATTTTTCTATGGAGCTAAGCCCCGAAGGGGCTTAGCAACTCGCACTCGGACTAGGGCTCAGGCTCGGGCTCGGACTCGAACTCGGGCTCAAGGGCGCAAAGTGGCACTTTGTTGGCGCACTTTGTGTAATGCCCATATCTCGTATTACGTATTTGGGATATACGTACGTATTTAGACCCGTATTGTATATCTCCTTGTTTGGTTTGGCCTGACTTGACTTGGTTCGGCTTGGTTTTGTATAGTTCAATTTTGCTTGATTTTATGTGAACCAAACCACACCCACCTACCACCACCCTCTTCATTAAATATCCCACCAAATATTTCTCTCTCCACATTACTTCTTCTTCTTCACCATTACTTCTCCACCAACCTGAGAGAGTGGAGAGCTTAGGAAAGTGCATCTTGCTTCATGGAGGAAGTCTATTTTTATTGTTCCATTGTCTTCCTCATGTGTTTCTAACCCACTTTAGTACTTAGCATTTTTCATTTCTGTGGTTAATTTCTTGTAGATCTAGTTTTATGGTATTTTTGGTTTTCATGAGTTTTGATCTATCAAACTTGCATATTTTTGCTAGTTGATGGTTTCATGTTGCAAAGAATTTTATTCTACCCTAATTTGACTTATGGAAGTTCTGATTTGGACTCTGGATGACGAATTTATGGAGCTTTGAAGCATGGCTTCATGGTGTTCTTTTTCTCAAAAAGTGGAGAAGAAGAACAGTTCTCTGGCCGTATGGCCATTTAATCGAATTAATTATTTTGGCCGCATGAGTCTTTCCTTGTGTTGGTGTTTTTGCTTTTGGACTAGAAAAGATAGTCCCACATCGGCTACACCAAATGGTGAGTATCTCAATATAATGCATTGCTTGTGTTGACGTGTGCACATGAGGTGTAGTGGGGCACAAGTTTGTGCCATGTGGGAGTATTTTTATAGAAGAAAAAAGGATTAAATCCAACAAGGATGCAAGTTGATTTTTGTTGTGCGGACTCGGACTCGGACACGGACTCCAGGATGTCTTGTACATGAACATGAGTGTTCGGTGGGTAGACGTGGACTGGCACACTTCTATGCTGATTGTGGGATGATCTAAAACATCAAACTATATTTTTGAGTATTGGTATTTTAGTCCCACATCAGATAGGAGAAGAGGTGAAGTCTCAACTCCACTCTATAAATAGAGCCCCTTGGCCTCCTTTGAAAGATGCACCAAGAAGAGAGTTAAGAGAGTCTGTAAAGTCCAGAAAGCTCGTTCAAGTCTTAAATTTTGACTTACGATCGTTCCAGAAGTTCTTTGTGAACTTGCTGGTTCCTGGAAGCAGATCGTGGTGGGGCAAATCTTGCTTTGAGCAACGGTAATCTTAATCACCCCAGCAAGAACCTTTCCTCTTCTTCTTTCTTCTTTCTTCTCCTACATCTGAGTTGTAACTCAGTTCTGTCCGTCTGCAACTGCGATTGCAAGAAAGAACGTAAGATTTATTTTCTGAACTCAGTTCTGTCCGTCAGCAACTGCAATTGCGAGGAAGAACGTGAGATTTACTTTCTGATTATTGTTGCTTTTGTAATCAGATTTATATTCTAGTATTTCTCTTGGATCTCGAAAATAATCAGAAGGTGAACGTTTGTTGAACCTCTGATCTCGACATCGAGTCTATCATCTTTGATCAAGCCCCGGGACTAACAATCTCAAAGCGAGATCCTTGTAGGTGAAAAATTCTCGTGCTTCTCTCATCGATACCAGCTTTAACAAGTTGGAGAAATTTGACGGAGAATATTTCCAAATCTGGAAGAGGAAGGTCACCCTTAATCTTCAACTTGTGGACGTAGACTGTAGCTTCCCTTCCCGGAAATTTTTTTTCAAATTTTTTATTTATTTATTTGATTTAAATGGTGATTTATGATTTTATAAATCATTATTTAGTTAATTATTACGGCAGCTGATTTTAGCCATGGTTGAGATTTAGAGTACAAGACGACTAGGAATCATGGCACAGATAGTGCAGTGGCATGCTTTGACAAGTGTATTAGCCCTGGTAAGGAAGGTCGAGCCATAGAGATGTCACAACTAGGAAAACCAGGCCAAGTTGTAGCATGACCATTATAAATAAGTTTTATTAATTATTATTAGATTTATCGATTTTGCAGGAACCCGGTTGAACCAAGTTAGTCCGAACTGGGCCGAACCAAATCCAAGCCTAGGTAGACATGTAGTGGGACCAAGTATGGCCTTGTAGACATGTTTGGTAAGTGCAAGTATTTTTGTATATATTTTTTGAAATTGGCAATTATTTTCTAAGAATATTTGTTATAGGTAGATTATAGGTTTTATTATTATTAAATATTGTTTTACCATATTCGTACAATTTTCTGGACCCGAATAAAGGTGAATAGTATGAACTCACCAAAACACCATTTGATTATTTTATTATTATATTATTTTGTAGTGATTAAATAGATACATTTTTACTATTAGATATTATTATAATTGATTGTATTTAAATATTGTAAATTTGTGGTATATAAATATATATATAAAGTATATGTGTATGTGTATATAAGTATATACGATGTACGTGTATATTTGTGTGTATATATAAATATATAATAATATAAATGTGTAGGTGTACGTATATATATTCATTTTATATACGTGTGTGTGTAGGTATATAAATATATATAATCGTATATGTATTTATATATATAAAATGTGCGTGTATATATATATATATATATGTATATATGTGCAAATTTGTATATAAGTATTTATATATATAAATATTATGTGTGTGCATATATATAAATATGGTTATATATATAAAGAGTTATAGCTATATATATATATTAACTATATATATATATATGTAAAGAAAGGAATAAGAAAAAAGGAGAAACCAAATAGAGTAGGAGCTCAGCCCAGCCCGTATGAGCTCGGGCCAGGCCACAACTAACCCAAACCCATGAGCAGCTCAATGCCAGGCCGAGCCCAGCTCTGCTGAGAGCAACAAAAACAGCGCCACCCCGACCCATGTAAGCAGCATACATATGCGATCAAGAGCTCGTGGGATGAGAGTAAACCCTAACATCACCTCGACCTCACCAGCGCCGACCCTGGCCGTGCACCACCGCCGTGCGCCGCCGGCCAGTCGCGGATAACCGATCACGCGTACACAGGCGGAGCCAACGACAGCAACAACCGTCTTCCCGACCCCAACTTCGTAACAACGATTCGCCCCCGTCGGTCGACCGTTTTATGAGCTATCTTTTCAGGTATGACCCCGATCTATACCCCTTCAACTCCCTTCATCTAGTTTTAATTTAAATGAAACAGATTGCCGAGGAATTTGACGCAAAGTCGGATAATAAACTGCCCAAAACAGGACAGAATTTTGCGTTCGTGAACCTATTTTGGAAGGCGTTAAATCGCTGACCCATCGAGTAATTTAGAAATCCACCTGAAGAGGATTGTAGACAACCTATACGAGATTAAAACCTATTTGGTAGATCCATATTTTATTGAGTATGTACAAAGATATTCGAATTCAAAAATCATCAAAAATCTGTTTTCAAAATATTGAAAATCCTTCCACACGACGTGCGTCCCGCCATTTCGGGCGACGTGGTCGCGAACCGAAAGCATCGTAAGGTGCATAAAGGCTTCGTGGTCGTGTGGGCTTTGACGGAATTCAAATTGGTCGCGTGTGCATGACGAATTTGATGCGTATCCGTCAAAATTCACCGTATCGTGCACTTTGTAGATTCTCCAATTACTTTGTGCACGCTCGTCAGATCGAGGCGAAACTTATGCCAGCAGGATCGTATCATTATTCTGGTCCTGTATGCCAAGTTTGGTTCGATTCTGAGACAGTTGATAAATCGCCGTTTCACGGGCCCCACGGTCCGACTCAACGGGTGATTTTGTGCACGGCCCGCCGGAATCCAACTTTGGACATACGACTGGGTTTGTATCGGAAAACTGGATCCGTAGACATGTAGTTTGACGACTTTAGAGACCATTGACTTTGGCACGCTTTTCGGTGCAAAGCGGGTCCAACGACGGACATCATTTTTGCCCGAAATTACCGTTTTGCCCCTGCATCCAGAATTGGGCTTAAGGACAGGCAATCCTAGCTAAATTGACTATTCTGAGAATGCTGGCGATGTTTGTTTCAGCTTTCGAAGACAGTTGTGATGACTTGGACGTTATGGTGTACCAGTTGACTGTATTTATTGATTCTTCGCGCTGCCACCAGGCAAGTATATCTTGCCTTTCTACACAGCTTTATTTACTTGTACTGTCTATTATTTTATCCAGCTTTCTCATATTGTTGCCATGTATTTTTTCTATCAAGCTGGTATATTTTTATCATTGCTTTAGACAGTGTTCACAATTAGCCTTGTGTCTTATTGGTCGTGCCTTGATTGAGTCGTGCCTCCGTGTCTTGAACCTTTAAGCTAACCTGCGAGTCCACGATAGGGACGAGGGTTAGTAGTTATTGATGCTAGCCTGCGAGTCCACCCTAGGGACGAGGGTTAGTAGTAGATGCTAGCCTGCGAGTCCATACTAGGGACGAGGGTTAGTGGTATAGGATTACGCCTGCGAGTCCACACTAGGGACGAGGGTGATGCTAGCCTGCGAGTCCACACTAGGGACGAGGGTTAGTAGTAGATGCTAGCCTGCGAGTCCACACTAGGGATGAGGGTTAGTGGTATAGGGTTACGCCTACAAGTCCGCACTAGGGACGAGGGTGATGCTAGCCTGCGAGTCCACACTAGGGACGAGGGTTAGTAGTTCAAACCTGCGAGTCCACACTAGGGACGAGGGTTTGAGTATCCGATTTGATTGTCCGTTGACATCTTGACATGAGTTCTCTAGTCCTTGTTCAGCAGTTCATCTATGTGTAGACAATGTATAGATTCGTGCTTATTTCATTGCTCAATTTTACTTGTTTATTCTGTATCTTTCTCCATGCATAATAAACTGTTAGAAAGGCTCGTTTTTATGTATCTTGCTAGTCCTCTGAGGACCTGATGATCTCTTCAGGTTTAGCGACTGCATGGAGTTAGTTAGCAGAGCAGGATGGTAGAGGATTGCGATATATGATACAGGTACTTGCTTGTGATATTCTTTATTATCCTTTCGTGCTTTATATTCAATACCATGTTATATACTGCTTATTTATAGACTCATATTATTCTTGGAGTCTAATCGAACAATATGCTAATGGGCTGCAGACCATGACCCATACTTGTTCTTTTTTGATTATATGATTCATGTAGATTGAGATATAGTTTAGATTAGATATGATACCATGACCTTGACAGCTTATACGTACTCGATTCGGGCTGGAGTTCGCTCGATACGTAGCTGGCTTGCTCACGAGCTCGCATCCGAAAAGCGGGTGCGGGTCGTGACATAGATCACGTGTTGATTGAGGATGAACCGATGATTCCAGAAGGAGGAACTGCCGATGCTATTGCTGCTGCACTCGTCAAGCAGAGCAAATGGAAGAGAGAAAACAACATATATAAACTGCCGATTCTCAATTCTATGGAAAACTCTCTGGCAGAGTCATATTCTAAGAAGGTGAAGGCCAAAGAGATCTGGGATTCTTGGAGAGGCTATATGAAGATATTGCGAACATATCTAAAATCTTCATCGTCGAGAAGTACCACAAGTGGCTCTTCAAAGACAAGATGGCGATGCTACCTCAAGTGAAGGAATTTCTGAAGGTGTGCCAGAAGTTAGATGACGAGAAGATGCCCCTCGTCGACAAGTTTGTCGTTGGAGGGATAGTCTCAAAACTTTCTGCTGGTTGAGCAACTTCTATGCTAGAATGCATCAGAAGAAGCTGGACATTAGCTTGGAAGATCTTCTAAAAGAGATCCACGTTGAGGACGAAATGCGATCTTAATAGAAGATGGACTCTTTGTCTAACCAACTGGCTAAGGCCAACTTGGTGCAGACAAGAGAGTTCAAGGGGAAGCAGGTGGCTTCTCATCACAAGAAGAAGGACTCCACTAATCTGAAAGTGAAGGGTCCTTCGTTCAAGCAACAGAAGTTCAAGTCCCACATAACTTGCTTCCACTGTGGCAAGAATGGCCACAACAAGAGTGCATACAAATCCAAGCCCAAACCAAAATAACAGGTATAGCTAAACTTGGTTATTTTGATTACTTAACTTGGTTGCTATTGTTGCTTAAATTGAGTTATCTAGCGTGGTAGCTGACTAGTGGTCTGACACTAGTGCATCTGACCACGTGTGCTCTCAAAGGAGCTATTCAACAAGGAAGAGCCATGTTATGAAGAAGGTCTCGATGGCGAACATATATCTAGCAGAAGTTCTAAAGATCGAGATAGTGGTTATTAACCACTGACAAGGACACTGGAATGCGTGTTGCACGTACCAGAGATTTTTTGGTGATCTGATCTCAGAAAGTCTGTTATCTGATATAGACTTGAAAGATGGACATTCATACTAGCCAGATGGTAATTTCTTGGCGAGGAACATGCTTCGAAAAGATGTTCGGTACTGAAGAAATGTTCGAACTTCTACTGATGGTGATGAAGTTACTTCATTGAGTGGACTAAGAGTTGTTCCATGACAGAAGCAGACTCAAGCTGTCCTACCGGGACCTTATTTTCGAAATGTGGGGGTAAGGAGATGGAGGAGTTTAAGGTCTGTGCAGATATAAGACTGTTGGGAAGCTGCTCAGATGATTGAACTAAAGTTCTGATCATCTGGAGTTAGTACACTCAGATATCTGTGATTTTTATCAATTCTCCACAGAGGCCGGTTCGAAGTGTTTATCGAAGTGCACGTTCGCATGACTTCTCAAGTAGAAGGATGCAGCATTCGAGTAGTTCAGAGACTTCAGGGCTAAAGCTGAACGTTAAATCGACCTATAACTACTCAGAAGTGATCGAGATGTAGAGTATAGGTCTCATGAATTCGCATCGTTATGCAAAGAACATGAAATCATCAATGAGACTACTGCTCCGTATTCTCCTCAATCTAACGGGATAGCAGAGAGGAAGAACAAAATATTGATAGAAATGATGAACTCAATGCTGTTAACTGCGGGTCTTCCTAAATGGTAATGGAAATAAGCTACATTGACGACCACTTTTATTCTAAATAGATTGTCGTATGCAACTTCGGACATAACTCCTCATGAACTCTGGTTCAAAGTCAGACCTAACTTGAATGTCATTCGAGTGTGGGGGTCTCTGGCTTATGTGAAGTTCCCAGATCTGAAGATTCAGAAGCTGGGGACTAGGACTATGAAGACGATCTTCTTAGGGGTATGTCGAGAAGAGTGATGCTCGGAGATTTCTTGATATTGAGTCAAATCATATCATCGAATCTCGCGATGCTGAATATTTTGAAGACAAGTTTATAAGGCACAAGAACATTGTTCTAATGGACATTCCGGAGAATGATGAAGGTGCAAAGGTGACTGAGATCTTCAATGAGCCAGTGGTCCAAGATGAAGTTGCTACTGAGGAGACAACGATTGAACCAGAACTCGTGGAGCCGTCATCGAAGCGAGTGAGGAGACCGAAGAATTTCGGAGATAACTTCGTCACCTATCATGTGGAAGCAGATCCGCTTACCTATGATGAGGTGATGAAGACCAGAGATGTTGTTTTCTGGAAGGAGGCGATAGACAATGAAATTGAATCAACCACCTCCAATAATACTGTGTTGGTTGATCTACCTGAAGGAGCAAAACCTATCGGATGTAAGTGGATCTTCAAAAAGAAGATAAAAGCTGATAGAACCATTGACAAGTTCAAGGCCAGGCTAGTGGCAAAGGGGTTTTCCCATAAGCTGGGGATCGACTACTTTGAAACGTATGCTCTAGTAGCCCAGATAACCACCATCAGAATGTTGATTCCTCTCGCAGCGATACATAAGATGATGATATATCATATGGATGTGAAAATGCATTCCTGAATGGCGAGCCGACCAAAGAGATCTATATACAACAACCAGAAAGGTTTGTCGTCAAAGGTCTTGAAGACAAAGTCTGCAAGTTGGTAAAATTTTTGTACAGTTTAAAGCAAGCTCCCAAAATGTGGTATGAGAAGTTTGACAAATTCATAAGGTCAAATGGCTACAGGGTCAGTGAAACAGATAAGTGCGTCTATTTGAAGTTTGCTGACGGAAGAGGAGTCATCGTTTGTCTATATGTGGACGACATGCTAATCCTAGGTACGGATATAAGCTGTGTCACGGAGACAAAGAAGTTCCTCTCGACGAAGTTCAGTATGAAGGACTTGGAGGATGCTGATGTTATCTTCAGACTTAAGATCATCCGGACAGACATTGAATTAGCGCTGTCACAATCTCATTACATTGAGAAGATGCTCACTCGATACGGGTATTATGATCTTCTTTAATTGATACGCCGTACCGGGGTAATCAGAAGTTGGAGCCAAACTCGAAGAAAAGCGTCAGGCAGCTGGAGTATGCAAGCATAATCAGGAGTTTAATGTATGACACTATTGCCATAAGGCCTGACATAGATTTTGTCGTAGGAATGTTGAGTCGTTTCACGAGCAATCCAGGCATTGAGCACTGGAAAGCTGTGAAACGGGTTATGAGATATCTCAAAAAGACTCAGACATATGTACCGCACTACAGCGGAGATCCGCCGGTAGTAGAAGGCTTCAGTGATGCCAGTTGGTACTCAGAATTAGAGAGCGAGAGGTCCACATGTAGATTCATATTCACTATAAGTGGAGCTGCTATATCGTGGAAGTCGAAGAAGCAGACTATGCTCTCGCGATCATCTATGGAATCTGAGTTCTTTGTACTTGATACCGCAGCAGATAAAGTAGAGTGGCTTCGGGAGCTCATGTATGATCTTCTAGTAGTTGGAGCGTAGATACCGACAATTTTGATATACTGCGACAACCAGGCGACTGCAGCGGTGGCATCGAATGATCTCTTTAACGGGAAGAAGAAAACTGTACGGTTGAAGCACAGGGCAGTGAACGATCTCATCAAGAAAGGTGTCATTACATTGATTGATGTTCAGAGTCAGGAGAACCTGGCGGATCCGTTTACCAAGGGCCTCAAGCGCCAGCTGGTCGATGACACAGCTTGTAAAATGGGTTTGAAGGCATTCTGATATTGTGTTATTACAATCCTACCATAAAGTTTTATGCTATTAGTTCAAAGAGAAATCTACTAGACATCTAGCTTTTGGTTCAAGGGAGGACTATTAACCAGAAGAATATCAGAAATGGTAGATACTTGTCCTCTGTGACATGGAGATGTTACGGACCTACAACTACTGTTGTCTTCTACGGAAAACGGATCCTGTGGAAAGATTGGCTTAAATGCCTTAATGAGTTCTCAGACAGAGTGAATGCCTGGAGTGCTTTACAGAAAGCACGGTAGTGCAGCACTACAAGGAGTATAACTTCATTCTACAGTGAGGTAACTTCACCATGAGGTTCCCAGGTAGGGATAATACCTCGACTTTGCAAGCCAAGTCACAGCGGAGTAGCACCGCAAATAGGCAGGTAGCCTAATGCTGTATGATAATCGTAATAAAGAGAGGTAGACATCACTACAAAGAGGATGATGTCCTCATGTTACAGTAGCATGACACCATAAAGAGGTATCAGGTAGGGTAAAGCCTTGGCTTCGTAAGCCATATCATAGCGGCGTAACACCGTACGGAAGCGCAAGGCTTCATGCTGGGTAGTTTGGCACTACAAAGAGGCTTGTGACCTCATGCTACAGTAGTATGACACTACGATGAGGTACCCAGGTGGGGTAAAGCCTCGGCTTTAAGCCATGTCATAGCGGTGTAGCACCACAAAGAAGCACAATGCTTCATGCCATGACTCTTTATAAAGAACTTACCTATAGAGTACGGACAGAGATATCAGGCCGTCTCTTGAGGGTAAACTTGTAGACGTCCAAAAATTATACACTGAAACCAGGCTGGCACAAGGCCTTCAATGTGTAGCTAGAAGCACAGTTGATGTCATTATGTGAGTAGGAAAAATTGCAGTTATGATGCAGAATTCAAGGCTTAGTCCATTTTTGTATCATGCTGTTATTTAACCTATGCGGGAAGATTCAAGTCGTGGCGACAACTCTTCTAATGCATGATGGACAGTCACTGTAGGGAACGCTCAACCCATATATTGAGATATGTGGGGGATTGTTGGTATTTTTGCATTTGGACTAGAAAAGATAGTCCCACATCGGCTACACCAAATGGTGAGTATCTCAATAAAATGTATTGCTTGTGTTGAGGTGTGCACATAAGGTGTAGTGGGGCAAAGGTTTGTGCCATGTGGGAGTATTTTCCTAGAAGGAAAAAGGATTAAATCCAACAAGGATGCAAGTTGATTTTTGTTGTGCGGACTTGGATTCGGATACGGACTCCAGGATGTCTCGTACATGCACGGGAGTATTCGGGGGTAGGCATGGACTGGCACACTTCTATGCTGATTGTGGAATGATCTAAAATATCAAACTCTATTTTTGAGTATTGGTATTTTAGTCCCACATCGGATAGGAGAAGAGGTGAAGTCTCAACTCCACTCTATAAATAGAGCCCCTTGGCCTCCTTTGAAAGATGCACCAAGAAGAGAGTTAAGGGCCGTTCAAGTCTCAAATTTTGACTTACGAACGTTCCATAAGTTCTTCGTGAACTTGCTGGTTCCTGGAAGCAGATCGTGGTGGGGCAAATCTTGCTTTGAGCAAAGGTGATCTTAATCACCCCAGCAAGAACCTTTTCTCTTCTTCTTTCTTCTTTCTTCTCTCTACTTCTTCTTCATCTGAGTTGTAACTCAGTTCTATCCGTCTGCAACTGCGATTGCAATAAAGAACGTGAGATTTATTTTCCGAACTCAGTTCTGTCCGTCAGCAACTACGATTGCGAGGAAGAACATGAGATTTACTTTCTGATTATTGTTGCTTTTGTAATCAGATTTATATTCTACTGTTCCTCTTAGATCCCGAGAATAATCAGAAGGTGAACGGTTGTTGAACCTCTGATCTCGACATCGAGTCTACCATCTTTGATCAAGCCCCGGGAATAACACCTTGCACAGCCGCATATGGCACTGCTTAGCTAGCATGGCCACTATTTTTGCATTGGCCGCATAAGAATTATTGCATGGCTTTTATTATTATTATTTAATATAATATTTGCTGGCCGCATAAGAAAATATTTGTGAGCCGCATGAATTCTTGATGGCCGCATATGGAAGCAAATGAGCCACATGGCTTGCTTTTATTATTTTTCATACATCAGCACTAAGTGCTTGCATGGGAGTAAAAATTGGCCGCATGGCTTTGCTTTTATTATTTGCATGCATAGCAATTCATTGGAACACTTGGCCGCATATGTATTAGTATTTAATGTATTAATATTTAATGCAATTTCGAGCTGGCCGCATGGGGAGCTAAAGCTCAGCCGCATGCCATATTTGATTTAATATATTATATTATTAATGCATGCTCTAGCATCAGCCGCATACCATATTAGATTTAATGTATTATATTTTTAATACATGCTCTAGCATCAGCCGCATACCATATTAGATTTAATGTATTATATTATTAATGCATGCTTTAGATTAATGCATGATATTAATGCATGGCCTTATTTATGCATGCAACTGTTGTATGCCTTTTTAGCATTTGCTTTTGGCCAACTAATGGAAGCCGTATGGAACTAAAGTGAGCCGCATATAGCTTTGCTGCCATGGTATTTTTAATTTGTATGCATGCAAGCTTTGCTTGCATGCTTAATATTCTTGGCCGCATGCATTTTTGCTTGCGTCAGCAATATTATTTTGCATGCAATTGTATTATTTGCATGCAAGCTTTGCTTGTATGTTTGTGCATTTAATTAATTGCATGCAATAGTGCTAGGCCAATATTGTATGCTGGCCGCATATGCCCCTCTCCAATAATTGCCCAGCCGCATATGGCCAACTGCTTGTATAGCCAGTTAAATAATAATTTATGGCCGCATGATTGCTTGTATGAATATTTAAATTGAACCGCATGGTTTACTTACATTAATTACGGGTCCCACTATTTTTGTCTTATTTGTCTTTATAATTATATTATTATGATTAAATATTGGGTGATTCTAAGTTGCTTCTCTAAGCACTAATGGTTAGTGTAATGGTTGATAATGACTTGCTGGCCGCATGAAAATTTTCCTGAGCCGCATGAGTCCTCCACGTCCTTGCCCCTACAAATATTTAATTACCACTTGTATGCTAGTGCCATTAATTTGTTCCCTGACACGATGGTGACCCGTTGTGGTGTACCTTTGACAATTGACATGACATAATAGTGGCCCGACGTGGCGTACTCTTGACATGATAACTTGATATGATAATTCTTGATAGTGGCCCGCCGTGGCGCACTCTTGACAAGTTAATCTGGCCTGATATATATATTTTGAAGGCTGTTGCGACGGCCAGCTTGACATGACAAGATTGAATAATCTGGACACCGTGAACGATTGTCCTTGTACAAATGAACCTGATCCTGTACAAGATTGTTACGTGACCTGATTTCTTATTTTATCTTACCGATAAATGGTGGAAGAAACCAAGTTCTGTTCAGATAAAGGGTTACAACCCCGGTTCTTGTTTGGTTTACGGGTTGTAACCTGGTTATCTGAATAGTCCCATGGTTATCTCATCGTATATCGCATGTTATGATTTTCCTTAATTACTGTCTTTTATTATGTAATTATATTCTTGCGCCAATTGCTGGTTTTAGTTCCTAAGTGAAGCCTCCTTTGTGACACTTGCTCTTTCTGGGGTCTGACCTAGCTGGTTTTGTATGGCCAGATTTTAGAGCAGCTCCAGAGGATCTACCGACTTTCCAGCCCGATGGTGACCATCAAGCATAACCAGGGTAACGAGTGGGTTATTTTTGGCTCTTCCAATCTATTGTAAAAATTATTCTTTTGAGGCATTTAGTCGGCGAGCACGTGTTAGCTCGTATTGCACCTTTATTTACTGTCTGCCTATGGGCTATAGCATGATTGACAGATCCTAGGGTTGATCATGTATTGACTAAAACTCCTGCTAGTCCTCACATTTTGTAACGACTAGCTTCATGATCAGCTGAATATGTAATATTTGGGGTGCCTTACTATTGTATATTTGATGATCTTACATCTTGTAATATTTACTTACTTGCTTGTGATTGAGAAACTAGACTTGTTATTGACCATAAGAGACTGATGGATTGTAGTTAAACTCTCATATATCTAGACAGCCGTGACCGTATAGTGAGGTAGATTCTATTTCATTATACGTAGCTGGCAATGTATGCCCCCGCTCTCCAGTATTCTGGTTCTGGGGCGTGACAGGGTTTAAGTGATGGCCCATACAGGTCTTGTAAATCAAGATACGTGAGGGTTTACCGAATAGATGTCTCAATCAGCACTCGTCCTTGATCTCTGACCGAATCTTCTAATCCCTGAGATTCTCGACCTGATCACATGCTTGTATCGTTGATCTG
This sequence comes from Iris pallida, assembly GCA_029216955.1. Taxonomy (NCBI): domain Eukaryota; kingdom Viridiplantae; phylum Streptophyta; class Magnoliopsida; order Asparagales; family Iridaceae; genus Iris; species Iris pallida. The sequence continues at coordinate 24,795,179 of JANAVB010005598.1, forward strand.
CCTTGGTCCTTCCTTATTGTTCTATATGTCGTCTTCTTCAGCGATATTATTCCTGGTCCTATCGATCAGCAAGGCGAAGCACCTTCCGTGGTCCAGCAGCAACAAGAAGATCAGGCCCAGCACTCAGTATCAGCCTTTCGGAGATCCAGAACCCCCGATGCAGCCAGCCCAGCCCGCAGGACAGGATGATGGAGCCTTAGTAGGACTTATCAAGGAGTTGCTTGCATCGCAGGACCGTCGAGGAGATGCCTTGCATCAGGCAGTGGCAGATGCTCTGGACAGAGGTGGACATCATGGGAACAGTGCAACGAACAGTTTTAAGCGCCTGAACTCTCTATTCTTCGATGGCAGTGAAGATGCTATCGCTGCTGACGCATGGCTTCAGGATACAGAGGTGATATTGGAGGCAGCGAAGACCCCAGAAGATGAAAAGGTGGCCGCGGTGCGCCTGCAGTTGTTGGAAATAGTCCACAGCTGGTGGGCGGTACAGGCCATTGGACTAGTGGCACCTATTGCCTGGACAGTATTACGTGAGAGATTCCGGACCAAGTACTTCGATGCGGTGGCTCGGTACGATCTACAGACCAAGTTCACCAATTTGAAGCAGATGGACATGACGGTCGATGGTTATGCGGCCTAGTTTTCCAGGCTTAGTCGGTTTGCTCCCACCTTGATGGCGACCGAGTTCGATAGAGCCCAGCAGTTTCAGCAGGAACTCCACCTAGAGATTTTACTAGCGATAGAGCAGTTTGAGCATCAGACTTTTGATGCGATATTGAGGGCAGCCAGGAGGCACGAGTATACCTTCCACAGGATCGTGGACAGGACCGGAGGTCGGAAGCAATCTCACGGCCAGATGACCCTGTATTCAGCACCAGCCCCGGCATTCAGGGCTTTGACAATTTGAACCCCGAGGCAGGCGGTCTCAGTGACGTCGGTTCAACAATCAGCCCCGACGTCCCCTCAGCAACAGAAGCAGAAGCAGTCTTCCACAATGGACTGCACTCATTGTGGAAAGCCAGGACACGTTGTTTCAGAGTGTCGTAGAGCACAGGGATTGTGTTTGGCTTGTGGGGCACCAGATCACAAGATAGGATCCTGTCCGAATAGAGCCAGTTGATCATCGGCCCAGACTAGTCCCTCGGTAAGGGGACCAGTACCAGTATAACAGCATCAGTACCAGCCTCCGCGGCCATTGCCGTCTCAGGCACAAGTATTCCAGCAGCAGAGACCCCAGCAGTATGCCATGGTACAAGCTCAGATTCAGAACCGACAGAGAGGTTTCTAGCAGGATGTCTTCCTTCTGCCTTCAACTTCCTTGCTTGAATGATTGATTGTTTGATTGATTGCTTAGTATAGTTTGTCCTTGCATCTCTAGCCTCTTGATTAAATTCTGAGGACAAAATTCTTTTAAGGTGGGTAGAGTTGTAATGTCCATATCTCGTATTACGTATTTGGTATACGTGTACGTATTTAGATCCGTATTGTATGTCTCCTTGTTTGGTTCGGCCCGACTTGACTTGGTTCGGCTTGGTTTTCCATGGTTCGGTTTTGCTTGATTTTATGTGAACCAAACCACTCCCACCTACTACCAACCTCTTCATTAAATATCCCACCAAACATTTCTCTCTCCACATTACTTCTTCTTCTTCACCATTACTTCTCCACCAACCTGAGAGAGTGGAGGGCTTAGGCAAGTGCATCTTGCTTCATGGAGAAAGTCTATTTTTATTGTTCTATTGTCTTTCTCATGTGTTTCTAACCCACTTTAGTACTTAGCATTTTTTATTTCTGTGGTTAATTTCTTGTAGATCTAGTTTTGTGGTATTTTCAGTTTCCATAAATTTTGATCTATCAAACTTGCATATTTTTGCTAGTTGATGGTTCCACGTTGCAAAGAATTTCATTATGCCCCAATTTGACTTATGGAAGTTCGGATTTGGACTCTGAATGACGAATTTATGGAGCTTGGAAGCATGGCTTCATGGTGTTCTTCTTCTCGGAAAGTGGAGAAGAAGAACAGTTCTCTGGCCGCATGGCCATTTAATCGAATTACTTATTTTGGCCGCATGAGCCTTTTCTTATACAGCCGCATATGGCACTGCTTAGCTGGCATGGCCACTATTTTCGCATTGGCCGCATAAGAATTATTGTATGGCTTTTATTATTATTATTTAATATAATATTTGTTGGCCGCATCAAAAAATATTTGTGAGCCGCATGAATTCTTGCTGGCCGCATATGGGAGCAAATGAGCTGCATGGTTTGCTTTTATTATTTTTCATGCATCAGCACTAAGTGCTTGCTTGGGAGTAAAAGTTGGCCGCATGGCTTTGCTTTTATTATTTGCATGCATAGCAATTTATTGGAACACTTGGCCGCATATGTATTAGTATTTAATGTATTAATATTTAATGCAATTCCGAGCTGGCCACATGGGGAGCTAAAGCTCAGCCGCTTGCCACATTAGATTTAATGTATTATATTATTAATGCATGCTCTAGCATCAGTCGTATACCATATCAGATTTAATATATTATATTATTAATGCATGCTCTAGCATCAGCCGCATACCATATTAGATTTAATGTATTATATTATTAATGCATGCTTTAGCAACTGTTGCATGTTTTAGATTAATGTATTATATTATTAATGCATGCTTTAGATTAATGCATGATATTAATGCATGGCCTTATTTATGCATGCAACTGTTGCATGCCTTTTTAGCATTTGCTTTTGGCCAACTAATGGGAGCCACATGGAACTAAAGTGAGCCGCATATGGCTTTGCTGCCATGGTATTTTTAATTTGCATGCATGCAAGCTTTGCTTGCATGCTTAATATTCTTGGCCGCATGCATTTTTGCTTGCGTCAGCAATATTATTTTGCATGCAATTATATTTTTTGCTTGCAAGCTTTGCTTGTATGTTTGTGCATTTAATTAATTGCATGCATTAGTGCTAGGCCAATATTATATGCTGGCCGCATATGCCCCTCCCCAATAATTGTCCAGCCGTATATGGCCAACTGCTTGTATGGCCAGTTAAATAATAATTCATGGTCGCATGATTGCTTGCATGAATATTTAATTTGAGCCGCATGGCATACTTGCATTAATTACGGGTCCCACTATCTTTTGTCTTATTTGTCTTTACAATTATATTATTATGATTAAATATTGGGTGATTCTAAGTTGCTTCCCTAAGCACGACTAGTTGGTTGATAGTGACTTGCTGACCGCATGAAAATTTTTCTGAGCCGCATGAGTCCTCCACGTCCTTGACCCTGCTAATATTTAATTATCACTTGTATGCTGGTGCCATTAATTTGTTTTCTGACACGATGGTGACCCGTTGTGGTACACCTTTGACAATTGACATGACATGATAGTAGCCCGACGTGGCGCACTCTTGACATGATAACTTGACATGATAATTCTTGATAGTAGCCCGTCGTGGCGCACTCTTGACAAGTAAACCTGGCCTGATATATATTTTGAAGGCTGCTGCGACGGCCATCTTGACATGACAAGATTGAGTAACCTGGATACCGTGGACGATTGTGCTTATAAAAATGAATCTGTCTTGTCTTGCATCATGTCTAGGACAGGGACCCCTGAGTACCACGGTCAGGGGTACCTAATAAATCGACTAAGGCTAATTACTAGAATAATCCAGTAGTCATGAAGAGATTTTCCTAGCTACAGGCAATCCTGTTATCTGGGCTCCCCACTTGGGATCTGTAGCCTGCCGACGAGTAGGACACATTTCCAGCACACTGTCATGTGTTGTACCCTTATTGTACTAATATTCGACCTGGATAACCTGGATGGTCTACATGGCTTGTGGCTGTGGAATAATCTCATTGCATCTTGCTAGTAACCGGGCCTGTGATAACCCTAGTTAGTTAAAAGTATCAAGCCGTACTCTTGATTGGCCGTGATTGATTGGATGGAGTTTATTCCAGCTTAGACTTATCCTGATCCTGTATAAGATTGTTATGTGACCTGATTTCTTATTTTATCTTACCGATAAATGGTGGAAGAAACCATGTTCTGTTCAAACAAAGGGTTACAACCCCGGTCCTTGTTTGGTTTACGGGTTGTAACCTGGTTATCTGAATAGTCTCATGGTTATCTCATCGTATATCGTCTGTCATGCTTTTTCTTAATTACTGTCTTTTATTATATAATTATATTTTTGTGCTAATTGCTGGTTTTAGTTCCTAAGTGAAGCCTTCTTTGTCGCACTTGCTCTTTCTGGGGTCTGACCCAGCTGGTTTTGTATGGCCAGATTTTACAGCAACTCCAGAGGATCTACCGACTTTCCAGCCCGATGGTGACCACCAGGCGTAACCAGGGCAACGGGTGGATTATTTTTGGCTCTTCTACTCTATTGTAAAAATTATTCTTTTGAGGCGTTTAGCCGGTGAGCACATGTTAGCTCGTATTGCACCTTTATTTACTGTCTGCCTACGGGCTGTAACATGATTGACAGATCCTAGGGTTGATCATGTATTGACTAAAACTCCTGCTAATCCTCACATTTTGTAACGACTAGCTTCATGATCAGCTGAATATGTAATGTTTGGGACGCCTTACTATTGTATATTTGGTGATCTTACATCTTGTAACATTTACTTACTTGCTTATGATTGAGACACTAGGCTTGTTATTGACCATAAGAGAAATGGATTGTAGTTAAACCCTCATATATCTAGACAGTCGTGACCGTATAGTGAGGTGGATTCCATTTCATTATACGTAGCTCGCTATGGACGCCCCCGCTCTCCAGTATTCTGGTTCTGGGGCGTGACACTTTGCACTTAGCATGTCAGCATCGGCGCATGGCACCTTGTGCACAGTTGATGCGCTCGTGCGCTCGTCTTCTGCACGAGTTGCATATACAGGTGCATGCACAATAGTTGTACAGTAGCTATAAAAGAGCTGCATAGGGGCAGCGTAGTGGTTGTGCGGGCTAAGCACAACTATGTGCTGTTGTGGAGCTTGTGGTGCTGTGCTGCTGTACTACTGCATGCTTGTGGGGCTGCGTATCTGTGCTTCCACACAGCTACGCGTAGGCATACGGGCTGACGGGCTGAGTTGGCTAAGAGGCACAAGCAGCTCATGGTGTGGCTGATTGGAAGATTTGAGCGGTTATGGAAAGATTGAGTTTATTAATCAGATCCATCTTTTATGGAATTTGAATTTAATTCATTCAAATATTTCCATTATTTGCCCCTATCTTTTTGCAATCAGTTACGGCCAGGATTAGGGTTAGGGTTTCGGCCCTTCTCTATAAATACTCTATTCGTGCCTTCATTAAGGTTACATACTGAAATTAAGTTATGAAGAGAGCTGCAACGTCGCTGCCATTGGAGTCTATCAGAGTTCATCGAGTTCGTGAAAGGAGGTGATAACGAGTGTTCCAGAAGTTCTTTTGAACTTGCTGGTTTCTGGGAGCAGATAACTATAGGGAGAATCTTGCTTTGAGCAACGGTGATCTTCATTTCCTTGCCTTCATCCACTTCAGTTCTCACAAAGAGACCATGACTTCAACTCTGGTTCTCACAATGAGACTGAGTCATCAACCTCGTATCTCACAAAGAGAACGAGTATACATCTTCATATCTCATTAGAAGATCGAGATTTCCATCTACGATCTGTTTCGGGAATAGTGTGTGTGTGTGTGTGTGTGTGTGTGTGTGTGTTGAAAAAAATAGGCTATTTTATATCATTTAATCAATCACAAATTACAATACATCCACTCAAGCAGACTCATTCCTGTCAGACATCATGGCCTAAACATCGAACCTAATATTACGGGAGACACCAATACAATTAGCATCAAACCCGCAAAATCCTCTTGTTTTGCTCTCTCTAAATATGCTACATGGTAGAGGATAACCGAACTCAAGCCTCATTGACCCATGACACATCCTTCCTTCTTTACTGTTTAATCTTCTCCATAATCCCATCCAAAACCCATGGATCTCCGAACACGAACTGAAGTTTACTCATCTGTATTTGTCATATCTGCGACGAATACGGGCAATCAAAAAAATAAAAGCTTCATGGATTCATTATGATACTTGCAGATAATACATAGTAGCTCTCCGGTTTGGATACTATATATATATATTATATATATATATATATATATATATATATATATATATATATATATATATGTGTGTGTGTGTGTGTGTGTATGTGTGTGTGTGTGTGTGTGTGTGTTTTACTATATTATAAAGAAAAACTAAAAATAGATGGCGTTACTATGGTGAGCATGTTACTACCCATTATAAGAGTGGAAAGTTGATAGACGACCATGTTTCAAAGAGCTTTATAAGTACTACATGTAGTGCTCCGCTCTAGGCAATGCACTATGTGTTAATCTTGTGGCTATTTTGACTTAAACGGAGCTGAGTGTTGAGGAGCCTTTCGGTATCTAATCAAATGGGATGAATGCAAAGAGAACCTTTACGATTTATGGATTGACTTCAGTTGAAAGGATTCCTAAATGTAGTAGATCGTGTCTTCATGAAGAATCTCTATTTAAGAGTCTACTCCCATATACCTTTCCATTGCAGTTTTTTTGGGACGTTTTTTGCTGCTTAATTTTTATGAATGCGCTTTCATATTATTTTCGATGATTGTTTCTACTATCTACTTCCATCAATTTTTATTTATTTCTGAGAATTCTAAGAGAGAAATGACAGAAGAAGCATATTGATTCAGTGTTGGTACCACTACAAGGGGACGCATAGCTAAAGTTTGATCGTTGTGAAACGATTCTCCTTCTTTCGACGAATTCTCTAATCGTAGGATGGTTCTAACCCTTATTTTCTAATCCTTTACGCAAATGAATTCTTTGTTTCCTTTTAACGTCCTTGTATTGATGATGCCAGGTAGATTGTAATAGATAAATGAAAACCTCATACATGTTGTAACATTAAAAAAATAGAAAACTGATAACTGTAACTGTTATGTGCACTTATGCATAACATTTATGTAGTAAGAACTTTGTATATGAAGTATAATGGATGTGAGCTGCTACAGTTTAGTCAGAGTAGTTTATTACCAATGGATCACCAATCGGAACAAGATTAAATTGCGAACTTTGTATAAGTAGATATTTATATTGATTTTTTCAGTTTATGTACCATGATTATGTTTATATTTAAATTATTTTATTCATTTGCATGGTGATAGACAACATGTGCACAATGTATGACTTTCCTAGAAATAGTTTTTGGGGCACTAGAACCGAATCAACCTAGAAGAAAATTATATAGAACGTACTTCACGCATAAGATATTGTGGGACTATCATTGGGGCTAGTATACGGACTGGAAGGGCGCATTGCAATACCACAAAATAGTTATTGAATTCACCAATGACCTCTTATAGGCTTGTTGCATGCTAATGAATGTCTTATACACGGGCGGTAGATCCATATTCTGTGCAGGGAAAGGTAATTCAACTGTTAATAATAAATTTACATATAAGTAATATGATATATGTTTCTTGATTTTAGTTTAATTCATCACTTATTGATATGATATATGTTTCATGTTTTTATTTTACTCTATCGATTATGAACTGTCAATCAATCCTAGTTCTAAATAGTAAGATCACTTAAATTGTATGCTTCTTGATAAGCCTTGTTGCTTAAGACAAGTGAGTTAGTTACACTCACTAGTGCATTCACTCATGTCCTGAACCCCTTGTCCATGGGTGTCAGATCGATGCAGGCGCACAAAGCTAGTTAATGTTTTGCAAAACGACTCCAGCTCTTCTTGTTTTGAAGTATTTTGAAGTTTCTTTTGAAGACATTTTGGTGGCAAGGCATAATATATGGAACGACAAGTATTATTTTATGGCAATTTTTTAGTGTTTTGTTATTTCATAAATGTAAGCCGAGATGACATTTTAATTATAATCAAGATCATGTACTATGTTTCAAAATTTATTTCTTCCTATATTGTATCTTCAACTTTCTACTGCTATATTAGTTTAATGTAATATTTCAAAATAAATTATCACTCGTGCATGTTCTTGCCTTGTACAATTGCACTTTAGACCTGTCCGGTAGCGAGTTAGCAATTCTACAAAACCGGGCCCTAACATTACGTACATTAAAAAATTATTATTTCCATATGCCTTTGGATATATAATTTCATGTAGATTCATATAGGACTTAGGATATAGAGTAATTAAATATTATATAATATATATATATATATATATATATATATATATATATATATATATATATATATATATATATTCTGGTCAAGTAGTTCATACGGCTGAGCAAGTCATTGCCGTTCTACTGACCAACGTTGGTGGACTTCGATTTCTTCTTTGTGTCATGTACGGTCATAACGACCGACTACAGAGGAGACATCTCTGGCACGATATTCACAACCTGAATCTCTTCGCCGAATCCAATGGGAAACTTCCCATGCTGGTTATTGGCGACTTCAACGCAGTTCTGCTCCCCCATAAGAAAGTTGAGGGGAGGAGAGTCCTAGACAAGTCCATAGAAGAATTTTGGGAATGCATTCTGCTATCGGGCTTGCGGGGGCTAGAACGAACCAGGCATGTGTGGACTTGGAACAACAAGTCCGCCACCAAGCGAGTTGCATGTCAGCTTGACAGGGCCTTGGGGAACAACTACTGGTTCGAACTCTTCCCTCAAGTGGTGTCCGAAGTTCTTACCGCCGGGACGAGTGACCACACACCGCTGCAGATCAATTTATAGAAGAGTTGCCCAGGAAGAATACGCCGTTTCGATATAACAATGCGTGGTTCATGATGGCTGGGTATGACGCCACCGTGAAGGCAGCATTGGAGGCAGAAGTCTTCAGGAATGACCAATTCCAGTTGGTCAGCCGACTCAAAGCCGTTAAAGGGGCTCTGCGTGAATGGTGTCGACGCTAGCCGAGCTCTGACCTCGGGGCACGGGAGGAGCATTTGTGATAGATTCAACATAAACTTCAATCAGATGTGCTGAATAATGAACTCGCTGCACGCGAACGCGAGCTTATCCAGGAGGTGGAAGCGCTGTGGATAATTGAAGAGGTACAGTTGGCACAGCAAAAAAAATGCAATTGGTTGAGGGATGGCGACAAGTGCACAAAATTCTTCTTCGACATAGTCAGGGCTCGCCAGGCAAGGAACAACATAAACAGGTTGGTAGGCGTTAATGGAGAGGAAATATCAAATTCGTACAACATAGCCTCTGAAGTGGTAAGGTTTTATACATTATTATATAACCAGGATGACTAGGTATCTATGTTTCCTAACATTATATGCAAGAAACTGGTCTGGAATGCTGGCAATAGGATGCTACTTGCCCCGGTGACTGAGGAGGAGGTATCGGCAATCATTAATCCAGCTGATCCAAACAAGGCGCCCGGACCAGATGGCTTCAATAGCAAGTTCTATAAATTACATTGGCAGGTCCTCAGAGCCCTGGTTACAAAGATGATAAATGACTTCTTCAAGCATGGTCGACTACTTCGAGAGTTAAACCATACTTTCCTGACTCTCATACCAAAAAAAGGAGGGGGCTACCTCACTTGACGATTACCGGTCGACATCTTGCTGCAATTTTTTATACAAGATTATTACCCATCTCATGTGCAAAAGAAATGGAGACAGAGATGCCAGAGCTGATTTCGAGGAACCAGGCTGCTTTCATCAAAGGAAGGTCGATCGCAGAGCATAGTCTGTTGGACCGTAAGCTGGTTCGGGAGTTCAATAGACCGGGAACAGACAGAGCTTGCATCAAACTAGACTTGAGAAAGGCTTACGACACCGTCAATAGATATTTTCTCTATCACCTAATGTTTGAGATGGGATTTGATCAGGCATGGATCGCCTGTGTTCGCGAATGCATCACGACGACCTCGTTTTCTGTGCTTGTCAAAGGTCAGCCACACGGGTTCATCACCAGTACCATGGGTCTTCGTCAAGGTTGCCCACTCTCTCCATACCTCTTCTCTATAATTATGGAATATTTTGCGTGCTTAATGGACTTGGCCAGCAGTCAGGGAAGACTAATCCCCTTGTTTAGTCAGTTCTGACCTCATATGACACATCTCACATATGCGGATGATTTGTTAGTCTTCGTGAGACCGACCAGCCCAGGACTCACAGCTCTAGCAGACCTGTTGGAAGATTTTGGAAGGATGTCGGGGTTGTGGCTGAACAAAAATAAGAGCACAGCGTATTTTAGCAAGCGGTGTACACAAAAGGAGGAGAGAGCGACCATACTGGAAGTTACTAAGGGAGATCTACCAGTTCAATATCTCGGAGTACCGCTGTCTGTTAATTATGCCATAGCAGAAGAATGTCATAGTATAGTTGAGTACGTGCTGAAGCGACTTGAGAGTTGGCAGGCCAAAAATTTGTCCTTCGGAGGCAGAATTGAATTGGCTCGTACAGTTATATTCTCCCTAACAAACTTCTGGTTACAGTCGACCTTGTTGCCTTTATCAACCATTGATAAGTTAGAAAAGATATGCACTGATTTTGTCTGGAGAAGAGGTATTCATACCATATCCTAGCAGGAGCTATGTCGCCTGAAGGATGAAGGAGGAGTTGGACTCTGCTCTATACGCACAATGCATAAGGTGGCAGGTTGGAAGTTAGCTTGGAGATTCCTCCAGCATGATTCCATGTGGGCGTCTTGGTTGAGGAATCAGTATCTAAAAGAGGGGAGCTTATGGACGTATCATTCTACCAATAACGAATCGATCCCTTACAAGTCAATTCCAAAAATTCGAGCGAAATTAGCTCTAAACTGGTACGTATCCTAAAAGATGACCAGAGCACGAATTTATAGTTAGATCCCTGGCTTATACACAAAGGGCTATTAAAGTGGGTCGGAGACCATGCTGCACCCGAAGCTTTAAAGAAGGCAAAGGTCGCGAGCATCATCGATGGGAATATATACCTGGTTGATAGAGGGCCACCGGTATAAGAGTTCATTGAGGCAGCGCATTCATCAAGTCCAAATTGATCCCGCCTTACAGGCGAACAAGTGGGGCTGGCTAGACTTCCCCACGGGAGAGTTCAATACCTATACCACCTTCAACCAGGCTCGAGCATCAGGCGATAAATGGGAGCTTCGCTGACATAATCTGGTGCAAGCATGCTGCACGTAAAACTCAGTTGTGTTTATACAAGTTGACGCGAGGACGATTACTCACTAAAGGCAGGCTTGACAGGTTTGGAATTATGAACGCTAACAGGAGTTGTGTTTTGTGCTGGCAATAAGACGAGACTGCTAGGCACCTCTTCTTTGATTGTGAGGTCGCTGGAGAGATTTTGTGGGCGCAGGAGCAGAAGTTAGGAGCAAATCTCCCTAGAAGTATGGGGTATGAGGATGTGATTAGATACATCTTGAACGGTAAGCACAAGGGTCTGGATTGGTACACTGAAGCAAGAATAAGGCTAGCAGCAGCTGTCTGGCACGTCTGGAGAGAGCGAAACGTTCGAGTCTTTGAGTGTAAATATAATTCGATTAGAGGGTTACTTTACAACATCGAATATGATGTTTCTTGTATGAGGTTGCCAAGGGGCACCAATTGAGTGTACGATTTCTGAATTTCACACAAGCAACCCCTTGTCTTAGTTTATCAATATATTAATGTATGATAAATATTTGAGACTTTATGATAAGGTGCAGTAGGCAGCTGATGTATCAGTCAAGGAACAGGGTAGTACTTCCTCGGAGGTCCCATCTCAGTCAGGCGAGAAAGATCGTGGGTGGTGGTCTTTACATGGGAACTTACTATACGATGGGGTCATATGAGTGTATAAAGAGATGCAGACATTCACTGCTCCCTCCACTAGAAGTGCGCGGTCGTGGTCCACCTACCAGTCTACGATTTAGCATGAGCTGAGGCCCTTAAGCGACAGATTTCTTCTCTTCGAGATGACTTGCTCGTGAGGGTGTTCTAGCTCCAATCGCAATCTCAGGCCCATTTCCAGCCCCAGTTTGACAAGTCGATCTTTTGCAACATGCCTTGAGGCACTCGATTGCAATATCACTCTGTTAACGTAGATGACAGTTAACATGGTCAACTGCTTCGACGCCATAAATAAAAATGGAAAAATTTATGAAATGCCCAAAAATTTAAAAACTTTTATGAAAAACCTACCGCAAAAGAAACTTTCATCTCGTGCCCAGCATTATCTAAAAAATATATAAAAGGGGACTGTAGAAGCATGAAAAATACTAAAGAAATTGACTCATGCGGCCAAGAAAGACCCATGCGGCTCAGAAAACGCATGCGGCTCAGGGAGTCATGCGGCATAAGGAGCTATGCGGCCGGAGGCATTCCATGCGGTTCAGAAGACATGTGGCATGACAGTGCTCCCCTCCGATCCATGCTGCATTAATTGCTTCGACGGCTGACCCCTCTGAAAAGTTGACAGACCTGACACCAAAGCAGGTAATTATGACTCTGTCATGATGATGAATCTCTAGGGAAGAGAAAGAAATCTCTAACACGATCCCCTGAGAGCAACAAAATGCCACGTGGCCCTGCCACGTGGGTGTGCTTATGCGGCTCGAAGTGAAGACTTCCCATGCGGTTCAGAGTGAAGATGTCCCATGCGGCTCAAGAAGATCATGCCCATGCGGCTCAAGCAGACACACCATTATGCGGTTCATGCGGCTCATCATATGGTTCAGAAGTCTGAAGGAGGGGGCCACTGCCCAGACAGCTCTGACACGTGTCCCAAGTCTTATGCGGCCCAAAATTTATGCGGCCCAAATCTCATGCGGTCCAATCTGCATGCGGTTCCAGTCTCACCATTGGCTCTCAGGACACGTGTCCTCAGCCGATCAATCTCCCAGATTTATGGCAATCTAAGATCGGGTCGAATCCCAATAATCTGGGGCACGTGGCAGGAGAATAAATTTAATTTATTCGCAGATATTAAAGAATCATTATAAGAAAGATTTATGCCAATCAACATTAATTGCTAATGGGGATTTGGTGTAATCTACCCTTAATGGTTCTGATTCGTCACAATCAGAAACGAACGGCCTGGATTGATCAATCCCCAGGCCGCCGCCATCTCCAAGAGCTAATCATTGGCAACCCTAGTGATCACATCCCACTATTATAAATAGCAAGGTGCCATTCCCTTGTGATATAGAGAGATATACAAAAAAAAAATCAGAGAAGAATAAGTATACACAGAGAGACTTCCTCCATAGTCAGAGAGAGAATATACACAGAGAGAGAGAAGCCAGGAGAGCAATCAGAGAGAGAGCAAGAAGGCGTTTCTTCGTCAACGACCAAGCAGATCTTCCCCGAGTCAAGGCTGCGTACCGATCGTCCAAGGAGTAAGGCAGAGCGGCCGTCGCTTTCCCGAGCCTCTATCGTCACCTCCCAGAATCTAAAATAAACAATCGTACTTAGACTGCTGTACCTAAGTTTTTGTTCCTAGGCTTTTTTTGTACGAGCGAGTTTGTATTATGAGTCTAAGTTCAGTCCTCCGATAATTGTTCTGTACTTTTACAATCAATGGCAAACACGATGGCGACTCTGCTGGGGACTAACTTCTCCACGGCTGAGGAGTTGGTGACGCAATCGGACGCAGCCAAACTTGGCTCTACACAACAGAAGATGGTCGTACGCTTCGACCAACAGGCGTTCGAAGAGATGCTCTCTGAAGGTAGCACTGGCCCCGGTCCAGAAGCGCACCCGCACCAAAAAGGCTCGCAAAGAGTGGAGGCCAAAATCATTTGCTCCTCCGCAAGCCCTTGATGGAGTGCTCTCTATTGTTCAAGATGGCGAGAAAGACTCCCCTGCGGCACCACTTCAGACCGTAGACAACTCTGCTGTCCCCAAGTCCGGCAGAAGAAACCACTATGATGCTGGACTTGCAGGGGCAAAGAAGAACTCTACGCGATCCGAGCCGCAGAAGAGTATTAGCCGCAGGGAGAAAGCCCATGCGGCTACAACCGCCGACCGCATAAAGAAAACTCATGCGGCCACATCTGTCAGCCGCATAACTTATGCGGCTACAGTTGCCAACCGCACGGATGAGACTCATGCGGCTATTAAAGTCAATCGCTTGCAGAAAACCCATGCGGCCACAGATGCCAACCGCATACAGTCAGCCTGCACGGTCGTGACTCCGTACCGCATAAAGACTCATCCTACAACAAAAGACAGCCGCATGCAAACAGCCTGTACGGTACCCAATGCTAGCCGCATAGCATCCGTCCCACGCTTCTCTCGATCAGTCTTCGACCGGCTCTCATGCGGTCCTGACTCTGATCATTCTCTGGATGATAATCCAGACTCTGTGGTATTCGACTTAGACTTCTCCTATTACGCACCCACAAGTGCTAAAAGGAGGAAGTCTAGGGCAGCGCGGGCTCATCAAGTCCAGACGACTGCCCCAACCTCTGACTATCGGGGCGTCCCACTGATTATCACACGGGCCTCTGATGGGAAGTTGTATAAAACCACTCAAGTCCAGCCCCCGGCGGCAAACAGACAAAGTGGTTCCTCTGACTTGCGTGAGGTTATCCTCCATAAACGCAAGGAAAGAGAAGGAACTTCGGGGTATAAAGAGCCCTCACACGGACATCAATGCACCCAGATCATCGTCAACTGCTGTTGCAGCAACGCGACGGTGACGGAAGACCGGCCATCCGTCTTCCAAAGACTACATCACCCGAGCTCAGAAGACGAGGCACCTCCTGTTGTCTCCTGCAAGTCTGTACAAAAAGTTCTCGCCAAGGGAAGAGGGAAGAAAATGAGCATCTCCAGCCCAAAGGTGTCAACTACTGCAGCTAAGAAACCGTCCTCTAAAGGGTCATCCTCCACTGGAGTATTTCAACACACCCGTTCGAAGACGAAAACTGCTGCAGTAGGAAGTTCGTCGTCGGCAACATTAGGGGTCGTCGGAACTGGGGGTAGCACTCCTCCAAACATCCACGACAATCCGACATTCCAGGAATACGGACTGGAGGAAGCAAATCCTCTGACGGATACAACAGATACCGACGTCCCCAAGGACATCCTAGACGAAGCAAGCTCCGAAGCCGGGGGTAGTGTTCCTTCCGAGTCTGAACCTGAAGAGAACATCCCCACATATCCTGATGATTTTTCGATGCACGGGTACGACTCGGAGGGTACATCCTCCACCACTCCTTCCGTCACTCCTCATGTGAAGACGGTGTTCGTGACAGACAGCAATCAAGGCGGTTCCGGTGATCGCCAGCACATCGACACTTTGGAGGCCATATTACACGCCTTGGTCAAGTCTGCAGACGAGATCAAAGTGGCGCTTCCTAATCTGCAGGGGGTGACACCTGGCCAGACAAGCACGGGACCCCCAATCAACGTAGATTCAAATTCGGCGGCACCGAACCCGGGCAATAATCCTCCCGAAGTAACGGCTCCGACTGCGACAGATCAGACCCGAGAAGTAAGGAGAGAAGTTCAAGAGCTCCGAGCCATGTTCTACGCCAGAGAAAACTCTCAAGACTTCAGAATACGGCAACCATATCCTGCTGAATGGAGGGATGTTCCATTCCCACCAAGATATAAGCCGTTCAATATCAACCCCTATGATGGCAAGACCTCAGCAAGTCGGTACATCACTTACTTTGAGGTCACTACCGACCATCTGCCCCATGATGACGCTATCCTGACACGGTTATTCATTGGGGCATTGGAAGGAGTCGCCTTCGATTGGTACCGTAACCTGCCGGACAATTGCATCCATTCCTTCGCTGGCTTCAAACGCCTGTTCTTGGAGAGGTTCTATGAGATAGGGCAGGACATCACGATGTCTACCCTCATGGACGTCATTCAAGGAAAGAAAGAGCTGACGAGGAATTACATTGAGCGGTTTCGTCAAACCGCAATCAAGTTACCATCTGGCAACCCGGACTCCTCCTTGATCGAAATTTGCCAAAAGAGACTACTCCCAACAATCAGTCTCTGGATGGGCGAGAGTTAATTCATAGACTGGAAGGCTTTTATCATTAGTGCTACAAGTGCCGAAGAACGATTAAAGAAGGCTCGCCAACTAGGATTACATATCTCAGAGGAAGAGAACAAGGGCAAGCGTCCCAGCACCACCAACGACAATGGGGGTAGCCCCTCCAACAACCGGGACAACAGAGGCAAGCAGGCTATGGTGGCCGATACAGCCCGGAAGCCTGAATCGCAACCTGCGGACAAACAATGGCCTCAAATCACTTACTCTTTTGAAGACGGTCACATCAAGCCTATCTTGGACATGCTCATACAAGGAGATAGGATTTAGCTTCCTCCACCGAGACGGGAGCCTCGGCCGGCTGATCTGGAGAACCCAAAGTTCTGCCATTACCACCGCTACGTCCACCATGCTACGCACGACTGCTACCAACTGAAACGATATATCCAAAACCTCATCGATTCAAATGCTCTGGCCATCGATTTCGAGGAGGTAACCGTGGCAGCCAACATGGTGTCCGTACAATTCGACAGCTTCCCTCCAACAGAGACCCAGGACGGGGTTATACCCATCCCTCTGGCAACGCTGGAGATTGCTAATCTTCCGCCCGCTCAAGCTGCTGGTCTAGTACCCCTCACCATATCACGAGGGGAAATCATGTGGGTCCATCCGGACCTAGTCTACGAGTTAACTCAGTCCACTCCATCTTCTAAAAAGAAAAATGGAAAAGTCAAATCCTGCCGTACCACCTCAGCAGATGAAGAGGAAGTCACGGCCGTTGTTACTCGATCCGGAGCACAATCTCAACCTGTGGCTAAAAACTCGATTGATGATCATCCGCCCATTACCACGGATGCTCCGGGACCGGCTCAGCCTTCGACGACCGACAAGCCTAGGCCGAAGGAGACTCGCTTCGACAAATCCCTCCGAAAGGAAACATCTCAGGGGCTGGAGAGGCCCTACAACTTCGACATCTTGGCGCAATTGGCCAATACACCGGCCAAATTGTCCTTATATGAACTCCTGAGGCTCTCGAAGGATGTTCGCACAGCTTTGAGCGATGCACTTCAAAATGCCGACGCGTACCTGGCTCAGGTCAACCTCACGGGAGAAAATCAGCCCACAGACCTCCAAGACAGTGCCTGTACGGGAGCAATGCCCAACATCGTCTTCACTCCACAAGACATGCTCATCAAGACTAATCTACACGATCGCCCATTATACTACACAGGCTACATCGGCGATATAAAGGTGGACCGGATGCACATTGACCCTGGGTCTTCCATAAGCATCATTCCAAAAGGACTACTGCATCATCTTCGCATCCCGATGCATCGCCTGACCCCTACAAATACCGCCATCAGCGGGTTCAATTCGGGCAGGAGCTACCCAATCGGGAAGATCCGTCTAAAATGTCAGATTGGCGATCTCTAATCAGAAGTCACTTGCTACGTCATAGATGCCGACACTTCATACAATATCCTTTTGGGGCGCCCTTGGATACACGATTACATGATCGTGCCTTCCACGCTACACCAATGCTTCAAATATGTCGACAAGCACGGCTTCGTGAGGACAGAATTTGCTGACATCGATCCCTTCAAAGGGGTCGAATCTTATTACTCGGACTCCTGCCTATACGAAAAGTCGAAGAGGCACCTTGAAGGAGGAAATAAACAAACTGATGTTGAAGCAACCACGGGATCAGATGAACCTCTGACAATCCACCTCCAGGCTCGCAAACCAGGCAATTCCGTACCCCTTACGGCCACGCTGCGTAAGGACGCGATCAGCCTCTCGGCACAGGAAGAGCAGTTGAGAATCCGGCTGCCAAGGTCCGGCCAGGTACCGAGACCCACGACAGGGCCACTTACCATCAGATTGCCAAGAGTCGGTCAATCCCAAACAGAGAAGCTCAATCCCTCCGATAGACCTCTGACGATACGCCTGCCTAAGAAAGGTCGTCACCCCGATGCGAGGTCTGACACTTCAAGCGAACCAGCCACCCCTCGCTCCACATCAAGTGCCAGACTGGGGGTTGCTAGTCTACCGACAACCCCACGCTCCGTTCCGTCAGTTGAACCTCTGAAGATCAAGCTGACTAGGACGCCCTCTCAATCTTCATTCACACAGGGGGTTGCCGAAGAGGAGCCAGAGCTAGCCAAGTATGTGGCTGCCCACACTGACGCTCCCTCCACAGATGATGTAATCCCTCTAGAAAAGATACCTTACTTCATCAATAAAGGGTTATCTTTGAACTACACCGAGCTCAATAAGCTATGTACAATGTATGCTACGGAACACGGTATAGGCACTCACCTACATACACAGGTGACAAATGTGTACACCGCTATCCAACTTACTCCAGTAGAAGACGCTTACCGAATAATCGAGGGAGGGGACCACCCAATCATCTTCGGCCGGACGAACAACCCGCATCCCCTCGCCATGGAAGAAGTCGACTTCGGGTCAGATGCTGGAAGACTGCCTCTGTATCTCTATAGCCCTCAATCCAAATATCTTATGCAGAAACAGGGATATGATCTAGAGACAACGCCAGGACTGAACTACGGCACTGGACAACGATTACCTTTGAAGACGCCAGCCCCGGCGGGCAAACCACGGAACTACTATAACAAAACCCGATACGGTTTAGGGTATGTAACGCCTACTATGACCCCTGAAAGCTCAGATGAAGAATGCGACTGGCAGTCACATTCAATCGGATCACCGACTTCCGACTCAGATACCAGCATCGGAGATGTGTTCAAACAAGTCATGTCAGTCAACATGGCATTTACCGACGCTTACGAGGAAGACGAAGACATCCCCGAAATCCTTGAGCTAGAGCCATGGGCCCAGTAATTAGATGCACAATGGGAAAAGCGGTTCGAACTAAGAGAACCTCCTACTGAAGATGAGGTCATACAAGTGGATCTCGGCAGCGAATCTTCTCCAAAACCGATCTTTATCAGTAAAAGCCTAACTGACGAATAACGAGAGTCGCTGTTAGAACTTGTCAGAGAATACATTGATGTGTTCGCCTGGAGCTATGAAGACATGCCGGGGTTAAATCCTGACATCGCTCTCCACAAACTCAATATACGGCCAGATGCAAAGCCAGTCAAGCAGCAACAACGACGCTTCCGCCCAGGCGTCATGGACGCGATCGAAGCCGAAGTCAACAAGCTAATAGCCAGCGGCTTCATTCGTGAAGAGCAACATCCTGATTGGGTTGCCAATATAGTACCCGTCCTCAAGAAGAATGGGAAGATTCGAATTTGCATCGACTTCCGCAACCTGAATGAGGCATGCCCCAAAGATGAATTTTCCCTTCCTATCACAGACATCATGATCGACAATACATGCGGCTTTGAACGTATGTCATTCATGGATGGATTCTCGGGGTACAATCAAATCAAGATGTCTCCCGACGACGAAAAGCATACCTCATTCTGAACCCCGATTGGCACATACTGCTACACAGTCATGCCATTCGGTCTAAAGAATGCAGGCGCTACATATCAGCGAGCCATGAGTATCATTTTCAGAGAACATTTGCGCAAGACAGTGGAATGCTATGTCGACAACATCGCCGTCAAGAGTCGCCATAAGGAAGATCATCTGCAAGACCTGAGAACGGTGTTCAACTTAATGCGAGCCCACAATCTGAAGATGAACCCTACAAAATCGTTCTTGGGCGTATCCAGCGGGAAGTTCTTGGGCTTCATCATCACTGCACGGGGTATCCATGTAGACCCCGATAAAACGAGGGCAATCATGGAGATGGGTCCTCCGAGAAATCTCCGTGAACTTAGAGGCCTCCAAGGGAGGCTAGCTTATATCAGGAGGTTCATTTCCAACCTCTCCGGGCGATGCCGACCGTTCACCTACCTCATGAAGAAGGGAGTCTCATTCATATGGGGCGAGGAATGCCAGCGTGCTTTCGATGACATCAAAGAATATTTATCAAATCCTCCAGTCCTGGTGGCCCCGGTCCCTGGAAAACCATTTCTGCTCTATGTACGAGCAATGGAACACTCCCTCGGTGCCCTGCTGGCACAAAACAACGACGCAGGCCACGAGCAGGCCATTTACTATCTCAGCCGAATGATGGTCGGGCCCGAACACCGATACACCGCTGTGGAGAAAGAATGCCTCGCCCTGGTATTCGCCATTCAAAAGACGCGGCACTATGTCACGGGGCAAACCATACATGTGATCTCACGAATCAACCCTCTCAGGGTCCTCATGACCAAACCAGGGGCACTCAGCTCCCGTCTCGCTACATGGGTGATATTGCTGTCCCCCTATCATATGACCTTCGTCCCGCAGAAGGCTGTCAAAGGTCAAGCCCTGGCAGACTTTTTGGCGGCCCATCCAGGATCGGAATCATCCAGAATATACGAAGAAATCCGAGATGAGGTCGCCGATTCAAATACAACCACCCACGATAACATATGACGGATGTTCTTCGATGGCGCTTCAAGAACCGGACCCAAGGGAAACATCGTCGTCGGAGTCGGAGTAGTATTGGTCTCTCCTACCGGGCTAGTGATCAATCGCACGTACTCTCTCACGGAACCCTGTTCTAACAATGTGGCCGAGTACAACGCTTTGGTCATTGGCCTCCAACTCGCAAGAGAACTGGGGTAGAATACCTTGAAGCATACGACGATTCGCAATTAATCGTCAACCAGATTCGGGGGACGTATGAAGTCCGCCATGAAGACATGATCCCCTACCACCAAATAGCGATCAACATTATCTCATCATTCGAGGGATTCTTCATCGAACACGTCCCCAGACTCCAAAATATCGAAGCTGATGCCCTAGCAGGCCTGGCTTCTTCCCTAGCAGTGCCAAACCACTCTTATCATTCGGTCGATGTAATCGGCCATGAACTGGTCTGCCCCAAGAACAACATTCAAGCCATGGCGAGTTATTCTGCTCAGATGATCGATGAAGCGCCAGACTGGAGACAACCATTCATAGACTTCGTGGTCTACGACATCCTGCCCGAGAACCCGAAGGAGGCTACTTCTATCAGACGGCGTTCTCTCAGATTCTTCTACGATACAGAGACGAAAATGCTGTATCGCCGCTCCTACGACGGATTACTACTTCGGTGCTTGTCGAATGCAGAAGCTAAAAAAGCCGTACGAGAGGCTCATGACGGTATCTGCGGGGCCCATCAGCCTGGCCCTAAGCTGCAAGACCGCCTTCGCCGGATGGGCTACTACTGGCCCACGATGGTGGCAGATGCAATAGATTATGCCCAAAAATGCAAGGCCTGCCAAGTCCACGCAGACTTCATTCACCAACCATCCGAATTTCTACATCCGACAGTAGCATCCTGGCCATTCGAAGCATGGAGAATGGATATCATTGGTCCAATCACCCCACCTTCCTTCCGAGGACATCGCTTCATACTTGCGATCACTGATTACTTCTCAAAGTGGGCAGAAGCTGTCCCACTCGCCGAAGTCAAGACTTCGAACGTAATCAGCTTCCTGAAGCACCATGTCATCTACAGCTTTGGACTGCCCCGAAGGATCATCTATGATAATGGTCCACAGTTTATAAGCCACGCATTCTACCGATTCTGCGACAAACACCGCATTCAGAATGTCGCTTCAATACCATACAACCCGGCAGCAAACGGGTTAGCAGAGGCATTCAACAAAACAATCATCAAACTCCTCAAGAAATTTGTCTCCTCCAACAAACGCGACTGGAACGAGAAGCTCGGCGAGTGCTTATGGGCTTATCGTACCACGGTACGAACAGCCACCGGGAATACACCATTCTTTTTGGTGTACGGGAGTGAGGCAGTTCTCCCATTAGAGACTCAGATTCCCTTACTCTGAGTCGCCCTCACTTATCAATTGACAACGGATGATAACTACCGACGTCAACTACAAGAGTTAGAGGCCTTAGATGAAAAATGCCTCCTAGCTCAGCAAATGATCGAATTATACCAAGCACGCATCTCAGGAGCCTTTAACAAAAAGGTCAAAGTCAGAACATTCCAAGTGGGCGATCTTGTTTTGGCAGTCAGGAGGCAATGGTCATGACTCACAAGACCACCGGCAAGTTCCAGCCAAAATGGGAAGGCCCATTTATCATCGAGGCCGTGTTCTCCAATGGTGCTTACCGCCTCGCCAAGCAGAACGGAGACTTGCTCATGTTGCCCGTCAACGGCAAGTTCCTGAAGAAATACTATGTTTAAATAACATTTTCCAGAGTTTCGAGTTATGTGCCCGCTGGTACCACTGAACTCAACCCCCTAATTTTCCAACTTATCGAGTCACGTACCCTCTTGTACCGCTGAACTCATATCCCAAATTCCCAAGTCATGTACCTGCTGGTACCTCTGAACTTACACTTTGATTCCAACATTCACAGATTTTCGAGTCACGTACCCGCGTGTACCGCTGAACTCATGCCCTTCTTCCATAAAGATATCCCAAATTTCCAAGTCATGTACCTGCTGGTACCTCTGAACTTACACTTTGATTCCAACATTCATGGATCTTCGAGTCATGTATCCACTGATACCGCTGAACTCACCCTCATAGTTTTTCAGATTTTCGAGTCATGTACCCGCTGGTACCGCTGAACTCACACTCACCATTCTCCAGATTCTCGAGTCATGTACCCGATGGTGCCTCTGAACTCACATCCTGGTCACTCTTTCAGGTAGAAAGTTATGTATGATCATACCGCTGAACTTTCTTCCTACAAGAGATCCTTCCTCATGATTTAATACCTGCACTCCCAGTGCACAACAAAGGTAACGGATCCACAAATTTCCAAGACGACCATGTCCTCATCACCTCTGAGTCGTCCCATTTCTGCCAAAAACAAATCATCCCTACATAGAATTTCCATGTCCTCATTACCTCTGAGTTATTCTACGTACCCCCTTCATTGAGCCCACTCCTGTCATGTCCTCATTACCTCTGAATGGGAAGGCTCCGTCGAAGAAACCTTCATACTTGCCATGTCCTCATTACCTCTGAGTAAGTATGATGATTTCCTTTCGACCTATTACCTGTACCCACAACCGGAGTACGCCAAGGGTAATGGGTCCACAAATGTCCTCTGTTGACCACAAATATCCTCTGTTGACCACAAATGTCCTCTGTTTACCACAAATGTCCTCTGTTGACCACCAATACCCTCCGTCGAGTTCGCTCCGGCCATGTACTCATTACCTCTGAACAGGAAGACTCTACGTTCGAAAAACTTTCCTACTTGCCATGTCCTCGTTACCTCTGAGCAAGTATGCCAGTTCCCCTTCATCCTATTATCCGTATCCTAAACCAGGGTATGCCAAGGGTAATAGGCCCACAAATATCCTCAGCTAAATTTCTTAACACAAACTTATCACCTCATCATGCCCCAGGAGCCCAGCTGCTCTACGACAATTCTTTTCTCAATACCAAGAGCACCCATGACCACTTTGCTATGGCTGCTTCAGGCATCCTGACCGAAACTTGTTATCTCTACCTAAAACCAAGGTACGCCATGGGTAACAGGTCCACAAATATATCTCCTATGCGGGGGAGAACATTACCACAATATCACAGGCACAACAGGCAATACAAATGAAGGGTAGAATGGAAAATACTCTTTATTTGAAGGAAGAAAAGAAGTACTACATATTTTGGGACCACGTCCCTTTCAAAAAAAAGAGAAGAGAAAGAAAAAGAAGGGAAAAGAAAAGGCCGACTACATTTCAGTGTTACTCAATTCTAGGAGACGGCCTCTCACTGAGGTGGTCTCCCGCTCAATCCGTTGCCGAGCGCGACGCTCGGCCTCCTGGAGTAACCGCTCCTCATTGTCCAAATCCAGGAGCGCCTGACAGTCATCTTCCAATTTCTTCAAGATAGCTTCCAGGTCAGTCGAAGCTTGAGTAACCCTGTCAGCTTCCTGAACAATTAGCCCCCTGTCATTGCGGGCAGTCTCGAGTTCAGACTCCAGGAAAGTCAACTTCTTCTGAAGCACAAGGATCTGCTCCCACGTCTCGATAATCTCACGAGAGACAGACTCCTCCCGAGCCACAACGTTTTCAGTCGCATAACTCAATTGATCATACCGATCAGCTAAGTCGCTGAGATCCTTCAGTGCGGCCGGTCTGGTCTTATCTCGAGCCGCTCTGGTCCTCTCTATAACAGCAATAAGGGAATTCCGCTCCTCGTTTATAATAGCAGGCAGATCAGCCTGCCGCAATACTCGAAGCTCGGACACCAGCTGATCAGCCTCCAGCAATTTTGCCTCCAGAAGCGAAGCCATTCCTACATCATCAGGAAGATCCCTAAGGATGTTTATTTGACCATGGGCGCATCTTCGGGCCAAGGTAAAAGAGGTCCCTCTTTCTACAGCGGCCTCGATTCCCCTCTTCAAATGACGATGGAAACTGGCAACCACGTCCTGCAACGCGTCGTTCAAAACTTTAGCAGAGGAGGGCGTCAGGGGAAGCCGGAGCGGCAACGTCGGAGGAGTAACGCTAGAGCTCGCCACCAAGGGAGCGGAGTCCGAGCAGAACGATGCATGAATAGCGGCCATCTCGTCTTCCGCCGTCCGGAGAGCTTGGATGCTCGACAGGGAAGAAAGGTCGATTCTCGAAGCCATTGGAGCAGAGGATGATGCAAGGACTATTGTTCCCTGCCCCGACTGCCCCGAGAACTGGCCCGTTAAACTCGGGCCCCCAGAAGGCCCATCAAGACGAGTCGGGCAGTGAGAAAGTACACCCCTTTCCACCGATGCCCCTTCGGTTGGGGTTGTCTCGACGACGTCCATCCTCGGTACTGAAGGGGCAGGACCTGAATGTCCAGAATAACAGTCAATCGACGTAACCCGAAGGACATGATGATAGAGCAGATAGGCTTCCTCACGGGTTAAGATTCGGCTAATCTTACCAGGGGAGGGGCATGAAGGTCGCGGCTCATCCACAACTGGCATGGTCCCCCCACCCGGGATCCCCGAGTTAAACTCAGTCACGTCCCCTGACCCCGTCACCTTGAAGGGGGATACAGATTGATCTGCGTCCTCTTGAATAGGAACAGGCTCATGGGAGGCCCCGTCATCCTGGGTCACCGTCTTGACATCCTGAAACTCTTCTTCTTCCCCCGACACCTAAAAGAGGGAACGAAGACAATCAGGATTGAAACTCAAAGGAAAGAAGGAAGAAGGGATCGAGAGCAGTTTTGTTACCTCTGACACAGGATTGACTTCTTCTCCACTCTCTTTTGTGGCTGGCGGACGGTGCCTAGTCGCAACCAGCTTCCGGGATCGAGAAACACTGCCTACAGGAGGAACCTGCCTGCTACGTTTCGGGATAGGACCAGGCGCAACAAGGGACTGATCCCTTAGCATCTCATCTGAGAAAACATGCAACTGACCCACCTCTGCGCCTACCACTGGAAGGATAGAGTCATCTTCATTATGCTCGTTGCCTTCATCACCTTCAGCAGCGGAATCCAAATCTGGCACTTCGGCTCTAGTCTTTCTTTTCTTGGCCCCTTGAGAGCCTTCCTCCAGACCGGTGCCAGCAATAAAACTGGTACATGGGTTAAAATCGACCGGGGGCTTGTTCGCCATGACATGATACAGAGCCGCCATATACAAGATCTCCACTGACTCCTTAATAGCAGGGACCGAGAAAATGGTGCGAGTATGGAATGAATCATAATATTGCCAAGCTCTGATACCATCAAGAAGACTTCCCTCATAACCCAGACAAGAGCTGGGGCTGTCTAAACAAAGTTGGCTGTACCCAAACTGCCGAGCAAACCTGCTAGGCAGATACGGCTCCAGAAAAACAATATTGCGATTACGGTACACCAGATGTGAGGGACGGATGTTACGCAACCATAAGAGCATCTGGCCATCCAGAAGTTGAGGAGGCGCAATACCGTCTATATGCACAGTCTCTATGTCCCTGGCAGAAAAGCGAGGGACGAATACGAAAATATGATACTTATCTGCCCTTGCTAAGACCATCCGGCAAACCCGAATAGCCTCACATTCCCAAGGCTCATCACGGTAACGGAAGATAAGGGCGTCATCATCAGTCGCACCGCCCTCAGAGCCCGACCTCATCAAAGATGGATAATGTATCAGCAGCCACCCCATCAAATAATGATAAGGTAACTCAGTTCGTTCAAAATCCTTGGTCACATCATGGGCAATGACTTTGGACGTAAAGGTACGAAGGCCACGGTGTATGCTACACACCATAGCCGGAAGGAGAGCTAGCCTGATTCACAAGACTAATTTCACAGCCGGAAGGATGAAGTTACAACTAATTCTCTCAATAGAACCGGTTCCTCCCGAGACTACACAATTTCGTAGCCAGATCATCAAAAATCCCGCCAGAAGCGCTTTTTCTGACAGCTCTTGAGTATCCTGGTAAAAGTAATCGAAAGTGTCGGTTTGGCTCCCGAATCTGCCACTAGTAGATGACACCAATTCTTTGACCGCCTCCTGAGACCTAGGGCGACGAGAGATAACCAGACCTGAGGCATCTGCTGAGAAGAGATAATGCACCCAATCCTTGGTGTAGGAAGCATTCCCTTCCAGGTTATCCTTACGGGTTATCTGATGGCATGTGTTATAATGACACAATATCTCCTGATAAAGGGCCGCAAAGCCAGGATACCGTCGTTCCAAATCTTCGAGTTCCTCATTAGTGGGAGTATATGCTTCAAACGCTTCGTCCTCCCAAGGAAGCTTGGATACCGCATGCATTTCATGGAGCGCAAGTCCCATCTCCCCTACAGGTGTGTAAAAGGTCCTTGTACGACAATTATACATTTCCAGCAGGGACATGAATAGCTTCTTGTTTATGAACAAGCCATGACTGGTACCTCGGATAGCATGGTACAGGCCAATCTCGCACAAAAAAGCTTCATACTTCTGCAGGATCCAGGTAGATAAATTGATCCACGAGGGAATAGGGTGTATCCAACCAGGAAACGTCAACCGACCAACGGGATAGGAGCCTTTCCGGGCAAGTCGATTTATAAAAGTATCGGCAGTAGAAAATGTGAAGTTAGGACTTGCCACATTCAGGAAAGAACCTGGGACCAACCCTGTCACAGAACAACTGGTATGCACCTTGCCAGCAACCACGGACTTCAGATGGTTATTATAACGGACGTTCCCCACGAACATCCCACTCCTGGTAGGGGTTAGAGTCCCCTCCATCTTCCGGTCCAAAGGGAGCATATTGAACCAAGATAATGGAAAGTGCGCTCCATCTGAGGGATGCGGATCGCCATCCCGTTAGAAACAAAATTCCAATCCTCCGACACCTCCAAAACATGATCATTCTCCACGGTCAAGGCGTCTCCAAAAAAGAACGTAGGCTTCAAAAACTCTCTTTCGAATTTTCCGGAGTTCATCATAGCATTAAGGAAATGGAAAGGCTGATTCTTGATGGCATTCAATCTGGCCATAGGCTCATCGCTCGGAAACTGATCCGCCACGTGCTGAATAATATGGTCGTACCTATAGCCGAGAGCAGCTTGAGCGCTACCCACCAAGAGTTCTCCGGCGGCGTTAACCGACAAATTCACTGAAGAACAGACAAAGAAAAAATAAGTTAAACAGAGAATAAAAAAAGAGCTGATTAGGTGTTTTCAAACCACATGCGGCTCAAGAAAATATCCATGCCCCCCATGAAGTTCTCAGAAGTCTTATGCGGCTCCAGAAAGCCCCATGCGGCTCCAGTTCAGAAGACTGCTTATGCGGCTCCGTACAATAAAAGTCTATGCGCCACCTATGCGGTTTCACTAATAAGGCGCACATACAGACACAATGATTTTTCTTATGCGGTTCGCAGCTCAGCCGTAGGGCGAACATATGATTTACAAAGGCTCGTGCATAAAGTATGCGACGTAGCCATGGCGGTTGGGATTCCTTAATTCATACATTGTCCTTACCAACAATGGGGGGATGGACGTCAGGATGAACAGCAGGCACGACGACGGGCGGGGCAGCAACCGCACCCAAGGTGGAAGTGGAGGCCGCCTTCTTGCCCTTCACTGCCATGATCTTCTTAGGAGCCATCAATTATCGAAGAAAAGAAAGGCAAGCGAGATAAGAGAAGAAAGAAAATAAAGAAGTCTTCTCTCTCTTCAAACCCCTCCTATTTATAGGAGGAGGGGAGAAGGCGGACACGTGGGCCAATGACCGACTCTTCAAGAGCGAAACCGACTCCTTGGGTTTCGTCTCCAAGATTCACCCAAGGCATCAAATCCAAAAAGATTTAATGAACTGACCCTTGAGATTCCCCCTACAAAGACGGAGCTGAAGCAACTTGGAGATAAATAAAGACCCGCACACGTGGACTGGACCATCTATGAGGCTAACATACCCCCTGCGGCTGAAACAGTCATGCGAATAACACATCCAAGCAGCCAGGACATCTATGCGGTCGGGATTGCATATGTGGCTAATACGGCCATGCTTCTTGTTCAAAGTATTTCAATTTTACAAATTAAAAACTTTGAAGGGGGTCCTGTAGAAGCATGGAAAATACTAAAGAAATTGACTCATGCGGCCAAGAAAGACCCATGCGGCTCAGAAAACGCATGCGGCTCAGGGAGTTATGCGGCATAAGGAGCTATGCGACCGGAGGCATTCCATGCGGTTCAGAAGACATGTGGCATGACAGTGCTCTCCTATGATCCATGCTGCATTAATTGCTTTGATGGCTGACCCCTCTGAAAAGTTGACAGACCTGACACCAAAGCAGGTAATTATGACTCTGTCATGATGATGAATCTATAGGGAAGAGAAAGAAATCTCTGACACGATCTCCCGAGAGCAACAAAATGCCACGTGGCCCTGCCACGTGGGTGTGCTTATGCGGCTCGAAGTGAAGACTTCCCATGCGGTTCAGAGTGAAGCTGTCCCATGCGGCACGAGTGGGATCATCCCTATGCGGCTCAAGAAGATCATGCCCATGCGGCTCAAGCAGACACACCATTATGCGGTTCATACGGCTCATCATATGGTTCAGAAGTCTGAAGGAGGGGGCCACTGCCCAGAGAGCTCTGACACGTGTCCCAAGTCTTATGCGGCTCAAAATTCATGCGGCCCAAATCTCATGCGGCCTAATCTGCATGCGGTTCCAGTCTCACCATTGGCTCTCAGGACACGTGTCCTCAGCCGATCAATCTCCCAGATTTATGGCAATCCAAGATCGGGTCGAATCCCAATGATCTGGGGCACGTGGCAGGAGAATAAATTTGATTTATTTGTAGATATTAAAGAATCATTATAAGGAAGATTTATGCCAATCAGCATTAATTGCTAATAGGGATTTGGTGTAATCTACCCTTAATGGTTCTGATTCGTCACAATCAGAAACGAACGGCCTGGATTGATCAATCCCCAGGCCGCCGCCATCTCCAAGAGCTAATCATTGGCAACCCTAGTGATCACATCCCACTATTATAAATAGCAAGGTGCCATTCCCTTGTGATATAGAGAGATATACAAAAACAAAGAATGAGAGAAGAATACGTATACACAGAGAGACTTCCCCCATAGTCAGAGAGAGAATATACACAGAGAGAGAGAAGCCAGGAGAGCAATCAGAGAGAGAGCAAGAAGACGTTTCTTCGTCAACGACCAAGCAGATCTTCCCCGAGTCAAGGCTGCGTACCGATCGTCCAAGGAGTAAGGCAGAGCGGCCGTCGCTTTTCCGAGCCTCTATCGTCACCTCCCAGAATCTAAAATAAACAATCGTACTTAGACTGCTGTACCTAGGTTTTCGTCCCTAGGCTTTCTTTGTACGAGCGAGTTTGTATTGTGAGTCTAAGTTCAGTCCTCCGATAATTGTTCTGTACTTTTACAATCAATGGCAAACAGGGACAACATGACCTTTTTGCCCTTCTAATTTATTAAGAATATCCACAAACCCAGTAACTCTTCAAATAAACGTTTCGATCGCTCCCTCCTCTTCCATACTCTGTTCGCTTTAGATTTTAGGTCATCTCCTCCAAAAATCTTAGAAAAATCCAACAAAAAATCGCCAGCAAATCTCCATTCGCAAGTTTCACACAATGTCGCAATCATCATCAATCGATGTAGACCGAGTTAGAAATGTCGGAGAAGATGTAGATGTTGAAAAACAAAAGAAAGAAAGGATGAGTGTTAAGAGGCTTGCTCATAAACGAAAAGCTACAAAAGAAAACGAAGTGCAAGAAGAAGTAGAAGAACAAGAACAAGAAGAACAACAAGAACAACAAGAACAAAAAGAAGCAGGAGAAGAAGAAGAAGATCATGAAGAAGGGAAAAAAGGTAAAACTTTGAGTCCTGTTCATTCTTCGTTTATATTGACACGGAAAATGAGAATGATCATTCTCCGTGTAGATTAACACGGATAATAGGATTCTTCGTGTATTTTGACACGAAGAATGTCATTCTCCGTGTTAATACACACGAAGAATATCATTTTTTGTGTATTTTGACCTAGAAATGGCCATTCTCCGCTATTCAACCATGGAGAATGTCATTCTTCGTGTCAAAATACACGGAGAATATCATTCTCCGTGTAATTTTACACGAAGAATGACTTTTTCTGGGTATTTTGACCTAGAAATGACTACTTTCCGTGTTAAAATACACGAAGAATGATCATTCTCCGTGTTAAAATACACGGAGAATGACATTCTCCATGTATTTTGACCTAGAAATGGCCATTCTCCGTGTATCTAACACGGAGAATGATCATTATCCGTGTTAATAATCACGGAGAATGATCATTGTATTTTGACCTAGAAATGACCATTCTCTGTGTATTTTGACACGGAGAATGATCATTCTCCATGTTAAAATATACGGAGAATGACATTTTCTATGTATTTTGACCTAGAAATGACCATTCTTCATGTTAAAATACACGAAGAATAACATTCTTCGTGTATTTTGACCTAGAAATAGCCATTCTCCGTGTATCATACACGAAGAATGATCATTCTCCGTGTCAAAGTAAATGGAGAATGATCATTCTCCCTGTTAAAATATACGGAGAATAACATTTTTGTGTATTTTGACCTGGAAATGACCATTCTCCGTGTTAATACACACGGAGAATGTCATTTTTCGTGTATTTTGACCTAAAAATGGCCATTCTCCGTGATTCTAACACAGAGAATGATCATTCTCCGTGTCAAAATGCACAAAAAACGATCATTTTTCGTGTATTTTTACACGGAGAATGACATTTTCTGTGTATTTTGACCTAGAAATGGCCATTCTCCGTGCATCTAACACGGAGAATGTCATTCTCCGTGTTAAAATTGTTAAAATACACGGAGAATGTCATTCTCCGTGTATTTTGACCTAGAAATGGTCATTCTCCGTATATTTTAACAATTTTAACACGGAGAATGACATTCTCCGTGTTAGAAACACGGAGAATGATCATTGTATTTTGACCTAGAAATGGCTATTCTCCATGATTCTAACATGGAGAATGATCATTCTCCGTGTCAAAAATACACGAAGAATGTCATTCTCCGTGTATTTTTACACGAAAAATGACATTTTCTGTGTATTTTGACCTCGAAATGGCTATTCTCCGTGTATCTAACACGGAGAATGATCATTATCCGTGTTAAAATATACGGAGAATATCATTCTCCGTGTGATTTACACGGAGAATGATCATTCTTCGTGTATTTTAACATAATAATTTCCATTTTCCGTGGTAAGAACACGGAGAATGGTCATTCTCCGTGTATTTTGACATGGAGAATGACCATTCTTCGTGTTAATATACACGAAGAATGATCATTATCCGTGTATTTTGACACGGAGAATGATCATTCTCAGTGTATTTTGACACGGAGAATGATCATTCTTTGTGGTTGAATAGCGGAGAATGGTCATTCTCCATGTTATAATAAAGAAAAATGTTGATGTAAACCTAATTGTTGTTTTTTAAGGAAATAAAACTGTCAGGAACAAAAAAGAAAGAGTTTTCCGTGCAACATTCACCCCAATACTCCCTCTTACGGATGAGATGAAGAAAAAGGTTGGTCATTTGCCTGATACAGTTATTGAATCCTTGAAGAATATTGGATTCTACAATTTCGTAGATGTATTCTACAAATCCAAGGTCAAAAAGTCAGAACTATCTAAAGTCATAAAAGGTCTGGAGAACCTGATAGGGACTTACTTGGAAGAAGATGGCTCTGGATACTTCCAATTGAGCAACAGTGTCAAGGTAGCACCAACTGCCGAAGAGATGGTAACCATTTTCGGTCTGCCAATGAAGGATGACAGTGAAGTTGATGAGAAATATCTAAAAATCATCACTGAAAAATAGAAGACCCCCCACCAGCAGACTCATTCAGCATATGTAAAGAACACTTCAAAAGATTGCTGACAAATTCCAAGGAAAAACATGTAGAAGTCTCAAATGCAGAAGTCAGAAAATGGTTCTTAGAGCTGTTGGGAGACAGAAATGCAAGACCTGATGAGTTGGCCAAGTTAATAGTATTCAACTTGTGCCAAATAGCATTCTTCACCAGAATGGGTGGGTCGAACTTGTCGTACAAGTTCTTTGCTCTGGTAGATAGCATAGATGTTATAAAAAACATATGTTGGCCACGTATTATTTTGGCGTACGTCATGGACAACATAAAGAGGACTGTTACAAAAACTGAAGATGAGGATATTGAGATATCGTACAAGAAGATTGAAGGTTGTACAATATATTTCTTGTATTGGTTTGCAGAGCACAGTCAACTGTTAGAAAGGAAGTGCAAACCAATAAGTGCGTACCCGAGATTCTATACATGGGATGGGAATAGAATCTCGATATTCCTCAAACATGACTATCAAGGGACTCAAACGAAATCGAAATTGATATTCAAAGATTTTGTTACAGTGACTGTTGAAGAAGGCGAAGTCTCCGCAGAGTAGCATCGTATAGAAGGTGCGGATAATGCTGGTAATGAAGAAGAACCACAAACTGAAGCCCAAGCACCAGCAATAAACACAGCTGAGAATGAAGATGTGTTACGTGTCTTGGAGGAGAAATCTCAGCTTATCACTGAGAATGAGCAACTCCACGAAAGAGTACAAAAACTAGAGGCAGATGTAGCCCTACAACGTACTATGGAGCTCGTTAATGATGGATTAGAAAAGGAGTTAGACTCTATAAGGAACGAGAAATCTTTCCTTATTGCTGATAATGAGAAACTCCGTAGAAGAGTTGAAGAACTAGAGGCAAAGGGGGCCCGACAACCTTCAGTTGACATTGTTAAGGATGGGTCGGAACAGGAACTAGACTCCATGAGAAAGCAAAAATCAGAGCTTATTGCTGATAATGAGAAGCTTCGTCAACATGTTGAGGAGCTACGTCTAAAAGGTAAAATATTCTCTTTTTCAAATTTTTAAGTTGTAATTATATGTGTTAAATCACGGAGAATGAACATTCTCCGTATGTAAAACACACAGAGAATGATCATTCTCCATTTAAGCAACACGGAGAATGACAATTCTCCGTGTAAGTAACACAGAGAATGATTATTCTCCGTGTATATTGATACGAAGAATTGTCATTCTCCCTATTTTACATTCTCCGTGTCAAACCCACAGATAATGACCATTCTCCGTGTATCTTAACACGAAGAATAGTCATTCTCCGTGTCAAACCCACGGATAATGACCATTCTCCGTGTATCTTAACACGGAGAATAGTCATTCTCCGTGTAAGTTATACGGAGAATGTCCATTCTCCGTATAAATTACATGGAGAATGCCCGTTCTCCTTGTAAGTCTAACGGAGAATGATCATTCTCCGTTAGACTTACAAAGAGAACGGGCATTCTCCGTGTAATTTGTACGGAGAATGGGCATTCTTCGTGGTAGGTTTTGACACGGAGAATGGACATTCTCCGGATTAAAGTAAACGGATAATAATATTTTTTATTATTTTTAAAAAGAAGATTATATAATATTGACATCATACCTCTTGTTGTTGTTTGTTTTATATCAGTAAAAATAACAGAGAATCTCATAAATGAGAATGAAAGGCTCGTTAATGATAACAACAAACTTCTAGAGGAAGTTGTATCGTTGAATGACGAAGTCAAAAAGAAGAACGATACAATTGCTAACCTCGAAGCAATGGCTACAGTATTGCAGCTTGAGGTGACTCAACCAGTTCCTCAAAAACAACACACAGGAGCAAGAGAACCAAGAAGGATTAAAAAACTATCAAATGCTCTAGTCGATGATGATTTTACCACCTTAGGAAAGAAGAAAACAGCCGATGCTACAACAAGTAAGAATGTAGCTGCTGGTGGGAAAAGAAAAGCTCCTTCCAGTCCCGAGAAGGTAGAAGAAAAAAAGAAGATGGCAGTAACTGAAGAACTTGAAGAAGAATCTGCTGAAACAGCCAAGCTAGTGGCAGAGGGAAAATTTCTGATACAATGTCCAAAACTCAGACTTTGGAAGCAAGCAGACAATGAGCTGAAGGATCTACACATGGGCATCGTATACCCAAGAAGGATGTCTCCAACGTAAGTATTCTAAACTTTAACCAATTTCTGTCCAATTCACAACGGAGAATGATCATTCTCCGTGTCATTTGAGACGGAGAATGGTTATTCTGCGTCCAATTCATAACGGAGAATGATCAT
Organism: Iris pallida; assembly: GCA_029216955.1. Lineage (NCBI taxonomy): Eukaryota > Viridiplantae > Streptophyta > Magnoliopsida > Asparagales > Iridaceae > Iris > Iris pallida. Next base: position 24,829,847 of record JANAVB010005598.1, read on the forward strand.
TCTCAATGTCATTTGAACGGAGAATGATCATTCTCCGTCTCATTCATAACGGAGAATGGTCATTCTCCGTGTAATTTGGGCGGAGAATGGTCATTCTTCGTCCAATTCATAACGGAGAATGATTATTCTCCATGTAAATTCATGGAGAATGGTCATTCTCCGTCAAATTCATAACGGAGAATGATCATTCTCTCTATTGGAGTGACTTTTTTCAATTATATCATTAGACTATATTATTAACATAATCGAAACTAAATTTATGTGCAGTAAAAATATATACGAATACTTTCCAACTGCTCCAGAAGAGTGTAAAATAAGAAGAAGAAACAATGATGTTACCTTGTTGTTAAATGCTAAAGAACTACAAGACATATTAAATGAGAAAGAAATAGAGGCTAATGTAATGAACTTGATGATAAAGACTATGAATGAAATACAAGTCGAGACAAGGCGTACCATTCATTCAAGCTCGCAGGGTGTAGAATATAAATGGTCTGCAATCTTGATGCCCCATTCATTGGTAAGAATCAAAACTAAAAAATAAATATTAATGTGTACACCTACTAATAGGGTTGTAAAAAACTAACTCATGATATTTTTTTTTTACTTTCTGAAAAACAACGTACCGCTGAATTTGTCGATGTAGACAAACCAGCAGATGGAGCCATTTACAATTTCAAAGTTGATATAGAAGATTTTATCATGGAGTTGGAGGATGACATCGAATGGCTATTCGTGCCACTCTTCCGTGAAGAAAATAAACACTATACACTGATGTCATTCAACTTCAGCTCCTACGTTTGGACACACTACAACTCCTTGCGTAAAAACACGAGCGCTAAGGGAATCAAGGATGCAGAATATATGAAGAGTAAAATTGAGCCTATTGTAATAAAGAAAATTGCATTGATGAGGGAGAAAAGTCCGGTAATTCAGGAATATGAAAGAACAGAGCTCAAGATTTGTAAAGAATGCCTACAGCAACTATCACCCAGCTGCCTGCTGTACGTTGTATATTATATGGATAGCTTGTCAAAAGCTCCCTTTGATTTCCAAAAGAAAACAAACAGAGTAGTTCACAATATTATTAAAAAGAGCATGTTAACTTTGGCTAAGCTTTTTTCCTTAAAAGTGAGTGTGCAATTCCTTTTGTATCATAAAAGAAATGACAATATAAACAACAATGTAAATTGGCTAAGAAATTCCTTATATATATTCTGTCTGTCAGGTTTCTTTTGTAATGTATTCGTTGTCCTTTGTAATAAAACTCAATTTTTTGACTAATTTACATTGTTCTATATTAAATCTGTTTTGTTAAAGTTCTGTTGTTTGATTCTATGTTAATATACACGGAGAATATCATTTTCCGTGTTAATACAAACCTAGAATGTCATTCTCCGTGTATTTTGACCTAGAAATGGCCATTCTCTGCTTTTCAACCACGGAGAATGTCATTCTCCGTGTTAAAATATACGGAGAATGACATTTTCTTTGTATTTTGACCTAGAAATGACCATTCTCCGTGAGAATGTCATTCTCCGTGTTAAAATTCACGGAGAATGGTCATTTTCATGGTTATATGTTTTTAACATATAAATGTAATGCTTGGAACGATCATTCTCTGTTTTAAATCACGGAAAATGGTCATTCAATGCATTATAAAATCAGAGAGTATAACGGATAATAAGTTCTTATGCTGTTAATATATATGTGAAACATCAGATATGCAGAGTTCAAACTATTACCATTGATATCAAAAAATGTAAGATATGTATTCAAAAAACAATTATATAAAAGAAGGAATATACGTGTATGTATTAACGAGGGGGCGCTGCCCCATCGACCACCGTAGCAGTATGTGGAGGTAGAGGACAAGTGGTGCGATTGTGATTGCATAATTCAAAATAATTCTGGCACCTTATCTTTCTCTTCTCTTTTCCCTTGTTCTCATATTTGCTCTTATAACGGTCCGCCTTTGGTCGTCCAGGACCACGTTTCAGAACAAGGGGTAGAACAACATCAGTGGGATTATTTTCAAACTATTTTTCAGAATCTGGAACTGGACGAATAGCACATGAATATAACTTCTGGTAATAATCTGATGTCCAATACTGCTCCACAAAGTCGTAAACAGATTTATCTGAACTAACTCTGATGCATTCTATTACATGGCTGCATGGGAATCCATATACCTTCTATCTACGACAACTACAATGACAATCAAGAAGATTCACCATGTGAGAGAAAGTATCTGCGATCACCTCAAATTTGAAATCACCGGACCGATATACCCTATAACACATGACATTATCTGTAAGCTGCTTCAGCATATCCTCAGTGTATGGAGTCAATTTGCTATTCAAGCCAGTTGCATCCTTGTGGCGATCCGAAATCATCTTCATCATCTTCACACGGATGACATTTACAATTGCTGATATAGGCAATTTCTTCTCAGCCTTTATCCTTGCATTGAATGACTCTATACAACTAGAAGCAACCTCACTGTATCTACATCCCGGGAAGAATGCGTTTGACCAATATTCAAGTTTTTGTTTATTTATCCAATTCACAACATGACCACAATTCAGATCATAAATCTTCTTGATTGCTTGTCTATACCCACCTTTATACAGAAAAACAAATAATTAATAAAGAATTAGGTCAATTCACAAAATTATGAAAAATAAGTGCATTTTTCGTGTTTAAAATAAGGATAATAGTCATTCTCCGTTCAAAAACTAACAGAAAAATACATTCTCCGTTCTACGCAAGACGGATAATGACCATTCTCCGTGTGATGGAAACGGAGAATGAACATTATCCGTACTATGCAAGACGGATAATACCATTCTCCGTTCAAAGCTAACGGAGAATAATATTCTCCGTTATATGCAAGACGGATAATGACCATTCTCCATGTGATGGAAATGGAGAATGAACATTATCCGTACTATGCAAGACGGATAATACCATTCTCCGTTCAATGCTAACGGAGAATGATATTCTTCATTCTATGCAGGACGGAGAATGGTCATTCTCCGTGTAATATGTACGAAGAATGACTATTCTCCGTCTTACTGACACGGAGAATGGTCATTCTCCTTGTTAAATTAATGGTAAATGCATAAAAAATATGCATATATCTGTCTCATTAACACACCTGGAGTTAGAGCATATACTGCTTGCCTCCAAGCTTCAAGTACATGCGGATACACTCTTTCAGCGGCATGTTATTCTTCATGTGATAATAGCAATAGCTATGGTAATCATTAGGAAACACTTTAGGAACTTCAGAAACTAGACCGTTCCCTTGATCTGAAAGAAAAACAATACGCCTACTACATCCAACAACATTTTTTAGATTTCTAAACCATTCCCAATTGTCGCCATCTTCGTCTGAGACTATACCGTATGCAAGAGGGTAGAACTGTTGGTTACCATTCTTTGCTGTAGCAGACATCAAACATCCTCTAAACCTCCTGTAAGGAAAGTAGCATCCAAATATAGCATCGGGCGACAATATTGAAAGTCTTCTACGCAAGCCCCATATGAAAGAAAAAGTCGCTCAAACCTCATTGATGAATCATCTTTCTGGAAGTCGATAACGGAACCATTATTGGTTTCCTTTACCTTGTTGACATACCAACACAAGTCACTGTAAGATCTAACATCATCTCCGTACATTTTCTGGTGCACCAGACTAATTCCGTGGTATGCCTGCCCATATGTAACAGATAAACCATAATCAACCTTGAAATCATCGACAACAGATTTTGCAGACTTTTTAGGATGCATCCGAACAATGTCACTAACCAAACTTTTTACAAACTTTACTGGAACAACCAGATTACCTTTATCCATATAGCCAGCTCCACAATTATGTTCTCCCATATACCTCTTTACCTCAAAAATTTGATTATCTTTCGAAATAGATATAGCATGGAAGCTCCACAAACAAGCATGTGTCTTGTAATTCTTGCAGCAAACAGTATACCTCCCCGGCTCAGATTTCAAAATGTGGAATGGATGACGAGATTCAAAACATACCTTTCTAACAGCATTCCTAACTTCTTCAACACCATTTAGAAAAATCCGACCAACACCAGTAATTGATCCAGGCCATATATCTGATTTTCTCTTCTTCACTGTCTCAGTTGAGCCCTCATAAAATTGTACTACTCATTTGTCCTTTACAGTATGAGAACATCTACTCAATGAAATAGAAGAGGAAGACGAAGGTCCCATGTAAAAGCTTTGACAAGGAAAAGATGTTGATGAAGAACATGGAGAGTATATTTGCTCCACAAATAGATCAAAACTCACATCATGAGTACCGTTAAAACCACCAACCAATGAGCGAAGCCAAAAATCACTTTCGACATACAATTCAGTCCCATCAGAGTGCAAAAACCTGAAACGGAAGGAAAATGGATCCAAAGAAGTCCATCGATCGCACACTTTATTCTTTAAAAATCTACGGTACTTTCATGTGTGACACGGCAGAAAACTATGTCTCCCTTGAAACAAATGTTAACTAAACAACTTGATTCCATAACTTCCCCCCTGATAACATAAAAACAAAAGAGATCACAAATAGAACAATAAAATTCTCGTCTAATAATGATTATTCTCCGTCTAAAAATAACGGAGAATAAATATTTTCCGTTCGGAACTAACTTAGAATGATCATTCTCCGTCTAAAGCAAACGGAGAATGACATTCTTCGTCTAAAGCACACGGAGAATAGTCATTCTCCGTCTAAATATAACGGAGAATGATTATTATCTGTCTGTAACTTATGGATAATGCTCATTCTTCGTCTAAAAATACATGGAATAATAACTATCTGTCTATAACATACGGAGAATGATCTTTCTCCGTCTATAACATATGGAGAATGATCTTTCTCAGAAGTAATTATCATTTTTCCTGAAAATATAACGGAGAATGCTATTTCTCTATGACAAATGACAATTCTCCATCATATTAGGCGACATATTCGCACAAAATAACAAGATTAAAAATCTCTCTAACAGTTTCTCAGTTAATAATCTTCATAACAAATTCAAATTCAGCATAAATTTTGAGATATACGAAGCTGATGGATGAATTTCTACAGATCTGAACTTTCACCTTGTTTTAAGATCTATAAAAATAAAAGAAGAAGATCTTCTCTCCACAATTGACCTAATCGCCGGAAACCACGAAGATGATGATGATCGATGATGATGAAGGATGATCGACGTTCGACTGACGAAAACCACAGTGAACTACGAACGATTTTGCGATCTCTGATAAAGATGATATCAATGGATTTCAAATTTCTCGTGAAGAAGAAGAAGAATACGAATTTTCCAATCCAAATCTGAGTTTGCGAATTCAAAATTATATATATATGACCAAATTTGTGCGAAGGGGTATTTTTGGAACTATGAAAATGGCAAATTTTGTAAATACACAGCATCTAAAGAGAATCTTGGAATATTTAACGTGGTTATACTTAATTCTAGGTATTTCATAAAATCCTTCCAGCGGGTGGACATTTCATAAAAGCTCACCCCGAAATTGAGTTTTTCAGCAATTTCCAAAATAAAAATTGGTGCAAATTGAGCCAGTACCAGGTGCCACAACCTCTACCGCCTCCGCCATCGTCACAGATGCCAGCGAAGTACTTCTCCCAAATAATTGATGTTATAAATATGCATCTAGTGGCACATATAGTGATCGTGATCCTCAGCCCTATGTATTTTGTTTTGTTGTACTATATTCAACCCTAGTTTAGTCAATTTTTAGTTGTATCCTACTTTTGTTTGATGACATATATTGTATTTATTTTTCTTACTCTATATTCATTAGTTTGTTGACTGTATTATGAGTTATGGTTGGTTTATAATTGTGTTTGGTGTAATTTGTTAGTTTCTTGAATAAATTGTTATTATACTCAAACATATGTATATACAGTTAATTGGTTGAAATTGCTACTTTGGTTGAGACTATTATTGACTATATTCTTTAATGTATTGTATTTGAAGCAGGTTCACTGTTTGTTTACATCAATTTTTCTTCTTCATTTTTTTTTTATTTTAGCGACGTCCTAGCGACATGTTAGCAATGTATTAGCGACGACCATTGACAGTTCATGCATTGCTAACTAGTATCAGGACATCATTAGGCGTCGCTAAATATTGATGAAGTATCACGTCGCTGACATACTGATACCCCATTGTTAAGCATCAATGGTCTGATTTCCATGTCAGATTGGCACATCAACAAAATGCATTGCTTGCATGTCGCTGACATGTTGTCAAGTTGTGTGACACGTCAACCAAAAATGTTTGAAGATAATCCCAAACTTGTCACAACGACTATGTGTAGCAACATATTTCTTGCAAGCGACTAGCTATTTGTTGACTATCCATTTGCGTCGCTAAAGACGTCGCTAGTCCATTTAGCAACGCCCTTAGAGGGATTAGTGGCGTTTTTAGGCATGGCTAATCCTTCTTATTTTTGTGGTGATTGAGACGGGGAGTGTTGTGAGCCTTGCTTTTATTTTTTTTATGTATTAGAACCTTATATTTTGGGATAAGAGATTACCAGAGAGTTATAACTATATTATAATGAATATGTTTTCAGTCTTGTCCTACGATTTTTTTACTGCAAATTTTTTTCTACATTAATTCTTTGTCTTTGTATTTCAGATTTATTTTATTCCATATGGTTGGTTGTTGGATTCAGATCCATCATGTTGAACCTTAATTTCATTACTTAAACTATATAGAATCACATTATATGTGATAAAACATAAAGTTTGAAAGAAAAAGAAAAATTGAACAAGAAGTATTGACACCTTGTACTCCCGATACAAATACACCATATTCATCATCACATCGGAACACAATCAGTAGTAGAATTCTGCAATGCCGAAACCCAGCAGTGTGACAACCAGTCCCACTCCCATCCCAAGCCAAGCCTCAACCGTCCTCCGACTTCCGCTCTCGAACGGGCTATTGTCCATCAGTGGCTGCTCGTTGCTGAACCCGAACGTCCCGGTCGCTCCTTCTGCAGGCACTGCCTGCCCCTCCTGCGGACCGCCCTGCTGCCCGAACGGCATGTTCGCCCCTCCTATCGGACTCGCGAACGGAGGCATCGCCGGCGCCAGTCCGGGGGAGCCCGGAGCCCCGCACTTCTGGTTCACTCTCGGGTCCTCGCTGGCCCTCCACGCCAGCTCCCCGATCTTGTCCCTCAGCCTCATGTCGCCTTCGTCGACCAGCTCCAGCGTCTCCAGCGGGTCGTTGTCGGCCGACTCCGCGCTGTTGTCCCACTGCGGCGTGCTCCCGTCGTAGATGGCGAGGCCGTCGTCGGAGAAGGCTAGGGTGCACGAGTTCGCGGTGCTGACCGGGGTGCACTCGGACTCCCACACGCCCTCGCCCGTGGACGTGTCCTGGACCTGGATGTAGCAGAAGTCGTTGCCGAAGCCGCCTGCCCCGGGGGCGGTCTCGGTGCGGAGGAAGTAGGCCGCGTACTTTCCGGAGGGGGAGGTGAGGAAGGATTCCGGGGAGACGGAAGCGCCGGGAGGGATGCTCGCGATGACCTGTTGCTTGGTCGTGCGCTCGAGGGTGCCAGCCGGAGCGGAGGTTTGTGAAGTGGATTGGGAGAAGAGGAGGAAGGAGGAGAGCAACAGTAAGTAGTAGTAGTACTGCATTGTGTTTTTCTATTGGGGAAGAGATGAGCTCGTGAGAATGACGAGGAGAGTGGAGGCTTTAAGGAGAGGGTTTTTAGAGGGTTTGGTGCAACTTCTCTGCAAGGTGTGTTAGATAGTGGGAGTAGGAAGCTTGACAGAGTAATATATATACATATATATTGAGACTTATTCCTCCCGGAGTTGCTACTTCGAGCAACAAAAAAGTGCTTTAATTTTCTTGTGGGTGACTTAAGCCAGTCGGGTGTGGTGTAGTCCAAGAGCGGGTGCAGGGCGGCAGTGATGGTGCGGAGTCTTCGGACTGTATTTGTAAACCTTCGAACCGGAGTTGGTTATAGGTCTTCGGACTGGAATTTGTTATATATTTTCGGACTGAGTTGTAGATTTTCGGACAAGCTTCTTCTTAAAAAAAAATATATATATATAAATATATATATATATATATATATATATATATATATATATATATATATATATGCTAGGGAAAAAAAAAATATATGCTAGGGAAAAAAAAAAAAAAAATATATATATATATATATATATATATATATATATATATATATATATATATATATATCAATGCTAGGGTTAGAAAGAGGTGCCGGCGGCAACATCCATGGAAGAACGGGGAGCGGGTGGGATCCGGGAGCCCCCCCAACCGGAGAGAGGATAGGAGCAGATCTTGAAGACTCGAGGCCAGTCTTGGAGGAAGGAGGAGGATGGACCACGGTCCAGAGGCGACGGCGACCGAATCTCTCAGCACGTCTCGAAGAGACGACGGCCCGCGCAAGGGAAGGGGTTACTACGGCCGCTACCGCGCAAGGGAAGGAGGCGTCTCAAGGAATCATCGGAGCGCGTCTAACAGATGGAACGGAGAAGGGCGTGCAGGGGTTAGAAGAACAGGTGGTGCGGTGATAAACCGGAATCAGCAGCAAACCGATCTTGTAGAAGCCAATGAACAGGGAGGCAATAGCAGAAAAGAAACGACACAACATGCACCTAGTGGAGTCGGAACAGCCGGCGGAATATCATGGGCAGAAATCTGCCGCCCAAAATAAAGCGTGGCAGAAGGAGGGATGTCATACGTAGAACCAATCCTGGGAGACGGAGGAAAGCGGGTAATATTCACGGCGGAAGAGATCCAAGAAATGGTCGGACTTTGGAAGAATACATTGATCCTTTATATCCTAGGTGATCGACCGTTTTACGGTCATATAAGAGCGTATGCGGCTAGAGTATGGAGGCCAAAGGGGAGTATGAAATTCTTTGCGCGCGAAGATGGGTTCTTTTCGTCAAGTTCGGTCTCTCGGAGGACGCAGATCGCATCTTGCATGGAGGACCGTGGACGTTTGATGGACGGCTCATTATTCTTAAGGAGTGGAAACCGAATCCTAAATGCGAACGTGATGTGCTACATACTATCCCGATCTGGATTCGATTCCCGGGATTACCAATTCAGTACTGGAACAACTCTATGATAACAAAACTGGCCAGCATTATAGGGAATCCTATCAAAGCAGATGAGGCAACGATAACAAGAACAAGGCTGCAGTATGCACGGGTATTCATGGAGATCGAAGCAGGGATCCAGCTCCCACGGGAAGTTCTGTATAAAATCCCTACAGGTGAGATATTCTCACAAGTTGTTGATTATGAATGGGCTCCACCTAGCTGTCAAGCCTGTAAACTGTTTGGCCATCTGACGAGCAACTGCCCAACCAGAGCGGCGAGGAATGCATAGCTTCAAAGGCAAGAAAGGGCGAATGAGCAAGGGAGGGATAATATGCAGAGACAAGCCCCGACAAGCGAGAATATGGCGGACACAGAAGAAACCAGGGTGGCAGTTGGACAGAACGGGTGCACGGGATTGGAGGTAGCAGTAGTTATCCCCACGCCTAACGGATTCATTGAAAGCTTGGGAATGCAGCAAGGGGACAGAGCGGAGTCCTCCGCGGCCAGCATGGATGAAGGAGAATACAATTTCACACCAGGAGAAGGCATGGAGAAGACCGGTACAGGTAAGGATATAGTGGTATTCCAATCCCAAAGCATTACCAAGACCAAAAGACGAGCGCTGACGAGCGGGAAGGGGTCCAAACACGCTGGAGGGATCGACAAGGAACTACCTAGCAGAAAGCGTCAAGCTCGGGTCAACATAGAGAAAGAATAGCCACCTTCGACCCCCTTAAACATGGACGAACAATTCACAGAATTCGATCGAACAAGGGAAGAGGGAGGATTATGCTTAGTAGTCGACAATCCCGAATGGCGTCGTCATCTAATAAACGGGAAGAACAAGGAACCATCTACCAGTACTAACAGCCAGCAAAGGGAAGGAGGCCAGTCATCATCCCAAGATGCCAGCGGCCAAGTGATGGGGGGATCATCAACTGTACCAAATCAATGATGATTATATGCTAGAATATTCGGGGGGTGTGTTCGATAGGGAGATAGAGAGAAGTACGAAGTCGTCTAAGGGAGGAGAAGTGTACAATAGGTGCCTTGATCGAAACCAAGATGAAGACGCATCGCCTATTAGCGAGAAGGATGCCAAATAACTGGGATCAAGCAAGCAATCTAGATCTGTACGACATGGCCCGAATATGGGTTATATGGGACAAGGCACACTGGCAGGGTCGAGTACTCTATTCGTCTGAGCGCTGGTGGCTATACCATTTACATACCAGGGTGGTCTTCAATTCATATTGGGAGTCATCTATGGTCACAATGATAGAAGAAAGAGAGATATTCTCTGGTAGGATATAGCGCACATCAGCCAAGTGGCTGACGCCAACCCCCCACTTCCTCTAGTGGTAATGGGCGACTTCAACAACATATTACATCAACAAGAAAAGATTGGTGGTCAGCCTGTTCCTGATGTTGTACTATACGACTTCTAGAGCTGCTTACTTAGGACGGGGCTTCAGCAATTGACCAGAGTAGGCCACTTATGGACCCTGGAATAACAAATCGAATCGAAAACGTGTACTCTGTCAGTTGGATCGAGCAATCGACAATGGACGGTGATTCGATGTTTTCCCTCACGTCCCGGTAGAAGGCCTTGCGGCGGGAACTAGCGACCACTCACTGTTTGCAAAAACAAAAGTCTTTATTTCACAAACTTTGTAAGAAGATTACAATTGAATTCTGGGAAAGTACAACAATAGGAATCCGATATGAAGATAATCGCCTTATCCCTTGGACGATGTGAACTTTAAAGACGATAGCCTCTGAAGAATGCAGCAGCACTTGGACAAGGACTCCTGATCTCTGATGATAATAATGATCTGATCCCCTTAATGAAGGACTTCAAACTCTATTTATAGAGTTCTAGAAATAACTAATTTGTAATTATTCTGGATTGCGCATGATGAACTACGCTAGCAACAGACTGCGCAAACAGCGAACTGCACTGGCAGTTACTCGATCGTGGGCAAACTGTATTAGACGCGTGGCATTATTTGATTGAAATATGCATGATCGTGCACAGGCGGTTGCCACGTGGCGAGCAATTGATGGCATGTATGCCACGTAATAAATGTCAGTTATCTTGATGGATTGTGCCACTTGAAAAGCGCTAGCATCAGACTGCACTGAGACTCAGGCTTTGGTCAAACTGCACTGAAGTTGAACTGTCATACTGCGCTGGCTGTACAGCTGTCCTCGAGCGCTGTGCTGCACAAGAAACAAAAGGACTCCTCGTTTATCGGGCTATCAGCTGTCAGAAGATCGGATTTTTGTCAGGTAATGATGGCACTGCCACGTCAGCGTAGCGCACTTGGGTGTTAGCGCAGTTCAGCTTGCGCGTTTGAATGGTAGCGCAATCTGCCTCCTGCGCAGTCCATTTAAAGAGTGCGCAATTTAATTTCCTCTGTTTATTTGATAAATGCAACTTAATTTTTAAGACCTACAAGACCCCCTTCAAAGTTTTCAAAATTTGAAAATATTCAAAGTTTCGAAATACTTTGAATTTCGAATTTAAAATCAAGTTGCGTAAGTTGCGCTCTGACTGCGCGTTTGGAGGAATCAGCTTCGACTTTTGTGGCGCAATCGGAGGTAGCCGTTACACTTGAAAAACTATAAATAGTTTCTTTTTTTTTCTTTCTTTCATCCTTTACTCATCTTTCGACTGTTCAAGAGACAAAAGCTTCCGTTCCTTCTCCGACTACTTCTTCTCCTCCCCGCCGACGATAGCGATGGCTCCCAAGCGTACAGCCACTGAGAAGGGCAAGGCCCCCGCCGAGCCTTCAACTCGGGTTGTGCCCCGAATTTCTCGTCATGAAACAGGTCATCCAGCATTGCAAGGTAAATGATGAACGAAGATCGAAACCCCCTTTTTAGGGTTCTTGATACTTTCAGACCTTCATACCTCTCTTTTTTTAGAGATTGATGGTATTTTGCGCCACCCTGTTTAGGGTTTCGGTTGCATTCACAATAGTTTTTATTTTTATAAAAACTATACTCTTGCGCAATCGGATGGAATGCGCTGACAAAATATTCGGCACAATCCACCGTTTGTGCAAATCAGTTGTGCCAACGCAAACTGATGTCTTGCGCAAGTATGTTAGCGCAAACTGATGTCTTGCGCAAGCTGACTGCGCTGGCACAATTTGATAATTTGCGCATGTTGACTATTGTTGGCGCAATCTGATAACTTGCACAAATTGATGATCTTTTGTAGAATTTTGCTTTTGTATGTACTGATCCTTTTTTTTTATGCAGTTAACCTCAGGGAAGACCCCAATTATGAGGTCTTTGCAGGATCTTTGGCTGAACCTGAATATAAAGAAGATCTATCTCATGTGACATTTCCTCAGTACGCCTTACCGTCATCTCGGCAAGCCGTATTGATTGTACAGGACAATGAGACTTTGCTATGTTTGATGAATGGGCAGCCTCTCCAGACGGCTGACATAGTTACTCATAAGAAGCCTTTTTTTTTGTTTGGTGAGGCCTTTGACAAGAACTCTCAGCCCAGACCTCGAATGGAACAGAGACTTATCCAGAGGGGCGAGAAGACAATCCTTCTGCTGGAGATTTCTAGATGCCTTCCTCTATCTCGATATGCTTTTGCAAGCTATCCGAGAAAAATGGAATGGGATATAACTTCACTTCAGCAAGCCCGAGCAGGGAACATCTGTGTCAAGAAGGGGTCTGGAAACAAGGATATATTTTACAGTTCCTCTGAGCGCCATAGCTCCTTGCTTAGAGGACCAAAGCCCGGCTGTATTCCACCAGAAGATTCTTTCTTGCTGCTACTAGTGAGAACTCCGATCTTCGCAAATGAGTTTGCAAAAGTAGAAGGAAGGCATCCGGATCAGGAGTTGAGGCTGACAGGCCTCGTGAACCCAGATAACAAAAGATGGATCTGTATATCCAACTGGATATTGGTCCAATTTAAAGAGCGGCTTAAGGAGATTAATTTATACCAAACAGTGTATGCCACTGTTTATGGCTTTTCCTCCAATCCTCATCTATTCCTCGTATTAGCCGAGAGATACAACTAAAGAACCGGGACGTTCATGACACCCTGCGGAGAGATTGGGTTAGCTTTGCACGAGATGAAGTACATCTCCAGCCAGCCAATGGGGGATATCCCCTATGAAGAATTTGTCCCAACAAACTATGAATTGGACAAACTGCGTGAGGAGAATGCTGACATGGTAGCGGTGTCTGAAGAGCTACTATGTCACTACAAGATCTGTTCTCTCTACTATAAGAGTGGCACTTCTGGCACCTGCTACTCCACTAAATAGTTGCCATATCTCTTTCTCAACCACATCATTGAGAAGAAGACCAAGTAGCACGAAAACTGCAAGCTTAACTTTTTTCGCCCACTCAGCAATAGTGAAGTGATAGGGCTAATGGAGACCCATGGAGATATGGATATCAAGATCGAGGATGATCTTCAATATCCCCCTCTGAAGAAAGATGACATTATTGAGAGTTATATGAGGATGGGATATAGGCCCATGTCGAAGGAGGCCCAGTTGGCGGGTTTCCTCACTTACTGGTTCCGACGATACGTCGTCCCTGGGGCCAGTTCAGTCGGCCGCTTCCACCGCGGTGTGCTTTTTTCTGCTGTCCGTTTGGTCTTCGACTACCGGATGGATCTGCTGTCAGCAATGACATACAGAGTGAACGTCGGCCTTCGTCTCTTTGTCGATTCAATGATTAAAGGGAAAGGCAAGAAAGGACACTTCCCTCGGCTGGAACTCCCATACCCATACTTGTTCGGATGGCTGCTTCTGTACCATCCTTCACTAATGAATCCGGATATGGGGGCAGTGGGTGGCAGCTTCTTGAGAAGATTTTTTGGATGCAAGTGGATTTATACCACTTTAAGAGATTGCCGACGCGTACTGAATCTCGGAAGAGGATGGAGCTTCTACTGTGTTACCCCTCCGGTCGGTTATGAGCATATGTCTACAAACCTTATAGACTCCGGAAGGATGCAGCCTTTGGGCCACACAGCTTTCGATTGGCTGAGGACAATCCGGCCGTTACACCTGGTATATCGGTTCGAGGATGAATGCTATCTCGAGCCTTATCTTCCCAAACGTTTTGTGCGCCAATTCGGTTATGACCAGTTCCATGTAGGTAATGCAATCACATGCCTACAAGGAAAAGGGTTTTTAATTGATAGAGCCGGAGCTTGGGCATATTACAATGCTCGGGATACCAGGACGACGTTCTCGATGCCGTACAGAAATGATCGAGGTCCTCGTATGCTGTATACGTACTCGATCTTCTATACTTCAACAAACACTTTTACTGAAAACTTCAATTTGGCAGACAGCTTTGCGACTGCGACTCGATTCAAGAAAGGAGCACCTGTTCTGGTGCTTCCTGGCAATGATGAGGAGAATGAGCCGGCTGATGCACCATTAGAAGCTTCGAGGGAAGCTAACTTCCCTGAAGAAGTTTATGAGCCGCTGCGCGTCTCCCTAAAAGTTGTAAAATCTTCGGCCAAGGAAAAGAAGAGGAAGGCCGAAGAACCTTCTTCTCCAATTTCTAAGAAGAAGATTGTTTTTGAATCATCGGAAAGGGTCACTACCCGGTCGCAATCTCGGCAACAGGCTTAGTCAATTCAGAGAAAAGAAGCGACGACCCCAACCTCCATTCAAAGACAAGATCATGTTATAGACGTAGAGAGCCCGGAGAGACCTCTACACAAAAAAAATAGTCTTCAGAAGAAAGAAAGTAGTCACTCCTCCAAGACCTATCCTGGCATCGGTCCTGACAAGTGCGGTTGTCGGAGTTATGATGTCGTCTCCTACACCTGCCCTTGAGCCCAGACAGGAATCTTCCAACACAGAGAAGAGGGACGAGGGTGTAGAGACAAGAGAGGAGATCGCGGAGACAGAGAATAAAGCTGCAAAGACAAGAGAGGCTACTGCAACTCTGATTCCAATCAACGAGTCAGAAATGACTCTTGACGTATTGCGATCTCCTGCACTTGCTCCGGAAACTGTCCATCTTCCGGCTTCTCCAAGATCACTTCGTGCTGAAGAAGACAAATTAATGATTGAGGCTCTAGAAGGTTGTGACTTCAGCTTCCGTGATGATGTAGATCCGGTCGCCGCAAGTGATAGCGAGGAAGCCCGAGAAGAAGGTACGGAGGATGATAAAGAAACATCAGCAGAGACTGTTGATAATACTCCAAATCCGGAATAGGATACTGATGCTCATGCTTCCCAAAAAAAAGAATGCTGTTGATGACATAGCACCGGAGGAGGCTACTGTCACGGATCCAAGAGGTATTGGCTGATACTGATAATCTTCTTTTACAGATTAAATAACTGATATCTTATCTTTCATTTGTGCATAAATTCAATCTTTTCAAATTCCTCCAGTATGCACTGATATAGTGCCAACAACAGCAATAGCTAGCAGCAGCCGACATTTTTTAGGCGGCTCCGAAGCAGGAAGTAGTCAGGCAGTAATATCTGAAGCTACTTCTGCTAGGCTGCAACTTGTGCCAACAGACGACCAATTCGTCACTAGACCCAACAATGGTAAGCTTGCCCTTATTTTTGATTCTTTTTAATAGTCGCTAATGACAGCAAACTGATGGTGTTTATTTGATTTCGCAGAGGAACATCTGGGAGGGGCAACGAGCTCCACCATGGCTCCCTTGTCTAGAGAGACCTCTGTTTATGTTCAAGAAGTTGAACGTCCACCTGTACAAGCATCTGGTGCTTCAGCTTCCACATGTGTAGTTGCTACACCTGGCGCAGTAGCTACTAACAGATTTATAATTGGTTCCTTCACCAACCTATTCTTCACTTCCTTAGGACCCTTAGTAGAAGGCGTAATGGAAAGAGAGAATATAGGTTTCATTACCGTTAGAACCCCAACTACTTATCTAATAGGTGCCATCCGAAGTCAAGGCGATGAAGCTCAGGCCGTCTATCTTGAACACATATTGGATGAGCTGGAGGCATCACTTAAGATCTACAAGGATCTTGATCGGGGGGAAATAGAGCCCCTAGTAAATGCTGAGTTCGAGAAGATGACTCGCGAAGCTAAAGTTACAAAAGCTGCTTTCCAGACTTTTTTGGACACTTATGCTACAAAGGCTTCAGAGTATGATTCCCGGATGGAGGCGTTAGCGTCTGCTGCTGGGGAAAAAGAAAGGAAAGTTACTGAGCTGAAAGCAGAGTTTGCTCGTCTTCAGGAAGAGTTAAAAATTGTTCAGCTTGCTCTTGAGGAGGAGACGACACAGCATGAAGCTATCGTTCAGCAACTTGACAGTCTAACCCACGAGAAAAATGAGTTTGTCACTTCCCATCAAGATGAAATCACTCGTCACCTAGTGACCTTGCCATCCTTTGATGATGAATCTGGAATGGCGGAAGCTAGAAGGCGGGTGTTGGATTCGCGTGAAGGACGACTCCAATCATTAAAGCAGCAGATAGCTAGTTTGATGACACCTCTAGCTGAATAAGGAATTTTTTGTATTTTTCCTTCTTTATGATATATCTTTTTGTAATGCCTTTTATTTTGATTAATAAAAAGACATTATTTTTGTGGCTCTATTATTTTTTGCATATCCCATTAAGGATATAAATAATAGCGATGGAAAATATATTCAGAGGTTCAGGACATGATATACTTCTTGATTTAGAAAATAATTATATTTATTATATCTGCTCAGAGGTAATGTGGACATGGCAGAATATAATTCGTTGAATATTATTATTTCGGTAGACAACTTAATCAGAGGTAAATACGTGACCAGTTGCTGATATGAATGAACGGATGAATCGTCAAAATGTATGAACGAAATGAATCGTTGGAATGAACGGATGAACCGTCAGATGAATTGAGTAAACGGGTGAACCGTCAGATGTATGAAATGAACGGGTGAACCGTCGGATGATTGGTAATGAACGGGCGAACCGTCGAATGAATGTAATAAACGGGCAAACTGTCGAATAAATGTAATGAACGGGCGAACCGTCAAATGAATGGAGTGAACGGGCGAACCGTCAAATGAACGGGTGAACCGTCGGATGAATGTAATAAATGTTGTGAAGAACGCGTCGCTTCGATGTTTCAAGAATCTCTGCCTATAAATAGAACAGAAATTTAGATGGAATGATCACTTTCACTTTTAACAAGAAAATGTCGTCTGAAGATGCATCGAAGAAGGCTGAGATTGCCCCGAAGGTTGAAGCGGTTACTGAAAAACGTCCAGTCGAGATGACCCAGCCCAAGCAGACAGAGGCGGGCGAAGGTTCGTCTGCACCCAAGCCACCAAGGGATATCTTGGACTTCCTACTTGAACCAGGGACGACGGACGAGGAGGAAGCCATGAGGATAGCCGCTTGCAAATTTCTGGTGGGCTCGAGCAAGGATGTTCTCAGCTATTTTGCCGATTACATTTTTGAAAAGGACGGTAGTGGTCCTCGTCATGTCTTCAAGAAGGACGATAGTAATTCACGTCCATGATATCTTGTAACACCAGTTATGATAAAATAAAATAAAATTTTATTTATGAACTGTTTTGTCGTATTTACAAGAAATTCCTTTTACATTCATACATAGTACTTTTTAAGGAATTTGCCATTGATAGGCATCATTGCAACTCGACCGTCCAACTCTGTAAGTTGATAGGCTACATTTGAGAAGACTTTGCTCACAATATATGGACCTTCCCACTTTGTGTCGAATTTGCCTTTGCTCATATGAGTCATGGTCATAGGACGTCTGACGGTTAGAACCAGTTCTCCTTTCTGAAAAGCTCTGACCTTAACTTTGCGATTAAAAGCTTTTGAGATTCGGGCTTGATATAACTCAATATGCTGTTGAGCCAATAACCGTTTCTCGTCAAGCGCTTCTAATTCTTGAAGTTGAAGGAGGTCGTTGTTCTCTGTAGTGAGCTCGTTGGCAATGGCAATCTGCAGGGATGGGATTTGAAGTTCCAAAGGTAGAACTGCTTCACAACCATACACAAGAGAAAAAGGTGTACAGCCTGTAGGGTTACGGACCGTAGTGCGGTAGGCCCATAGACATTCTCCAAGTTTCTCACTCCAATTCCGTTTGTTAGTAGATACAAACTTCTTAAGGAGTTTGGTAATAGTCTTGTTAAATGCTTCAGCTAAACCATTAGCAGCAGGATTGTAAGCTGTCGAAGCGACATTGTCAATCCGATGATCGTCACAAAACCTGGTCAACTTCTGGCTAATGAACTGTGGTCCATTGTCGTGAATGATTCTTCGAGGTACACCAAATCTATAGATGACATGATGTTTGACAAAGTTGATGACGCTACTGGTCTTAACTTCAGCCAGAGGTATAGTTTCAGCCCATTTGGAGAAGTAATCGGTTATAGCTAGTATGAACCGATGTCCTTTAGAAGAAGGACGATTGATAGGACCTATAATATCCATGCCCCAAGCTTCAAAAGGCCAAGAAGCAGCAGTTGGATGAAGGAATTATGATGGTTGATGAATAAAATCTGCGTAGATTTGACAAGCTCGACATTTCCTTGCATATTCGATGGCATCCGATACCATAGAGGGCAAGTAGTAACCCATGCGTCGGATACGGTCTTGTAGTTTAGGGCCGGGTTGATGTGCTCCGCAAACACCATCATGATCTTCACGTAACACTTGCTTCGCTTCATCACCAGCAAGACAGCATAAGAGAAGACCATCATAAGTCCGTCGGTAGAGAGTCTTAGTAGTCTGATTGTAGTAGAATCGCAGAGACCGTCGACGAATACTCGTAGCCTCCTTGGGATCTTCAGGAAGTATATCATAGACCACGAAGTCGATGAAGGGAGTTCTCCAATCTTCACTGATAACATTGGCCTCAGTAAAATTACTGAACTCAATATTGCGATTGTTTTCAATGCAAAACAATTCCCGATTAGAGACAACCACCACCTGTTGTCTTTTGACAGGTATGGCTAAGACTGTCGCAAGATTGGCTAAAGCATCTGCCTTAATATTGCAAGCTCGTCGAACATATTCAATGAAGAAAGCCTTGAACAATGTAGCCATGTAAGTCGCAGCTTCATGATAAGGCACTAGATCTTGATGACAAACTTCATAGGTTTCTCTAACCTGGTTAACAACTAGCTTGGAGTCGCCATAGACTTCAAGATATTCGACGTTTAGTTGTTTAGCTAATTGAAGGCCAATGAGTAGAGCGTTGTATTCTGCTATGTTGTTGGAATAGGGTTCATCTAAGGAATAGGCTCTTTGGATAGTTGACCCGTCTGGAGAAACAAGAACAACCCCAACTCCTACGACAATGGCACCATTCGACCCGATCCTGGATGCACCGTCAAAGAATAAACGCCAAGTAGGAAATTCTTCGGAGATCATATTTGATTCCAATGCCTCGTTTGGAATTTTATCGTAAAGTTTAGATGTTTCTGGAATAGGATGAACCGCTAAAAAGTCCGCTAGTGCTTGACCCTTAACAGATTTTTGTGGAACATATACCATGTCATATTGGGCTAGTAGAATGGCCCATGTAGCCAGTCGAGAATTGAGTGTACTGGGTTTCTTCATTAATATCCGAAGAGGATTAACTCGGGATATGACATGAATAGTTTGTCCAATGATGTAATGCCTTGTCTTTTGAACATCAAACATAAGAGCTAAGCATTATTTTTCAACCGGACTATAACGGTGTTCAGCACCAATCATAGTACGACTAAGATAGTAGATGGCTTGTTCATGGCCTTCTTTGTTCTTCTGGGCAAGTAAAGCACCCAATTAATGGTCCATAGCACGGACATACATTAAGAATGGTATGCCGGAGATTGGTGGCACCAAGACTGGTGGGTTCATGAGATATTATTTTATGTCGTCAAATGCTCGTTGACATTCTTCAGTCCAAATGAAAGATACACCTTTCTTCATTAACTGGGTAAATGGTCTGCAGTGTCCCGATAAATTTGAAATAAATCTCCTGATGTACGCAAGTCGACCTTGGAATCCTCGTAGCTCTTTTAGGTTGCGTGGAGGACGCATCTCTTGAATAGCTTTGATCTTCTCAGGATCCATGTGTATACCATTAGAGGTAATGACGAAGCCGAGAAATTTACCACTAGAGACACCCAAGAATGACTTGGTAGGATTCATTTTCAGCTGATGTTGGTGCATTAGATTGAAGATAGTTCTTAAATCCTGGATGTGATCGTCCTTTAGACGGCTCTTGACAGCAATATCATCGACAGTCTTGCGCAGATTATCTCGAAAGATGGTACTTATAGCTCGTTCGTAAGTTGCACCAGCGTTCTTGAGACCAAATGGCATCACTGTGTAGCAGTAGACTCCGCGAAGAGTACAGAAAGAAGTGTGTTTTTCATCTTCAGGATTCATACGAATCTGATTGTATCTAGAGAATCCGTCCATGAAGGATATCCTTTCGAACCCACAAGTGTTGTCGATCATAACGTCCGTAATAGGGAGAGGAAACTCATCTTTTAGACAGGCTTCATTAAGATCTCAGAAGTTGATTCAAACTCAAACTTTTCTATTCTTCTTCAAGACTGGGACAACGTTGGCTACCCAATCTGGATGTTGTTTTTCTCGAATAAAGCCACAAGCTATGAGCTTTTTGACTTCATCATCAATTGCGTCCATCATTTCTGGCTTAAACTGCCTCTGCTGCTGTTTAACTGGCTTTGCATTAGGCAAAATATTCAATTTATGAGTAGCAACTTTAGGATCTAAACCTGGCATGTCTTCATAATTCCAAGCGAAGACATCAATGTATTCTCGAATAAGAAGAATTAATTCTTGCTTATCCGTCTCGGGGAGGTTCTTGCTGATGAATATTGGACGAGGTGACCCATTTTCTCCTACGTCAATTTGGACCAACTGATCTTCAGTAGGAGGTTCTCGTTGTTCAAATTGGAGTTCCCATTGGGTATCCATTCGTTGAGCCCAAGGATCTGTTTCAAAATTTTCTTCGATATCTTCATCATAACCTTCTGGAAGTTCAACGGAGACCATGTTAGAAGATACAATCAATCGATGAACTTGGCCAATACTGGTGTCAGAATCTCAATATCTGGAATCAGAAGAGTTAGAGCGCTCCTCGCTATCAGACTTGGAGGCTGCTGGAGATAAGATCGGAGGTGAAGCATATCCAAGAACTCTTTTTGTCCTGCTGTAGTATATCTCAGATTTTCCTTTCGGAACGACCGTACGGATAGGAGTTTGTCTACCCTTACCATAGTTGAGGCCACTCTTGAAGTCATAACCCATCTTTCGGATGATGCCTTTTGATTGTTGACTATAACGACGAAGTTGGAGATGTCCTATATCGTAATTTTTACTATCATTCGTATAGCTGAATTTTTGTTCTGGCCCTTTACTAAAAAGTATTGGACTCTCGCCTATCTTTCGAGAAGGGACAACAAAGTATGAATCATCTGGGTGTTCGAGTAAGACCTCTATTTGAAGAGACTGTACAACTCCCATTGTAAATGATTGAAAGCTATCTAACATATCCAAATAGCATTTAGTATGATAAATGACATCAGTATACTGGAAAGGAGATGCTTTTTTATTGATTTGTACATCTGTATTTACAACAGGACCTTTAGCCTTAGCAGGCTTGGTCAGATTAATTACAAGAGGGGGAGAAGAAGAACGTGGAGGAGACTTGCTACGACGAAGGTCAATAACAAGTGGCTCAGAAGAGGTGAGCTCCCTTTTATCCTTGTTACGAGATAAATCAATAACAAATGGCTCAGAAGAGGTGAGCTGCCTTTTATCCTTGTTACGACGTAGGTCGATAACAAGTGGCTCAGAAGAGGTGAGTTCCCTTTGATCTTGACCACCATCTGTTGGTTGCTTCCGGACTGGCAAGTAAATAGCCAGTGGTTTGGAGGACTGAGGATGAGAAACACGCCCTTTAACAGGTTTGATGAGGGTATCATTGGGCACTGCTTCTTGTTCTTCCTCAGTATCTAAAGCCAGTACTACCTTCATGAACTTCTCTTTATACATACGAGCATCGTTACAATATGCTTCGATACCTTTGAAAGGGTAGAGATCCGCAACCTCTTTTTGAACCTCTCTATTGTCATCAACATACTTGAAACATTGATGGAGAGTTGAAGGAACAATGTTGTGTTCATGAAGGAATTGTCTCCCCAAAAGAGCATTGTAAGAGCAACCATGGTTATCTATAATATAGAAGGTCACCTTCTTGCGGAGATTGCCTATTTGGAGTTTTAGGCGAATCTTGCCTAGAGGCTCACTTCTTTTCTGGTTGAACCCCAAGATGGTGGTGATTGTGCTAGAAAGACTATGTACTGGGATCTTCAGTGCGTCTAGCATTATCCTCTGCATGATACTGAGTGTGGACCCAGGATCTATCAGAATACAATCGACCTTCATCGAGTCGATGTATCCTGTATAGTATAGAGGATGTTCATGCCTATTGTCTTCCGTCAGCATATCATCATGTGTGAAGGTAATGTTTGGAATTAACTCCAACACACTGTGACAGTGGAGGCAAGAGACATGCTCTGATTCTATTTTTTTTAGAAAATTTAGACAGGTTTCCGCCTGCATGAGAGCTTCACTCAGAGTTTCTCGAGTCTCCTTGGAGAGGCATAAGAGCTCAAAGATTGACAGCCAAGCCGGTGTATTAGCTAGTTGAGCCAAAATATCAAAATTATATGGTTTCTTAAGTCCAGAAGGGGATGACTTCTTCAAAGGCTTGTCAAAGTGGACTTGTTGTTTGCCTTTGTCGGCTGCTGTCGGCTTAGGAGGAATGGGTTCTACAACCGGTGAAGATACAGCAGGAATGCCATCAGTAGAAGCAGGTTGCACTGGAGCGGACTCAGAAGAAGAAGTAGGGTTTTCTTGAGTTTTGAGAAATTTTCGTAGATAGGTTTTTCCAGACCTGGTGCCCAGCAGGATTTTCTCTTCAACTATGGGGTCAAAAGATACCATATTGCAGATCTTTGTTCTGCCCTTGGAGCGGTCTTTTTGCTTAGAAGGAGCCTCGAAGTCTGCAACAAGGTCCGGATGGATCCACATAATCTCACCGTTATCAAGGGACAGGGGAACGAGACCTTCACTCCGTGGAGGAGGAAGATTCTCGATCTCAAGGGTGGCCTTGGGGATAGAGATGACAACATGCTGTACCATCTATAGGGAGAAGTTACTGAACTGTACTGAGACCATGTTCGCGATAATAGTCTTCTCATCTTGTTGAAGAGTGACAACACCAGCATTGACTAACTCCTGAATCTTGCCTTTGAGCACATAACATGCTCGAGTGGGATGACCAACGAACTTGTGATAAACACAATATTTGGGATGATCAGTCTTACCAACCTCGTCAGGCTTCTTCGGGTGTGGAAGTTGGAGCTTATTGCTTTTGATCAAGCAATCGAAGATGCTCACGTTGTCGTTCTCGTCAAAGGAGTAATCTACTTTCGAACGAGCTTACCTTGGTGGAGGGGCAGAAGGAATAGAAGCAGACGTAGGTGGAGCTACGTTGGGAGCCAGAGATTCTTTGTTCTTCAAATTGATATTCAAAGTTTCTTTACCCTTGTGGTTGTTCTGGTGATTACCGCTACTAGCTGTTGGGTGTTCATCTCGGTCGGGGTTAGATATGTATGCCCCCAACTGCTTGAACTTGTCAGCACTAACTTCTGCTGCTTTAGCATTGACAATGAATGATGGCCAGTCTTGAAATTAAGTTGACACCGTCCACATGCTGATGATAGGCAAAAGATTTGCCTTACAGGTATCTATAGTGACAGCTGCCGGAGTTTCAGGAGGCATCTTTAATGCCTCTCGACGGAATCTTTCAATGAAGCTCTCAGCGGTTTCATTATGTCTTTGTTTGATCTTGTTGAGGGCTGACATGGTCATGTCGTTGATTTCCTCGTAGAATAGCTCCATGAAGATTTGTTTTAAACCCGAGAAAGAGGTGATACAGCTATCAGATAAGCTCCTGTACCAATCGTATGCTACACCGGCTAAACAGCCGACAAATACCCTGGTAAGAAGAGCGTCATTTGGCTGAAGTTGAACAGTCATTACCTCAAAGTGGTTAATGAATTGACTTGGAGAAGTGCTGCCGTCAAACAGCAAAATTGTAGGAATCTTGTACTTTGGAGGAAATGGGACCTCCTTCCATTTAACCGGATAGGGTTGTTTAATCCCCAATCTTTGTAAATTGTCCTTCTCTTTGAAGGCCTCGAATTGAGTGCACAAGAGTTTGACAGCTTCGTTAGCATCCTCCGATGATGCAGAAGGAGCAGGTTGAATTATAGTGTTAGGGGGAGGAACAACATAGTAAGTGCTACCCCCAGCTCCTGACTGACTGGGTGTGGGTTGAATTTGTACAGGGGGTATTTGAGGAGATACTACCCCCAGACTTGCATTGACAGGCACCGACGATGCTATAATCTCAAGATTTACAGCAGGTACGGTTGGTGGTACTGTATGTTGGGCCACAATGATAGAATGCATACTTGCGACCATTTCAGCCATGGTCTTCAGCTTATCTTCCAGTGCAGCTATTTGTTGTTCTTGATTTGCTGAACTAGAAGCATCTGGATCTTCAGTGGCAACATAAGCTGTCACTTCTCTAGGTACAGTAGAAGACACTGTCTGTTCAAAACTTTTGCTGTATACATCATAATCAAAGAAGGAATCATCTCCTGAATAAGAAATAGGGAGATGACCAGAGGGATCTTGGAGAAGATTACCATGCCCCATTGTGTCTCGACTTCGGGATCGGGTATGTCGAAATACTCCTTTAGAAGATTCTTAAAGTAAATCTAAGTACCGCTGGCTGGGCCTGAGAGACTTGTCGTGTTTGGAGCACTTTCTACCCCCAGTGTCTCGAGAAGCCATATTGACGGAAGCATACAACACTTCGTCTTCATCTTCTGACATTGGTTCAGAAGTTACAAAATTCAGACGATCGAAAACAGATCGTTTTGTTGTCTGGCAACAGCACTTGATAACAACCTTATGATTACAATGATGTTCAAGTGGTTGAACTGGAGGTGCTGAGATGTTGTCTCGTTTTTGTTTGTGGTTTTCTCGGAGGTCAGGAATAATGACGGGACGAGAAGAAGTCTGAGGGATATGTTCTTTGACCACATTCGGAACATGGTTTCGGTTCTTCAGATGTTTTGTCCCGTGAGTGTATAGAGAAGTACTCACTTCATTAGCATAGGTGTCAGGATTTTTCATCCTGGAAATTCGCCTTTGATGCAGGTTGATCTTCGGCATTAGCTGCTTGCGTTTTACAGAAGCTGGTCTATTGAGATAAGTCCGTAGATCAGTAAATTCACCCCAGGGGTTTCTGTCTGAGACACCAGTAATTTTTCCTATTTTGAACGGGATATCCTGAGAGTTGGAAGATCTTGGAATTCCGCTACCGGAGTACGCAGAATACCTCTTTGATCAGTACATTTCCTTTTGGCAGGGATAGAAGAACTCTTGTTTGAGAGAGTTCTTGTACTGATTGGTGCCGAGGCACGTTCAGATGGATCTTCTACGGTAAAAACTGGAGAAGACTGAGAAAAGACCAAAGGATCTTTTCCCTTGTTTTGTGAAGAAGGGTTGGCTAAAAAGCATTTTTCTCTGTTGTCTTCCAAGTCGTGGAACGAGGAAGTTCGAGAAAAGCCCAGCGGGCCTTTTCCTTTATTCTGAGGAGGAGGAGGAACAGTCAAGTGTCTACCCCTAGTGGATTACGCTGGAGCAACAGGGTGCTTGGGAAGAGGAGCAGAGTTTTTGCCCTTGCTGTGAGAAGAAAGGAGATTAGCCAAAGGACTATCCCTATTAGACTGTACTGGAATAGCTTGCGCAGAGGTTGAAGTGGCAATAGGCGCATTGGCTGATTGCGCTTGGGCAGCTTTGGCAGATGGCCTTTTAGCCACAGAAGCCGTAGTTTGTGCAGCAGGAGTCCTGGAAATAGGCGCATTGGCTGATTGCGCTTGGAAAGCTTTGGCAGATGGCCTTTTGGCCACAGAAACTGTAGTTTGTGCTGCAGGAGTCATGGCTTAAGTCGTACTCTGGTTGCAGGAATAGTGGATTGTGCAGGAGGGAAAGAGGTCGCCAACTGCGCAAGGGGGTGAGGAGTCTTACACTTTGCCAGAGTAGCATAGAAAATGGGTTGTGCTGTGCCAGAAAGAGCAGTGTGTTGCGCAAGGGCAGTAGTTGCTACTGGTTCCTTGACAGCATAGACAGCATGTTGCGCAGATGATTGCGTAGGTGACTGCGCAAAGGACTGCGCAGAGGACTGCGCAGAGGACTTTAGAGTCCATACTGAACGGACCTTGCTCTTGGCAAAGGTTGCAGTGCGACGAGTAGTCCCAGAGTTGATCATCGCCTCGTAGGCAGTCTGGTTGACCTTCAAAACCAGCGTCTTCTGCGTCTTTCCGATAGACGCAACGTCACATTGAGTTGTCACTTCCTCGTTAGAGGAGAAAGTTGTCCCCAGCAGAGTCGCCATTTTGTTTGCAAAAACAAAAGTCTTTATTTCACAAACTTTATAAGAAGATTACAATTGAATTCTGGGAAAGTACAACTATAGGAATCCGATCTGAAGACGATCGCTTTATTCCTTGGACGATGTGAACTTTGAAGACGATAGCCTCTGAAGAATGCAGCAGCACTTGGACAAGAACTCCTGATCTCTGATGATAATAATGATCTGATCCCTTTAATGAAGGACTTGAAACTCTATTTATAGAGTTCTAGAAATAACTAATTTATAGTTATTCTGGATTGCGCATGATGAACTGCGCTAGCAACAGACTACGCAAACAGCGAACTGTGCTGGCAGTTACTCGATCGTGGCCAACTGTATTAGATGCGTGGCATTATTTAGTTGAAATGTGCATGGTCGTGCACAGACGGTTGCCACGTGGCGAGCAATTGATGGCATGTATGCCACGTAATAAATATCAGTTATCTTGATGGATTGTGCCACTTGAAAAGCGCTAGCATCAGACTGCGCTGAGACTCAGGCTTTGGTCAAACTGCGCTGAAGTTGAACTTTAATACTGCGCTGGCTGTACAGCTGTCTTCGAGCGCTGTGCTGCACAAGAAACAAAAGGACTCCTCGTTTATCGGGCTGTCAGCTGTCAGAAGATCGAATTTTTGTCAGGTAATGATGGCACTGCCACGTCAGCATAGCGCGCTTGGGTGTTAACGCAGTTCAGCTTGCGCGTCTGAATGGTAGCGCAATCTGCCTCCTGCGCAGTCCATTTGAAGAGTGCGCAATTTAATTTCCTCTGTTTATTTGATAAATGCAACTTGATTTTTAGGACCTACACTCACCACTTCATCTTCGTCTGGCTGGAGGGCGAACGCAGAAAGCATCCCCATTCAGATATAACAACGGAAGGCACCTAATGCCAGAGTGTGGGGAAGCGGTGTCCCGAGGCCTCTAAACGGAGACGGAAGGTCATAGACAATTCCGCATTATGCAAATTCTCAAGGCGGTAAAACAGGAACTCAAGGGGTGGGTGAGGCGGCGGCTAAGTGATGCATTAAAAAGCAAAACTAATGATCTATACGCCCTACAGCATCCCCTCCAACATGATCCGCTCAATGAGGTGCTCATGAAGGCCGAACGCTCCCTTGTGTCGGAGGTGGAGAAGCTCCATCTACAGAAGAAATATCCGCGACATAGAGGGCAAAGTGTGATTGGCTAAAAAGCGGCGACAGGTGCACCAAATTCTTTTATAGCGTCATCCACACTCGACAACATTGTAATCGAATTCAGCAACTCATTGATCCAGAAGGTAAGGTGGTTAACACGGCAGACAACATTCGTAATACGGCTGTCAGGTATTACCCGGACCTCTACAATCAATCTTATTATCCGATTAACTTTTCTAAGCTTGTCTATAAGAAAATTGTGACCAGAGAGGGAAATAATAGACTTCTAGCGCCCCCACGAATGGAGGAGATAGAGGCCATTATTAAAAAGGCTGATCCAGACAAAGCCTCCGGCTCTGATGGATTTTGGAGTAAGTTTTATAAGATCCATTGGAATGAATTGAAGGAGCACATCCTGGGAGCGGTTACTGAGTTCTTCGCTAGAGGAAAACTTCTGAAAGAAATCAATCATACATTCCTCACCTGGATACCCAAGAAAGAAGGAGCGGCAGAGCTGACAGACTTTCACCCGATCGCCTGTTGCAACTATATTTATAAGATCATTACAGGGATTATATACAAGCGAATGAAGGAGCTGATGACAAATCTCATATCTCGAAATCAAGCTACATTTGTCAAGGGAAGATCCATCTCGAAGAATTCTTTGCTGGCCAATGAGTTCGTACGAGAGTTCAATAAACCAGGTGGGAGAAAGGCTTGTCTCAAGCTGGACATCCGTAAGGTATATGACTCAGTAAATAGAGATTTTGTGTGTGCATCTATTGAAGCGATGGGATTCTTGAAAGTATGGGTTGCCCGAATAAGAGAATGCATTTCGAACGCCACATTTTCCATTCTCATCGTAGGCCGACCGTATGGTTATTTCGGGAGCAATCGAGGGCTCAAACAGGGGGACCCTCTCTCCCTCTACCTATTCACCCTCGTCATGGAATAATTCTCGTGTCTCATGGATGAGGCAGTTGCATGGGGACATATACAGCTACTATACAAGTCGGTTCAACCGCACGTAAGCCACTTAATTTATGCTGATGATCTTCTTATATTTCTTGTTCCTAAGCAGGAGGGGATACGGACAATAAATGAAATCATGGAAAGGTTCGAACATCTTACTAGATTACAACTCAATAAGGATAAAAGCCAAGTCTACTTTAGCATCTCATGTCCAGAGAAAGAGGAGAGTTCCTTCGCGCTGGGGGTACGACAAGCTGAATTACCAGTTAAATACCTGGGAATTCTGTTGTCGACTAATTATGCGCTGGAGGAAAATTGTTGAAGTTTGGTAGATTATGTGCAAAAACGTATCGAGGATGGTGTAAAAGCATGGAAAAGAATAAAGAAAGATCCATGCGGCCAAGGATCCCCATGCGGCTCAGAGAGTTCATGCGGCTCAGGGACCCATGCGGCTCAAACGTCTATACAGCTCGAATAGTTCCATACGGCCCAGAGAGGAGTCACGTGGCCCCCAACAGCTCTTCCCTTTGTCTTCTATTACATTTAATGCGTTGACGGCTGACAGCTCTGACCAATGATAGAAAGATGCAATAATGACTCTGTCATAATGGCAGACTCCTAGGGAAACGAAGGATATCTCTGACACAATCCGTCAAACCCTAAAAAGACCTTTATACGGCCTTGACACGTGGACAGTCGCATGCGGCTCAGATAGAGGCCACCCATGCAGCTCAGGCAGAAGCTATCCCATGCGGCTCACGAGAACTACCCCATGCGGCTCAAGCAGAGGCTATCTCCATGCGGCTCACGAGGACTATCTCCATGCGGCTCACGAAAAAAGCACCCATCATGCGGTCACCTACGCTCATGCGGCTCAGATCACCACCATGCAGTTCAAATGTTCAGTGGCCACTCCCAAGCAGCCTTGACACGTGGCCAGCCTTATGCGGCTCAATGGGGAGCAGTCCTCATGCGGCTCAGATTTTCTAAGTGGCTCACGGTTAAGACACGTGGCATGATAATAGGACACGTGGCATCAAATCGACCGAAATCCATCAACAAATCCCAATAAAATATTGGGATCAAATCAGATCATTTGCAATCAATCAAATTGAACACGTGGCAGAAGATCCGAGCTTGGCATAATAAATCAGAAGGATTTATGGCAATCATCATTAATTGCCCACAGGAATTTGATGCAATCACATTAATTGCTCAAATCTATTATGAACGGCCCAGATTCATTGATTCTTAATCGCCGACTTTTGAGAATGGGTAATCATTGCAAACCCTAATGATGCCCTCCCACTCTTATAAATAGCAAGGTGCCATTCCCTTGCAACACACAGAGAAGAGAGAAGACACACAGAGACGGAGAAAGAATAGAAAAGCAGAGAGCAGAGAGCAGAGAGAGAGAGAGAGCACACCCCCTCGGATCCAGAGAGAATAAAGAGAGCATTTCTTCATCAATGTCAAGCAGTTCTTCTACAGAGCCAAGGCTGTACCCGATCGTCCAAGGAGTAAGGCGGAGCTGCCGTCGCTTTCTCGAGCCTTTATCGTCACCCCCCAGAATCTAAAATAAACAATTGTACTTAGATTGCTGTACCTAGGTTTTCGTTCCTAGGCTTTCTTTGTACGAGCGAGTTTGTATTGTGAGTCTAAAGTTCAGTCCTCCGATAATTGTTCTGTTCTTTTACAATCAATGGCAAACACGATGGCGACTCTGCTGGGGATAAACTTCTCCACAGCTGAGGAGTTGGTGACGTAATCGGATGCAGCCAAACTTGGCTCCACGCAACAGAAGATGGTCGTCCGCTTCGACCAACAGGCGTTTGAAGATATGCTCTCCGAGGGAAGCGCTGGCCCGGTCCAGAAGCGAACCCGCATAAAGAAAGCTCGCAGCAAGTGGAGGCCAAAGTCATTTGCTCCTCCCCAAGCTCTGGACGGAGTACTATCTGCTGTCCAAGACGGCAAAGGCGACTTTCGTGCGGCTCCACTTCAAGCCATAGAGGACTCTGCTGTCCCCAAGTCTGGCAGAGGAAAGCACTACGGTGCTGGACTTGCAGGGACAAAGAGCGATTCTATGTGCTCCAGGAAGAAAACGAACAAGGGCACTAGCCGCAAAACGAAGACTCATGCGGCCAAGATTGCCGACCGCATGAATGATGCCCATGCGGCTGAGACTGCTAGCCAAATGCATAATACTCATGCGGCCAGGATTTCCAGCCGCATGGAGAACACTCATGCGGCCAGGATTTTCAGCCGCATGGAGAAGACCTATGCGGCTA
Organism: Iris pallida; assembly: GCA_029216955.1. Lineage (NCBI taxonomy): Eukaryota > Viridiplantae > Streptophyta > Magnoliopsida > Asparagales > Iridaceae > Iris > Iris pallida. Next base: position 24,860,926 of record JANAVB010005598.1, read on the forward strand.
CGCCTGCCAGCCGCATGAAGATTATTGATTCCAGCCGCATGACGCCTACTCCACACGGCTCTGTCTTCGACCGCCTCTCATATGGTCCTCATCTCTTGTGCTTCCAAGAAGACATGTCTGACTCTCTCCAGCACCACTTAGACTCTTCCTACTATGTGCCCTCATGTACTAGCGTGAAAAAGTCTAGGGTAGCACGAGCTTGGCAAGCTCGGTCCGCTGATCCGACCTCCGACCATCCGAGCGTCCCACATACTGTTATACGGGCCTCTGATGGGAATTTGTACAGAACCACTCGAGTCCAGCCCCCGACGGCAAACGGACAGAGAGGTTCTCAAAAGTCTCCCAAAATCCAGGAAGCAAACATGGTCGATCCGGACCCATCTGAATTGCGTGAGGCCATCCTCCACAAACGCAAGGAAAGAGAAGGTGCCTCGCGGTGCAAAAAGTCCTCCCACGGACGTCACTGCACTCAAGTCATCGTCAACTGCTGTTGCAATAATGCGACGGTACGAGAAGACCGGCAGTCCGTCTTCCAAAGACTGCAACAAGCATGTTCAGAAGACGAGGCACTTCCCGTCGCCTCCTGCAACTCTACTCAGAAAATTCCTGCCGATGGGAGAGGGAAGAAGACTAATGTTCCCAGCTCGAAGATTTCAACCACTATGACTAAGAGACTATCGACTAAACGGGTGCCCACTACCGGAGTTTTCCAAGGTACCCGTTCAAAGACGAAATCAGCTACAGTAGGAGATTCATCGTCCACACCACTGGGGTTGCTGGGAATGGGGTAGCACTCCTCAAAACATCCACGATAATCTGATGCTCCAAGAAGATGAGCCCGAGGAAACAACTCTCCCATCAGATACAGCAAGGGCCGACGTCTCCGAGGACGTCCACGACTCCCAAGATGAAGCAAACTCTGAAGCTGGGGGTACTATCCCTTCTGAGTCCGAACCAGAGGAGAACATTCCCACATATCCTGATGACTTCTCGCTACAGGGGTATCATTCGGTGGGCACGTCCTCCACCGTTCCTTCCATCTCTCCTCATGTAAAGACGATGTTCATGACGGACAGCAACCAAGGTGGTTCCAGTGATCGCCAACGTATCGACACTCTGGAGGCCATACTGCATGCCTTGGTCAAGTCTGTAGACGAGATCAAAGCAGCCCTTCCAACTCTCCAAGGAGGGATGCCTGGCCAAACAAGCGCGGGTCCCGCGGTCAATGCAGACTCGAACTCAGCGGCACCGAACCCGAGCAAAATTCTTTCTGAAATGTCGGCTCCTACCGCTGTGGATGAGGCCAGGGAAGCAAGAAGAGAGGTCCAGGAGCTCCGAGCCATGTTTTACGCTCGAAAAACCTCTCAAGACCTCAGAATACGCCAACCATACCCTGCTGCATGGAGGGATGTCCCCTTCCCACCAAGATATAAGCCGTTCAATATCAATCCTTATGATGGCAAGACCTCCGCAAGTCGGTACATCACTTACTTCGAGGTCACCACCGACCATCTGCCCCATGACGATGCTATCCTTACACGAATATTCATCGGGGCATTGGAAGGAGTCGCCTTCGACTGGTATCGCAACCTGCCAGACAACTGCATCCACTCCTTCACCAGCTTCAAGCGTATGTTCTTGGAGAGATTCTACGAAGTAGGACAGGACGTCACAATGTCCACCCTCATGGACGTCGTTCAAGGGGAGAAAGAGCTAACAAGAAATTATATCGAGCGGCTTTGCCAAACCGCAATGAAGCTGCCTTTTGGCAACCCTGATTCCTCCTTGATTAAAATTTGCCAAAAGAGACTGCTTCCAACAATCAGCCTCTGGATGGGTGAAATTCAATTCAAGGACTGGAAGACGTTCATCATCAGTACCACTAGCGCCGAAGACAGGTTGAAGAAGGCTCGTCAACTGGGATTGCATATCTCAGAGGGAGAAGACAAGGGCAGGCGTCCCAATGCTAACACCAACAATGGGGGCAGCTCCATCAACAATCAAGACAACAAGGGCAAGCAGGCTATGGTGGCCGACACAGCGCAGAAACCTGAGTCAAAATCGTCAGACAAGCAATGGCCACAAATGACCTACTCCTTCGAAGACGGCCACGTCAAGCCCATCTTAGACATGCTCATACAAGGAGACAGAATTCAGCTCCCTCCACCAAGACGGGAACCTCGGCCGGCAGAAATGGAGAACCCAAAGTACTGCCATTACCACCGCTACGTCCACCATGCTACATACGACTGCTATCAACTAAAACGGTACATCCAAAATCTCATCGATTCGAACGCTCTGGCCATCGATTTCGAAGAGGTAACCGTGGCAGCCAATATGGTGTCAGTACAATTTGGCAGCTTCCCTCCAATAGAGACTCAAGACGGTGTGGTCCCCATCCCTCTGGCGACAACGGAGATTGCTAATCTTCTACCTCACCGAGATCAGGCTGTCGGTCTAGTGCCCCTCACCACATCACGAGGGGAGGTCATATGGGTCCATCCAGACTTAGTATCTGAAGTGACTCAGTCCACACCATCTTCCATTCGCAAGAGCAAGAGTGGAAAAGTCAGATCATGCCGCACAATCTCGACAGATATCGAAGAAGTCGCAGCCGTCATCACTCGGTCTGGGGTACAATCCCAACCTGTGGCTGATAACTCGGCTGAAGATCATCAGCCCACTACAACTGACGCTCCGGGACATTCTCAGCCTCCGACGACCGACAAGCCTAGGCCGAAGGAGATTCATTTTGACAAATCCCTCCGGAAAGAGACACCACAAGGGCTGGAGAGGCCCTACAACTTCGACATCTTGGCGCAATTGGCCAACACACTGGCCAAATTGTCATTATACGAGCTTCTGAGAGTCTCAAAGGATGTTCGCGCGGCTTTGAGCGATGCACTCCAAAATGTCGACGCGTACCTGGCTCAGGTCAACCTCACAGGAGAGAACCCGCCTGTAGATCTCCAAGACAGTGCTCGCACGGGAGCGATGCCCAACATTGTCTTCACTCTGCAGGACATGCTCATCAAAACCAACCTGTACGATCGCCCATTATATTACACTGGATACATCGGCGACGTAAAAGTGGATCGGATGCACATTGATCCTGGTTCTTCCATAAGCATCATCCCGAAGGGTCTGTTACATCATCTCCGCATCCCTATGCATCGTCTGACGCCAACAAGCACCGCCATCAGCGGTTTCAATTCGGGCAGGAGCTACCCAATTGGGAAGATTCGTCTGAAGTGCCAAATTGACGATCTCCAGTCGAAAGTCACCTGTTACATCATAGATGCAGACACTTCTTACAACATCCTCTTGGGGAACCCTTGGATACACGATTATATGATCGTGCCTTCCACGCTGCACCAATGCTTCAAGTATGTCGACAAATACGGTTTCGTGAGGACAGAATTTGCCGACATCGATCCCTTTAAAGGGGTCGAATCCTACTACTCAGACTCCTGCCTATACGAAAAGTCGAAGAGGCACCTTGGTGAAGGAGATGTGCAAGCTCATACCGAGATAGCCACAGGATCAGAAGAACCTCTGACGATCCACCTCCAAGCTCGCAAACCTGGCAAGTTCGCACCCCTTACAGCCACTCTGCGTAAGGACGCAATCAGCCTCTCGACACAAGAAGAGAAAATGATAATCCGGCTGCCAAGGTCTGGCAAAGTGCCGAGACCCATAATGGAGCCACTGACAATCAGACTGCCGAGAGTCGGCCATACACAAATGGAGAAGCTCAATCCCTCCGACAAGCCAATGACGATACGCCTTCCCAGAAAGAATCGTCACCCCGACACAAAATTTGGGGCCTCTAGCGAGCCAACAACGCCCCGTCCTACATCAGGTACCAAACTGGGGGTTGCTAGTTTGCCAACGACTCCACGTTCTGCTCCACCGGCGGAACCCCTGACGATCAAGCTGCACAGGTCGTCCTCTCAGTCTTCATTTATACAGGGGGTGGCCGAAGAAGAACCGAGCTAGCCAAGTATGTGGCTGCCCACACTGATGTTCCCTCCGCAGATGATGTAATCCCGCTAGAAAAGATACCTTACTTCATCAATAAAGGGCTATCTTTGAACTACCTCGAGCTTAATAAGCTTTGTACAATGTATGCTATGGAACACGGTATAGGCACTGGGCGACGAGTACCTTTAAAGCCACCAGTCCCGGCTGGGAAACCACGAGACTACTACAACAAAACCAGATGTGGGCTAGGTTATGTCACACCCGTGACAACCCCTGAAAGCTCAGACGAGGAATGCGACTGGCATTCACATTCAACCGAGTCACCAACTTCTGATTCGGATACCAGCATCGGAGACGTATTCAGACTAGTCCTGTCAGTCAACATGGCATTCGCTGACGCTTACAAAGAAGATGAAGACATTCCTGAAATCCTCGAGTTAGAGCCGTGGGCCCAATAGCTGGATGCACAATGGGAAAAGCGGTTCGAACAGAGAGAACCTCCTACTGAAGATGAGGTCATACAAGTGGTTCTTGGCAGCGAATCTTCTCCAAAACCGATCTTCGTCAGTAAAAACCTAACAGACGAAGAGCAAGAATCGCTGCTGGAACTTGTCAAAGTAAATATTGATGTGTTTGTCTGGAGCTATGAAGACATGCCATGACTAAACCCCGAGGTTGCCCTTCACAAGCTTAACATTCTGCCACATGTAAAGCCGGTCAAACAACAACAGCGACGCCTCTGCCCGGGCATCATGGATGCGATCGAAGCCGAAGTCAATAAACTCATAGCCAGCGGCTTCATACGCGAAGAGCAACATCCAGACTGGGTGGCCAACATAGTACCGGTTCTCAAGAAGAATAGGAAAATTCGAATCTGCATCGACTTCCGCAATCTGAACGAGGCATGTCCCAAAGATGAATCCCCCCTCCCTATCACAGACATCATGATCGACAACACATGCGGCTTCGAACGTATGTCATTCATGGATGGCTTCTCGGGGTACAACTAAATCAAGATGTCTTCTTACGACGAAAAGCATACATCATTTCGAACACCGATTGGCACATACTGCTACACAGTCATGTCTTTCAGTTTAAAGAATGCTGGCGCCACATATCAAAGAGCCATGAGTATCATCTTCAGAGACCACTTATGCAAGACGGTGGAGTGCTATGTTGATGATATCGCCGTCAAGAGTCACTGTAAGGGAGACCATCTCCAGGATCTGAGGACGGTATTCGACCTGATGCGGGCACACATCCTGAAGATGAATCCCACAAAATCTTTCTTGGGCATATCCAGCGGAAAGTTCTTGGGTTTTATCATCACCGCCTAGGGTATCTATGTATACCCTGAGAAGACGAAGGAAATCATGGAGATGGGTCCCCCGAGAAATCTTCGAGAACTTCGAGGCCTCCAAGGGAGGCTAGCATACATCAGGAGGTTCATTTCTAACCTCTCCGGACGATGTCGGCCATTCACCCATCTCATGAAGAAAGGCATCTCGTTCGTATGGGATGAAGAATGCCAACGTGCCTTCGACAGCATCAAAGAATATTTGTCGAACCCTCCAGTCCTGGTGGCCCCGGTTGCTGGAAAACCATTCTTGCTCTATGTACGAGCAATGGAGCATTCCCTCGGCGCTCTGCTAGCACAAAACAACGATACAGGCCATGAACAAGCCATATACTACCTCAGTCGAATGATGATCGGGCCAGAGCACCGATACACCGCCGTGGAGAAGGAATGCCTCGCCCTAGTGTTCACCATTCAGAAGATGCGGCACTATGTCACAGGACAAACCATACATGTGATCTCACGAGTCAACCCTCTCAGGGTCCTCATGACTAAACCAGGGGCACTCAGCTCTCGCCTCGCTACATGGGCAATATTGCTGTCACTACACCAAAGTAGCTAATTAGGAACACTAGGCATATTTCAATCTGGAACGCCTATTAAGTGTGTCTAGATTTTAGAACAAAAAAAAAGTGTGCCAAAATAAAAAACCGTTCTAAATATTAATTTTTTTTATTTTTAATAAAATTTATGTAATCTGGAACACATATAAACCGTTCCAAAACCATTTCCAATAATAAAAATTTAGTTCATGTGATCGAATGACTTTTATGAAACAATAATGCTAAACGTCTACACTATTCTTCTTCATCTGGCACGCATCCCACCCTACCCACCCCACAAAACCCCACCCCAAATCTCTCTCTCCTCTCTCATTTTCTTTCTACTTTCTACAAATCTAATCAACTGAGAGCTAATTTAGATTAGGTTCGAGATGCTAGCACCGGGCTTGGACTGCGGCTGTCGGCGGCCGCGCTGTCGGCGGCTCTGATGGGGGTCGGCCCAACCGTTACGAGTCCCAGAACCGCAACGACTGGAACACCTTCGGCCAGTACCTCCGCTACCACCGCCCCCCTCGCCCTCTCCCGCTGTAGTGATGCCTACGTGCTCGAGTTCCTCGCTACCCCGACCAGTTCGGCAGGACCAAGGTCCACTCCGACGGCTGCCCCTTCTTCGGCAACCCAAACCCTCCCTCCTCCTGCCCCTACCCGCTCCGCCAGGCCTGGAGCAGCCTCGACGTCCTCGTCGGCCGCGTCAGCGCCGTCTCAGAGGAGTTCAACGGCCAGCCGGAGGCCAACCCCTTCGACACGCGCACCGTCAGGCTCTACTTAAGGGAGGTCAGGGACTCCCAGGCCAAGGCCCGCGGGATAGCCTACGAGAAAAAAAAGCAGAAGAAGCCGTCGGCAACGTCGTCATCAACCGCCAACACCACCTCCGCTCCGCCGCAGCCGATGATGATGATGGCGAATTCTTGCGACATCAACACCACAATTTTTATAGGTCAAAATGTCTCAACTATTTTCCACTATCTAGAGTTTTTTTAGGCTTTAATTATCTTTCCAATTTAATGGTCATGTGTATTATTTTTGACTTCTTTATCCTTGTATCGATTTTTAAACTAGTTTTTTTCAGAAGTAAAAACTAACATAAATTTAAAAGCAATAGGACTAAACAAAATTCTAACCCTAACCCTTTTTTCTCTGGTTATGGGTTTTTTGGTTTGAATTTCCTAGGTTACTGGGGAAAAAGAGAGATGGTCGAGGTAGTGAATGACTGAGGAAGAAGGAAAAATTATGGAAAAGAAATGTTCGTGAATGCATTTGTTTGAGAATTTGGAAGGTTAGATTAGGATTTAATGAGTTTAACCTTAAAATATGAAGTACTCTGGTTTTTTTAAATTATAGTATTCCTCTGCTCAATTGACAGGGCTCTAGAAGTAATATGATACTTGGCTAGTATTAGATGCTCAAGATGCATATAAATTGACATTATCAAGTCTCTTGATTTATCTTTGTTATTGTCCGACTATACTGTGCAAACATTCTTGATGAACTTGTTAGCACATTTGCATAATTAAATATGAATGTTGATGGCCGTGGCAAGAATAGTATAGATAATATATTTAAGACTTAGGAGTATTGTAAGATCATCACAAGAGTTAATGGACATGACTATTATGATATATCCCTCTTTGACATGTCATAGTTATGCAACCAACTCCAGCTCGAATTTGCTTGTTTCACTTGAAGCTAAGACATTAGTTTTCTTAAGTTTTATCTTTTCTCTGTAGGAGTCCATTTTTTTCATGTGTAAGGAACTTATTTGTTAAACTATGAAAATGCTTTTATATATATATATATATATATATATATATATATATATATATGCATCCAAAGTTATGAAGTTATAGATTAGAATATAGTTTCACATGTTTTTCAAGTTGGATTCGGTGCTTGTTATTAAATGGAATGACTGTTAAAGAAAATTTTATGTATGCTTTCGGGATAGAAGGCCGATAATATAGTTTCACGAGTAGTCTTTTGTTCGTTAATTTTTGATACTCAAACTAATGTTTAACTGGAACTTGAAATAAGTTACTGACAACAATGTAACTTACAGTGTTGTAATGGCTTAGCATTTGTTTGTGGAGTCTTTAAGAAGGGAATGGAATTGAATTGAATCTAAACTAACACTCACAAGTACTTAGTCTTTAAGAAGGTGTTCGCTAAAATTGATTCAGTAAGTGGTTATTACCGAATTCTAATATATCCTGTGGAAAAACTGTTTTCATGACCAAGGATAGGTTATATGACTTGATGGATGTCATTTGGTTTGAGTGATGCACCCAACAATTTCATGAGATTGATGAGTCAAGTATTGAACGTGTAGGACCGATATATAGGAACGGGATGTAAAGCACAATACTCTAGAGGGGGGTGAATAGAGTAGGCAGCGGAAAATCAACTATTTAAAAATTGTTAGTAGCAAGATCACAGAATATATCACAGATATGTAAATGTAAAAGTAGAGAGAAGAAAGAAAATACAAACACAGCAATGTATACTGGTTTTCCTCTGTTGAGGACTAGTCCAGTCGGAAGAACTCTCGTTTCCTGTTGAATCCACTATAGGAAAGTACCACAAGTTTTCATCCGAAGTTCTTGCAACTTCTACAACGCGAGCTTTGATTCGAAGAACTCGACCAACTTCAATTGTGAAGTGTCTTTCTTCAATCAAGCCTCTTGATCATAATCACTCTGAAACTTCTAAATCGTACCGTACTGGCAAATCGACTAGAGGATTGTAACTGGCTTGGGATTTGAAATTGAATAGCTCAGAACACTTTGGAAGAACGTAGTAGACTTATAGAGAAGAGATATGAAAGTGAATTGGTGTATTGAAATGATCGAAATCCTTATCTATTTATAGTTTTTCCAAAGGCAGAACTTGGGCAGAATTCGGGCAGAATTCGGACAGAACTCTATGAAAAAATCTCGGTAGGATCCGCAACTGCAGGGAGAGCAAGTTTTAAACGTTCAAAAACAAAACGGCACCAAACCGAACTCTGGACGAACTCTGGCCGAGTTCTGTCAGGGTTAGGTTAGGTTTTTCAAAATAGATTTTTGGACGTTTTTGAAAACCTTTTTGGAGCTTTTATAAATCAGGTTTTGGGCTTTTGAATGGTCAAGCAGTTGGGATGTAGTTTGGGCTTTTGTAAGTGGGCTTGTTTTCAAAATGAAAGGATATTTTGAAAATATTTTTTGGGTAGTCTATTTGCCAGTACGATGCACTGTACATCGTATTCCTAGACTCAATAAATATGAAAAATTACATTGATAGAATCGGAAAACCAAGAACCCTTTGATGATGCCTTTCTTCAGATAATGAAGACACCTTTTCCTTGACAGCAGTTGTCCAAAGATAAACAGATATGGAAATCTGAATACCTTTCGGTGGCTTCGCCCCAGAACCCCCACGAGGGGCGCTGCTCCCTCGACCCCCGTCTACTGACCGGGCAGCGGAACCTCCGATGCGAGGCCCCGGATAGGTCGTTAGGCGGTTTGGAAAAATCTTCTTGTATAACGCCGTCTTTGGCCCATCATTAATGTTCATTGCATAAGTCATATTTAGATCATGTTTGATCATGCTTACTGCATGTCTTGCAAATATATGTTAGACGAACAAAGCAGTATAGAAATATGATAATATATAATGAATAGTAGGACAATGCTAAGCTTAAGTAACAACATGATAGTGCTTACATGTTTATCAGTGATATCAATATGTTAAACTTAACTGATTAGACTGATTAGCCATATTCAAAAATATATGAAACAATCATTGGGCTAACAGAACACTTTTACTCGAAAGTTTGTAGCTGTAAATTTCAATAATATCTTGGTTTGCAGCAAGTCTGAAGAAGTACCTATAGCGTACCTGAGGGAAGAACTTCACCATTTAATGAATGAGGAGTGTTGGTCAGACAAGGAGCATTGCAGGACAACTGAGGTAATCGACACATTTATTAAAATCCTTTTTTAATACAATTTTCTTTATTGCAACATTATCCAAGTGATATTCTTAAACATTGACTTGATGTACTATTCTCTATAGTTAACTAGTTCTGGACCTTTAAGCTTAATCCTCTTCAAAGATGGTCGTACCTTTCTGTTCATTTGCATCATCATCCCTTTAATAATCTCAAATCTTAATATTATTCCTCCGATACCACATTGTAACATAACTGTTGAAACATTTAGACCAACAATAGATAAGTTAACACCCTTTCTACTATTTTCTTTTTCGTTTGTATTGTAGTGATTTAGTTTATATAGATTTTTTTTACTACAACTATATATATAATCATCAAACTTGACCAGACAAGAATCCAGCTTATATAGAACTGGTATTCTAGTTTATGTAATGCGAAAATCAAGCCCAAACTAGAATCCTTAGTTTTCAGTTCCATTTTTGCTTCCTCTGGAGGTGCGCAAAAAATAATAAGCAACTGAAGGCTCAAAGAAAAGATGAAGCTTTTGGTACTTCCAATTTTCCTTCTCTAGCAGAGTTTTCCACATCTGCTAATCCTAGTAGATATTTCGAGTGGTGAATTTACCAGATAAATCTGTCCAACGATCCTTTTTTTGTGAGTGCTTCAGTCAGTTGATGATCATACTAGATGTATTTCAAATACATAACACAAGCTTTTCTTCAAAATAATTCAGCAGATGAGCATCATGGATCTTTCCTTAGTTTCTCAGTTTCAAACGTAATCTAACTATTCAAGTCAATAAGCTATTTGACTAAGACCTACTTGCTGTAGATGCACATTCCTACATTGAAGCTTATTGCAAGAATCAGCATAGATATGCTAAACAGATGTAACCCTCTAAGCATCATTGACATCGCTCCCCCCTGCATGTTTGTAATTGACTCGAAGCATACTGATTTACAAAGTACATCATTACGAGCAATTCCATAAGATAGGAAGAAACCCACATCTCCAATCTTCTGCAGGGTCCAGTGTTCTGCACTGCCTATCACTACACCATGTAATCGGATCATCCCGACAGAGATGTGGATTGAACTGGATGAGTGTGTTGTAGAAGTAAGTTGCTAGTAGTCTTCTACCATTTTCCTTGAGTAACTTATCTTATCTATATGAAAAAGACCTTATTCCGTATCCAATGACGTACAATCTTTTTCCTCCTTTGAGAGTTGATATTATTTCAAAATGAGTAATACAATGGCATACAATCGATAGTCTAGTGAAGCCATTTTAACAGTTTGTTTATTTCATGATTGACATCAATGAAATATCTATTGCAAATTGGTAAGAATTTATATGAGTCATATACACTACAACAAAAAGACCTATTAATGACGCTCGACAAGGAGTTTTAATGACGGCTGATACATAAGCGTCATCAAGTTGAGAAATACCTTTTTTCTATGACGGTTTGGGCTAATTCTGGGCTTTTTATAACGTTTATAAAACAAAGCGTTATTAATAGTTTAGAGCGGTGGCAAACTTGTAATAAACTTTCTGTAATATATTCCATCCTCCCCTCCGATTTTACTCAGAAGAACACTCATTCTCCTTGCTCTCCTTCTGCCCCCTCTTCCATCCTCTCCCCAAACCCTAAAATTTCCCATCTCCTCCTTTCAATCTCCCACAAACCCTAACTCTAGGTCTCACTCTAAACCCTAGCTCTAGGTCTCACTCTAAGCCCTAAGCCCCCAACCCCTCCTCCCACGAACCCTAAGCCCTAAGCTCCCAACCCCTCGCTCGTCGACGGAAACGGCGGCGGCGGGAACGATGTGGTGGGTCAAGGTCGTACAGGCGTTGTGGCTTCGGGTTCAGAAGATCGGGGAGGTCGGTGCTCATGATGAGCGGGACGACGCTCGGTCGAGAACATGAAGTGGAGTCGGAGGAGGGCTCGGGAAGGCATGGGCTCGAGATCCGGTCGGGGTTGTCCTCGGCACGGAGACACGTTGGCATCGACGCTGGATCACAAACCCCATCTAGGTATCTACTCCCTCTATTTCTTTCGATCAGTTCTGATGAAAAATTAGGTTAATTTTCTTCTTGTAGCTATTGGATTCTTGTGAATTTAGAAAGTTTGTATTTTTTCATCGAAATGTAATTCTTGTGATTCTGATAGGAAATTAGGTTAATTTTCTTCTTGTAGCTAGGGGAGGCGGCGGTGGCGGAGCCCTTGGCGTCTCAAGCCGAAACGATCACCTGTAAATTTGCTGCGGCCAGACTTCGATTTGAATTTTTTCTTCTACAGAAGAGGTAATTTCTCTACGACAGCATTTTGCTCTTATTTATAGGGTTTTTTTGTCTCAATTGTAGAGATTTGTTGCACTGTTGTAATTTCAATTATTTGTTCCTACTTTTTGCTGGATTTAACAGGATTATAAGAATAATTTGTTTTTGTCGGAAATCTTATTCATGGTGTCCGTATCGGTCCGTATTGGATCACGCAGGATTCCACTATGTAAAAATTGGATCTCACAGGACCCTAACAAAGAAAATACATATGTACATAAGTAGTGATAACTATAGCAAATAAAACAAAAAAACTAGTGTTGAATGGTGAAAGAATGATGAAAGCAGTGTCGAAGATCCCTCGACCATCTTCCTCCCAATTCCAGCCTCTCGTGGAATCTCCTCAAGGGTTCTTCACGCATAGCACAAAATTGGCTAGGCCATGGCATCTCCCAAAGGGAAACAGACTTTTACAGCATTGACCCAACTAGGACCCCTACTACTTGTATTACAACTGAAACACAACACTCATTGGCTGCTACACCAGAGACTTATGAATTTATGATACAAAGCTCTACTAACAACATTTGAGGATCGTTAAGGACTGGTACAACACGTATTCACTATAGTCCCCACAATTCTAGAAAAACATAAACTACTACAAATCTGTTAAGACATTTGGAAAATCAAACGGCTAGATAAAGAGCCTGACCGCTACAATCTTTTCTTCAAATCAGAGTTCTTCAACAAGGATTCAAACAACTCAGTTGAACTCCCAAAGGAGTTGTACTGATGTCTTAAGTAGTTAAAAAGGTGTCCCTGCTGCCAATCATGAGGAGTCCTCTTGGATTCTTCGTCCAGTCAAGACCTTCTTCTCGTGATGGAGGCAGAGCTTCCTGGTGCCACCACGGCACATTTTTGGAAGGAGACAGAATATGACATGTGCACTTTTTTGGAAGCTTCTTGAGAATATGCACACTGTTGTATTTATGGCATATTATTAACAACAGATTAAGTTTAAAACAAGAAGGTAAAGTTATAAAATACAGAACAAAATTGGCATTAGAAAGAAAACTGCACTAACATAAAATAGCACCTTAGCATATCATGATCAGATCAAGACTACCATGCTTTGGCAATTGCGACTGAGATCCAGATTGGTAAGTGAAGAACAAAATAGATAAAGCACAAAATAACGATAGTGCACTCCTACAAGAAACTCAATAAGGTGGAATAGTTCCAATTAATTAAAATTACTAAGCCACTACAAGAAGAAAAAAAAGAATTTCCATAAAATTAAGGTGTTGTTTGTTTTGTCCTCTGAATCTGAAGTCTAATCTGAAATTTTTGTTCAGATTCAGATGTTAGATTTCATAGGCTGTTTAACCTATGAATGTTTTGAAGGCAAAATTCAGATATTGCCTTTGAATTTGTTGACAACCAGACAACATGTAAGGTCTCTGAAGTCTAATAGTTTCTCCTATTTTGACTTCACAGGTGCAAACAAACAGAACCTAATAATGCAGTATAGCAAAATTAAAATATGAGATTCTTCAGTAAGAAGATTCTAGTAGGTGTAAGAATGAAAATTGTTATAACATTCAAATGTACAAGTTTACAAACACTAAAATAATAACAAAACCTAAAACAAGTATTATATATGCAAAGGTTAGCAAGAAGAGAACTTACGTCAGTGAAGTAATATCATTCATCTGCATGAACTAGTTTGTTTTACTCATTTCTCTATCATGACCTAGTTTGTTTTACTCATTTCTCTTGATATTTCATGATTAGATTTGATTTTTAGGCCTGACAATTATATGGACTGATTTGGTTTTCTCTTTTTCTCAGGATTTCACCGGTGTTCCGGCTGTCGTTGATCTTTCATGATTATTGGCTATGTGGCCAAGTTTTGATGTGGACAATTTTGGTAGTTGTAAATATCTATATGTATTTGGATATTCTATTTTGATAATGTAATGAAGATGTTGATATGTACTCTATTTTGAGAAATTTAATAAAGATGGTGATATATAATGTTAACTTTTTGGAATGTAATATATACTGTGCAGTATAGAGCATTATAAATATGCTAATTTGAATAGTACAAAGTGTTATAAATGTGCTGCATTGAGCCTATACATATTATCTATTCATGACGTTTTAAAATTGTTCTGAATTGTGCACTATATATTAACTATTTATAACGTTTTTATAGAAACTATTCATGACGGTTATTTTATGACGCTTTTAAAAAATATTTATAATACCCGTTTTTATGACGGTTGCTGTGGAAAAAAAAAGCGTCATGGTTCGTCATTAATGACGCTTTTTTGCCGTCATTAAAAGGGTTTTTTGTTGTAGTATATATAATTGACCCTATTGCTGCTACCATTGTATTTTGAGTTGCCAATTTGTGAATTATATTATTTTATCATTCTATTGAACCACTAATCATATCACTTGTTCAGGATAAGCAATTAAAGTCAGCCCCTCGCAGGTCTACAGAGCCTAAGATTCTTTCTGAAAATATGAAGAAAGAATGAGAAGCAGCCATGAAGAGGAAAACCCATATTACCTTAAGAAATGTTGGCTATTTATTCTTCTCTCGCTCTACTCAAAGTTCTCTTCTTTTATAAAATTTGAATATCTTTCTTTAGCAGCTGAAATTTCTGAAAGGAAACTAAGAAGTACAATGACCTCAAGGTACGTAACAACCTCTTACATACGCCATTTTGTTTTCTTGTTTAATTTGACCTAAGACTTGCTTGGTGTTGTTCATCACCATCATTACCCTACAACTCTCATCAAAACGGGGTGTTATATGAAGCAATATTTTTAATTTGATTTCATTTATAAAAGCAACAACTCCTCTCTCTCTTCTGAATTGTTTTTCTCTACTAAATGTTTGTTTTTGTGATCTTTCGACTTTGCAGACTTAATGGCCATCCCAACAATGAGAGATGTCACAAAGCTTGAAGCAACCGTGACAACTAAGAGGAAGGCAATAAGAGAATGAGGAATAAAATCCCGTATAATTATTTTCCCAACTATTTGAATAGCTATGAGGAATAAGAGAACGAGGAGAAAATTGTTGCTCAAATTATTTTCACAACTCTTGTATAATTTTTTTAGCATGATAGTTAATTTAGTAAGGTTGTATTAAACATGAAATACTTATGTAAGACATTTTGACTTTATTATTCTATATACCTTTGTTTTTTTCTATTCTGCATGTATTTATTATTCTATATACCTTTGCTTTTATCAATTGTTATTCTTTTTTATAAAATTTGTTGGAGTGCTACAGGTTCTGTAAGTCTTGGTACTTATGCTTGCTATATATTATTTCAAGCTACACGTGTGCCATTTCAAATGATGTGGGCAGTCATATATATATATATATATATATATATATATATATATATATATATATATATATATATATATATATGAAATCTGGAACATTTTCTAGGTGTTCCAAAATTTGGCGCAAAAAATATCCTGGTATGCTTTTCTTAGGAACGCCTTTCTATTGTTCCAACATTGGAACTCTTTTTAGCCGTTCCAATAAGTAGGAAAAAAGTAATTTGTAAGGTTTTGTTGGAACTCTTTTTTGGAACGCTTTATTGGTGTTCCAATATTGGAACACCATAAAAGCGTTCCAATAAATGTTTACTGGAACGCCTTTATTCCGTTCCAACAAATCTGACAGCCCATAAATAGGCACGGAATATAGGTGTGCCTAAAATTATTTGGAACGAAATTTTAGCGTTCCAAAAGGACCTTTTTGGTGTAGTGTATAAGCTGTTCTAGAAGTAACAAGATAAGACTAAATGTGCTAACAGTTCTAATAGTAATAAAGAGTCATAAATGCTCCAAACACAAAAGTCGTCTCATATAGAAATAAGTCCAAAGTACAAGTCTGAAATATAAAACTGGATACATGTCCAGTTACAAAATACGTAATCTAATACATGACTACACTAAATATCCCAAGCAACTATGCAAACTAGACGAGTTTCCCCGTAGGTACATCCTCGTAAAGCAAAGCCGACTCCTCGGCAGTATCTCCATAATATGAGTCGCAGAGTAACTCCTCCTCAGTAAGGATACCTACAACGTTATCCTGTCAGGACGGGAGCAAGTACTGATTCAAACAAACTAGCATATAAAACATGGAAATGAACATAAGAGGAATAACTGGAAACATGCATCACATAGTCTATCATGGCAAGGACACATATGTCATAGAGACAGATGTATATGTAATGTTTAAAACTGTAGCAGGTACGTGATCGTCAATAGGTGTAAAAATGTACTGTGGTACAAGTATAAAATGTACTTCCGTACAAGTAAAACAAGCGATAGATGTGCATACGTACAAATGCAGCTGGTGCACCTACGATAAGGTATACATAAAATGTCTACCTTGCTCGGCACGTACGTACGAGTAGGGGGGCATGATCACGTACGCTACTAACAGTTTCCCCATAACCCAGGTTCTAATCATGTGAGAGATACATAAAGATTGTTCTAAGCATGGTAGTAACTGAAAGTACAACATGTGAATATTTAACTTGCTACCCCAAGGATCAGCATTTAACATGGTTGGATTTACAGTCCAATGATGTAACAGTATGTAAAGTTTGTAGAGAGTACTTGCCTCTAGCAAAGCAAAGCAAAGCAAGCTGCAATAAAATGCTATAGATGCCTGGTAACTCGTCACTGTAGAAATAAATACATAAACTTAGTTTTTACACGAAGCTAAAACACTAAGACACTAATTGGTGCAACACGACTTGTGACTGGACACCTAGCCAAAACGATGACTTTAGCATAGGAGACCAATGTAGGGTGACATACTACTATAAATAACTTTCTAGGGTCTTTATACTAGTGAGGGGTGAGGTTCAATACGGTTATAACTCAAAACAACACAAAAAGTTACAAGTCGTAATTATTCAATAAATAAATCAAATGTACATTGTGTTCCAACAATGTTTGAGATAGGCAAAAAGCTTAATTTTACATAAAATAAAGTACCAAAATGATCCTTGTTAATTATAAAAATTTATTATAATTTTTCTGGAATTTATTAACCAGTATAAGTATTTTATAAAAATCAGTTTTCATAAGTACACAGAAAATGAGTTCTGGTTTCATATGCCAAAATAGTGGCAAAACTGTAAATTAAATTCTGTAAAATTATACTAAATTAGCTAAATTAACATAGTATCTAAATACTATTTTTTCAGAATTTTAACAGCAATTAAAGTATTTTTAGAAATTCAAAAATAGCATGGTACACAATCTAAAATTAAATAATTAATTATCTGCGTATTTTGTCCATGTACATAATTTGAACCAGAGTTCAAATACAGGACCCAAGGCCTTGAATCAAGTCCAATATGACTTGTACAGGTCTTGAATGTGTGAAAACACATTTGGGCCCAAAAACCCTTGCTAGGTCTGGACCCCAAATGGTTGCAGTAATTAAAATACACAAAAAATATAAAGAGGTAAAAATACATAATAAATATTAATATTTTAACAAGGTAAAATTATACATAGTAGTTGTTGACACAAAGTCACAGTCAACCAAATATTGAATACATTGACTAAATAATATTTGTATTAATTCAATACGACACACGACGACTGCATTCAGTTCAAGACAGATGACATCTCAGTCTCCGGCTCTCAGTGTGTTCTGGAGTCTGTATTTTATAATTTTATTGAGTCTAGACTTGTGTACTCTGAGTCATGCTGAGCTCTTGGAACTTAGTCTATAACCTACCCAAAATCCCAAGCTCCACTGAACCAAAAACTGCCCACTGGTCCCCTTGGAACCACTCTGTGCTCTGGAGACAGAGTTCGGGCCGAACTCTGCCTCCACACAGAGTTCGGGCCGAACTCTGTCCCCTAGAAATCAGGAACCCTAATTTTAGGGTTAGCTGGTTGCTAGTTGTCCAACGGCCAAATTTTTGAATTTTCCTACCCGAATTCTGGCCGAATTCTGCCTATAAAAACACTATAAATAGGGCATGAATTCTCTCATTTCAAATCATCCAATCTTCTCTTCTCTTCTCTCTTATAAGCTCAATAAGCCATACCCTTCCCATCTACTAGCCACAAGCCTCCTAAGTCTCGAGTGCTCAGCATCTCTCAGTTAGGATTCTTGTGCAAGAGTCGAAGAAGTCGCTTGGACAATTCCAAGCAAATCGCCACTGCGATCCTCTGTTAGAAGTTGACGTGCTCTTCTGAAGAAAAGGCACGG
The DNA here is from genome assembly GCA_029216955.1 of Iris pallida. NCBI lineage: Eukaryota > Viridiplantae > Streptophyta > Magnoliopsida > Asparagales > Iridaceae > Iris > Iris pallida. The sequence continues at coordinate 24,879,321 of JANAVB010005598.1, forward strand.
GTTGTAAACTACTATTTCACAAATAGTGGATTTAATCCTGAGCTAGAGTTCTCAGGCCTGGACTAGTCCTCCACGAGGAAAACCAGGTTAAAATCGCTGTGTTTGCGTATGCTCTTCTGCTCTTCATTTATTTTCTGCACTTTATTCTGATTATTTATTGTTGGTAAAAGAGTTATTTTTAATTGGCTATTTTTTTATATAAACTCTATTCACCCCCCTCTAGAGTTGCCAAACTGTTCTTCAATTGGTATCAGAGCTCTGTTCTCTTTATAAGGACTAACATCCTAAGAACTGATCCATGGCAACCACACAATCCTTGATTTCCAATCATGGTGAAGGTCAGTCCACTCATAGGCCTCCCCTATTTGATGGGACTAACTACACATATTAGAAAACAAGGATGAGCTTCTATCTTAAGTCTCTAGACTTTGACCTGTGGACTGTCGTCACTGACGGTTACAAAAAGCCCGCTAGAATAGTTGTCGATGGTGACCTCATTGAGAAACCATACGACAAATATTCTATCGAGGAGAAGAAACAGGCAAGTCTAGATGCTAGGGCTATTAATGCTTTATTCTGTGCCATAGACAGGAATGAGTTCAACAGGGTCTCTACATGCACCACTGCTCATGAAGTATGGAGACTTCTAGAAGTGACGCATGAAGGAACCACACAGGTCAAGGAATCCAAAATAAGCCGTCTCACTCAAGAATACGAAGCTTTCAAGATGAAGCCAAGTGAGACGATCACTCAAATTTTCACAAGATTCCTCGACATCATCAATCCTCTATCCTCGCTTGGAAAGCAGTACTCAAACCACGAGAAGATTCGTAAGCTGCTCAGAGGGCTACCAAAGATTTGGAACCCTAAGGTGACAGCCATCATAGAAGGAAACGATCTCACAACAATGTCAATGGAGACCTTGATGGGTAAGCTTATGACTCACGAGCTTGACCTCAAGGACTTCGAAGAGCCTGCTCCGAAGACCAGGGAGATCGCACTCAAAGCTCATCAACGAAGAGCTAATCATGATGAGACCGAAGAAGATAATTCGGATGATGAAGAGCAAGCTCTCATGGTTCGCAACTTCAGGAAATTCCTTCGCTTCAATCGAAGGAAGAAGGAATCTCAAGAAGACGATGAAGAAGAACCAACTTGTTACGGTTGCAAGAAAACTGGACATGTCCGAAAAGACTGTCCATTCCTAAAGAAGAGCAACCGCTATGAGAAGCCATACAAAAAGAACTCATCAAAGAAATATGCCAACACAGGCATCTGGCATGAAAGTGAAGCTAGTGACTCTGAGGAAGAAAAGGACTCTCCTCAAGATACAGCAAATGTGTGCCTGATGGCAACTTCTAACAAGGTATCTAACGAAACTCTGGATGACTTCTCTTTTGATGAACTTGGCGATGCTTTCACTGATTTACTCGATGATCATAAAAAGGTCATCGGTAAATATAAACATGCCAAGGACAAAATCAAAAGTCTAGAAGATGAGATACAAAGAATTTCTTTACTTCTTGATAATGTTAGAAACACATCACCCACAAATGACACTGATGAAGTATCCAAGCTTAAATTAAGCTTACATGATGCTGAAGCACGTATTGAGCAACAAACTCAAGAAATCACTACTCTCAACACGTTGCTTGTTGAAGAAAAGAGTAGACACAAGATTTCCATGACTAAGATTTATGGCTTAAATATTAAGGTTGATGAACTGAAAGCTGTTTCTAAAAGATTAGAAACCAAATTGGGTAAACAGGTTGTTCAACCTCAAATCCAATCACATGGGCACAATACCACTCATGCTAGTCAATCACGTCATTCTCATGCAGCACATAACCATGCATTTATATACACAAACTTTCACAAACCACGTGCACGTAAGAACAATTCTCACTCAGTACACACTCATCATGCACAAAGACACAATCAACATCACTCCACACATAAAAATTATCATGCCATGCCATATAGACAAAATCATCATGCAATGCCATATAGACAAGGTTCTCATATACCATATAGACAAAATCATCATGTCATGCCATCTAGACAATATCAGCAAGTCACACATCATCGACAATACCATCATTCTATGCCTCATAGACACCATCACCATGCCACTTATTCCATGCATAATCATTTTCACCATGCTAACTCTTCACATCATGTCCATCCTCATCCTGTTGCTTATAGATATTATTCTCATGCTCCTAGTATAAATAAGAATGCTATCTGTACTTATTGTAGATTACATGGACACATCTCACCATAGTGCAGAGTTAGAAGACTTGTAGATAAAAGGATATATGCTTGGTTCCCAAAGACTAACTTTTCAGGACCCTCAAGAACTCGGGTACCAAAGGTCATATCTACTCTTGATGTAGGTGGACCTTCCCTCCTCAACTGAAAGTAAGTGGATTCTCGATAGTGGATGCTCGCGACATATGACGGGAGACGCAAATCTTTTTGCATCACTATCGATGAAGAGAGAAGGATACGTATCCTTCGGTAACAATCTCAAAGGGCACATTATAGGTAATGGTATCATTGGTCATCCTCCTTCTCCTGTAATAAAGGATGTCTGCCTAGTGACCGAGTTAAAGCATAACCTGCTCAGCATTAGTCATCTTGCTGATCATGGATATGATATTAACTTTGGACAAAACAGTTGCTACATCTATGATAGGTCAACAGGAGACATTGCTTTTGAAGGGAAAAGAGAGGACAACATCTACATTTTCTATCTTTCTATAAATACTAACAATGCAGGTAGATGTCTATATGCCCACAAAGACGAACGACTACTTTGGCACCAGCATCTTGGTCATGCCAACATGGATGCTATATCCAGGCTTTCCACCAAGAAGCTAGTGAGAGGATTGCCTGACATCACGTTCAAAAAGGACACGGTATGTGCCGAATGTGAACTAACCAAGGCAACTAAATCCTCATTTCATTCTATCAACTCTGTAAGTACTACTAGACCCTTGCAACTACTTCATATGGATTTATTTGGTCCTAGTAGAATAGCTAGCCTTGGAGGCAAACTTTATGTATTTGTTATTATTGATGATTTTTCGAGATTTACATGGGTTTTCTTTCTCGCTAATAAGAGCGATGCTATTTCTGCTTTCAAAATTTTTGTAAAGAAAGTTCAAAACGAAAAAGGCTACATGATTACTCGAATCCGAAGTGATCATGGAGGCGAATTCGTAAATTATGATTTTGAAAGTTTTTGTAATACAAATGGTTTTGATCATGAATTTTTTTGTCCTAGAACTCCTCAACAAAATGGTATTGTGGAGCGGAAGAATAGAACTCTCGGCAATATGGCCAGAGTCATGTTGAATAAATTTTCACTTCCGAAATATTTTTGGGCAGAAGCTGTTAGTACAGCATGCCACATTTTGAATAGGGTGCTGATTCATCCCATTACGAAGAAAACACCCTATGAGCTTTGGTTTGGAAGAACCCCCAATGTTTCTTATTTTAAAGTTTTTGGTTGTAGATGTTTTATCCTTAACACCAAAGACAACTTAGGCAAATTTGATGCCAAAGCTGACGATGGTATCTTTCTTGGTTATGCCGCCAAGAGTAAGGGATATAGAGTTTTTAATAAACGCTCACTTATTGTGGAAGAGTCAACAAATGTGACTTTTGATGAAGACAACAGTGCAGCAAGTACTCTTGATGATGACGTTGAGCCATCAACTTCTACTCCAATGAATACTTCAACCGAAACTAATTCTCTGGAGGGTTTGCCTAAGAAATTCTCTTTTAAACCTTCTCATCCAAAAAATTTAGTTATAGGAGAAGTTTCACGTGGAGTAACTACTAGATCATCACTAAGAGACTCCGTTGCTAGCACTGCCTTCATTTCACAAGTAGAGCCTAAAAACATTTCTGAAGCTTTTAATGATGAATTTTGGATTTCTGCTATGCAAGAAGAACTCAACCAATTCGAGAGAAGCCAAGTATGGGAACTCGTTCCTAGACCGGTTAATCACTCGATAATTGGTACTAAATGGGTTTTTAGAAACAAAGTAAATAAAGATGGTTCAGTCACACGTAACAAAGCTCGTCTAGTAGCTCAAGGATACAACCAAGAGGAAGGTATCGACTACGATGAGACGTATGCTCCTGTTGCTAGACTAGAATCCATTCGGAAGCTTTGTGCTTTTGCTAATTTTCAAAACTTTAAATTATTTCAAATGGATGTGAAAAGTGCTTTCCTGAATGGTTTTATTAAGGAGGAAGTTTATGTGAAACAACCTCCTGGCTTTGAAAATCACAAATTTCTCGACCACGTGTTCAAGCTAAAGAAAGCACTTTATGGCCTCAAACAAGCCCCCAGAGCTTGGTATGAAAGGCTAAGTAGCTTCTTACTTGAGAAAGGTTTTTCAAAAGGGAAAATTGACACTACACTGTTTATAAAATCTTTTAAAGACACCATTTTATTAATTCAGATTTATGTTGATAATATTATTTTTGGGTCTACTGATGAAACTCTTTGTCAAGAATTTGCCAAGTGTATGCAGACGGAATTTGAGATGAGCATGATGGGAGAGCTCAACTACTTTCTTGGTCTGCAAGTAAAACAACTGGCAAATGGAACTTTCATCTGTCAATCGAAGTATACCAAGGACATGCTGAAGAAGTTCGATCTTGACAACATCAAACCAATCAGCACTCCAATGGCTACTTCAACCAAACTCGAACCAGATGAGAGCGGCAAACCCGTTGATCAACGTAAGTATCGAGGTATGATAGGCAGCTTACTTTATTTAACTGCTAGTTGCCCCGATATCATGTTTAGTGTTTGCCTATGTGCTAGATATCAAGCAAATCCTAAGGAATCTCACATGACCGCGGTTAAGCGTATCTTTCGATACCTTAAGGGTACGGTTACAGTGGGCCTATGGTATCCCAAGTCAACATCATTTGACCTCATCGGTTACTCTGATACTGACTTTGCTGGATGTAAGGTCGACCGTAAAAGTACGAGCGGCACGTGTCATTTATTAGGAAAGGCTTTAGTCTCATGGTTTAGCAAGAAGCAGAACTCTGTCGCACTATCCACAACAGAAGCTGAATACATAGCAGCTGGGCGTTGTTGTGCACAAATTCTATGGATGAAGCAAACCCTTGAAGACTATAAGTTATCTTTCATGCATATTCCTATATTCTGTGATAATACTAGTGCCATCAATTTGACTAAGAACCCTGTCTGCCACTCACGCACTAAACACATTGAGATCAGACACCACTTTTTGCGTGATCATCAGCAAAATGGCATGATTAACTTAGAATTTATTAACACTGATCATCAGCTAGCAGATTTCTTTACTAAGCCATTATCCGAAGAGCGCTTCAATTATCTTTGTCGTGAACTCGGAATTTTGGATGAAGCAGTTATAAGTTGAGACTTACTTGCGTAAATATCGAGTATATTTTGATTCTTTTATGACGAATTTATTATGGGTACAAGCCGAAAGGGTCCTTCTGACAAAAAGGCGTAAAAGCCTAAGCGACACGGTGTACTAGTCCTCAGGACTACCGCTAGCTGGGATCCGGCCCCTGCAGCTAACCCATGGCAAATTTGAAATACTGAATTACAATATATTTCCTTGTTTATTATATGGTTTGTTCCGATTTATTATTGCCTAATTGATTTTTCCTAAAGTTCATTATGACCTTTGTGTACCTCTCTATGTACTTCATTGTTTTCATCAATCTTTTATCCTCAAAATCTCTTTTGTTCAACACTTAATCAATGTTTCTATCTTTTCAGCCTGCTTTTAGTTCTGGACCACTGATCCAGAACTCGGGCCGAACTCTGCCCCTAACAGAGGTCGGGCCGAGTTCGGTCCCTTAGTTCCAGCGTCAGGATCTGGCTCTGCCGTTGGATCAATTTAGATCCTATAGTCAATATTTCATCCGACCAAAGACAAACCCCTATTTTATTTCAGGATTCCCTCTCTCTCCTTCACCTTTGCCTCCTTCCTCACCTCTCCAAACTCTTTTATTTCAGGCTCCATTACTTCTCAAAATCAAAGAAAAATGGTTTCTCATCATTCTCTTCCACTGTTTGGTATTATTTTCAGGTATAACTCTCTCCTTCTATCATTTTCAAGTTCTCCTATTTTCTTTGCAAATGGCATCTCGCTTGTCCAAACGAGAGAGAAGGACTCGACATGAGGGAGCTTCCTCTTCGGTTCCTCCTCCTCCGATTGAACAAGTTGTTGAACAACACCCCATTCATCCGTTGTTCAATCCGCCGTGTCCCGATGACCCTAACACATACGACGACCGTCTATTTGTGTCGCTAGACGCCTCTAATGAATGGTTTAGCAATTTTAGGACTCGTCCGGTGTTTGGGGGCCATCCCATCAATTTCACAATATTTTCTCAATATGCATCTTTATTTCGTGATCTTTGTTTGGATGAACTAGTTGCTTCCAATTCTGTCATTTACCATAGTGCAATCCAAATGTTCTACTGTAATCTGACTCACGATGCAACCCACATCTATTCCCGGGTTGCTGGCATTAACATTGCCTTCAATGATTCTGAGTTGGGAGACTTTCTTGCTCTCCCGGATCTTGATGTGTGGGACAAGCTTGTGGAAGCACGTCAACTTCAATTTGTTGGCGATACTTCCCTTGAAGGATTCAAGGAGGATTTATGTACTCCTAACGTAAGTCCTCGCAAGCTAAAGGCCAAGCATCTCACCCCCTACTTTTATGAACTTCATCGCATCGTGTTCAATACTATCTTGCCCAAGGCTGGCTCAACAGATGAAGTTACTTACTTTGAGATTTCTGCCTTATATCACCTCCATTATCGTATCCCATTCAATCTTCCTAGGACAATGATGGATTGGATGATAAATTGTAGGAAGAAACCAAGAGCGTTGGTTTATCCTTTATACCTTTCTCTGGTTTTTCGTGCATTCATCATTCCTATTTATGACTGTCAGTTCTTGCCTGCTCCTGCTTTTCTGTCCAAGGCACGCCGTACTCAGGCAGTTGTCGCCTCTCCTGAGGCCTCTGAGCATTCTGATGATGAGGAGCCTGATGCCCCTCCTTTTGGTCAGGATGCACCTCTTCCACCTGCCACTCTTGAGTCCATTCAGACCATGCTCTGGGATCGTTTTACTCTTGAGGACGATCGCTGGACACAGCTAGACTATCGTACCACTCTACAGATGAGTGCTCTCGGCAACTCTCTGCATGATATCCGGTACTCTCTGTCTCAGCATCTGCACATTCCCATGGAGAGGGATCCAGCGCGCACGGGTCATCGCATTGATGATCCGTGGGTTATGCGTTACATGGATCCGAATGATGCTTTTGTGGACCCTCGTCGCTCCTTCCCTGGTCCTTCCGATGTTCCAGGACCTTCTCGTGCTCCGTGATGGAGATAGGCTCGATCTGCTGCTGCTACTGCTGATGATCTTAGTTACTTTTTGCTTTCAGTTATTTAGTTTATTATGGATTTATGTAGCTGGTTTTATGTACTCTGTTTATGAGTTGGCCACTTGGTTTGGTGGATGACATCTTCTGTCCTTTATCATAGTTTTACTTTATGTCAGTGACTTATTTTGCTTAGTATTTCACTGTTTCTTCTCTGCTTGGTGTGGTTGCATTACTATTCATTGCTTCTTTATATTGTTAACTGCCAAAAGGGGGAGAAATAATGTATATTTTTATAGTTTTGTGCTTGTTTTGCTTTTGGGAGATATTATCTATCAGGCCACCGGTTCTATGCATTCGTATATCTGTGTAGCAACTGTTTTGTCCTTGCTCTGGGAAATATTATCTATCAGGTCACAGGTTCTATGCATTTTGTACGGGAGAGAGCTATAGCTTCTAGCTCGACACCGTTCATGGTTTACGGGGGAGCTATCTTCTTTTAGCTAAGGCATCGTTTATGGGGGAGCTATGTTACAATCAACTGTGTCCAGGTATGAATATTGAAATATACATATATTATTTTGTCAATTATCAATATGGGGGAGATTGTTGACACAAAGTCACAGTCAACCAAATATTGACTACATTGACTAAATAATATTTGTATTAATTCAATACGACACACGACGACTGCATTCAGTTCAAGACAGATGACAGCTCAGTCTCCGGCTCTCAGTGTGTTCTGGAGTCTGTATTTTATAATTTCATTGAGTCTAGACTTGTGTACTCTGAGTCATGCTGAGCTCTTGGAACCTAGTCTATAACCTACCCAAAATCCCAAGCTCCACTGAACCAAAAACTGCCCACTGGTCCCCTTAGAACCACTCTGTGCTCTGGAGACAGAGTTCGGGCCGAACTCTGCCTTCACACAAAGTTCGGGCCGAACTCTGTCCCCTAGAAATCAGGAACCCTAATTTTAGGGTTAGCTGGTTGCTAGTTGTCCAACGGCCAAATTTTTGAATTTTCCTACCCGAATTCTGGCCGAATTCTGCCTATAAAAACACTATAAATAGGGCATGAATTCTCTCATTTCAAATCATCCAATCTTCTCTTCTCTTCTCTCTTATAAGCTCAATAAGCCATACCCTTCCCATCTACTAGCCACAAGCCTCCTAAGTCTCGAGTGCTCAGCATCTCTCAGTTAGGATTCTTGTGCAAGAGTCGAAGAAGTCGCTTGGACAATTCCAAGCAAATCGCCACTGCGATCCTCTGTTAGAAGTTGACGTGCTCTTCTGAAAAAAAGGCATGGGTTGTAAACTACTATTTCATAAATAGTGGATTTAATCCTGAGCTAGAGTTCTCAGGCCTGGACTAGTCCTCCACGAGGAAAACCAGGTTAAAATCGCTGTGTTTGCGTATGCTCTTCTGCTCTTCATTTATTTTCCGCACTTTACTCTGATTATTTATTGTTGGTGAAAGAGTTATTTTCAATTGGTTATTTTTCTATATAAACTCTATTCACTCCCCTCTAGAGTTGCCAAACTGTTCTTCAGTAGTCATATAATTATGAAAAATATATTTACATATATCAAAATATATCATATGTACAATATTACATAATTTATAGAGGTTAAATATTATGTATACATACATATACATATATAACATATAAAATATATATATATATACACATTATATAAATGAAAATACTAAATATATAATATATATACACAAATATAAATACAGTATATATATACTTATATAACAGTATATAATAATACATAAATATATATATATATATAATATATATATATATATATATATATATATATATATATATATATATATATTTATATATAAATATATATATATATTTTATATACATATATATAAATATATATATTATATATATATGTATATATAAATATATATATATATGAATATATATAAATATATATATATATTTATATATATATATATATATATATATATATATATATATATATATATATATATATATATAAATATATATATATATTTTATATACATATATATAAATATAATAAAACAAAAAGAAAAGAAAAAGAAAATGAAACAGAACGCAGGGGGGGTTCGAACTTGACCCACTGGGTCGGGTTCTTAGGTTTAGTCGGGCTGGCCAGGGGTCAGCCCGCGGCTTGTGTTAGGGTTAGGATTCAGTTTAATTTATTTAGGTTTTAGTGTATATTTTATAAACCCGGTAAAACAGTCTTGTGTCCTGACAGTTAAGGACACAAGAGTCAAAGTGTCTGGGTCATTTACGATAGACACGAGTCTAGACTCGCGTGTCCAAGCACTGGGCTAGGGTCCTCGTGTCCGGGCGAACCACATACATCGATTCGAGACACGCACGACACATTTGGACGCTGCAACTTACGTGTCTGACTTCAATGGGGGTTTCAAGAGCTCTGGATGGCGGAGGAGTTGACGTGGTCGCGGCGGAGTGGTGGCGATCGACTCAGCTCGCTACGACAAACTCGTCGACGGTGGTGGATGGGGGGTGGCGACTGTCGGGAATGCGGCACTGGGTAGATGGCCGGAGTTAGGTTTTAGATGAACGGAAGTGGGCGGTTGTGGGTGGCTGGGTGGTCGAAGTTAGTCTAGGGTTAGGGTTTAGGACGGGGGGTTCGTTTTATAGAGGCTTAGGTCGGTTGGGGGCGTCGAGCTGGCCAGAGTCGGCCGGAAATGGCGGGGTCGTCGTCGGCGTGGCGGTCGTCGGGGGTGGGTAGAATTTGGGTTTACACTGGGGTCCCTAGAGTTTAGGTAATTGCAAATAGATCCTTAAGGATGCTGAATGCAAATAATAATTTGCATCCCGCATTTAAAATAAATAACTAATTGTAAACTGACTTCTAAACAATTTAATAAATTACAGATTGATATAAAAACAATTCTAAATATTATAAAATGATATTAAAACATTTTAATTAATTACAAAATAATATTTTAGTATTTAAAATTCATTTAAAAATTATAGAAAAATTCCTAAAAGTCATAATAAATTATTTTAAGATTAAATACGACATTAACAACTAATTAACACAAATTAAATAAATTTTTGAAAAACAGGGGCTCACAAGTCTTTTCTCCTTGAAAAATTTCGTCCTCGAAATTCACAAGGATTGAAGACCCTACAATATTCTAACATAGCAAGCAATGAAACAAATGACTAAGGCTATGATTGAAACTAACCTCTAAGGTATCAAGCGGGAACGGGTGGTTCCCTCGCAGCGGTTGGATCGAACAAGTAAGGGTATCTCTCCCTCATGTCTGACTCCCTCTCCCAAGTAGATTCACCCGGAGAGTGACGGCTCCAAGCTACTCGTACTAAGGGTATAACCTTGTTCCTCAGCCTCTTCTTCCTCATGTCTAATATCTCCACTGGCTGCTCAGAAACTGCAAGGCTCGGCCCGATTTCTAACTCTGAATGATCTAGCACATGACTGGGGTCTGGAACATATCTCCTCAGCTGAGTTACGTGAAAGACATCGTGAACTCCTGTGAGGTTGGGTGGAAGTACAATCCTGTAAGCTACCTCTCCAATCCTGCCAAGTATTTCGAACGGCCCGATGTATCTGGGACTCAGCTTTCCTCCTCGTCCGAACCGGATCGTCCCTCTAGTAGGTGATATCTTCACTAGCACCATATCACCGTCTGCGAACTCCATCGGTCTGCGACTAGCATCTGTCCAGCATTTCTGCCTGTCCTGAGCTACTTTGAGCCTATCTCTGATCATCCCAACCTTCTCTGCTGCATCCTTGATCATCTCTGGCCCAAGCATAACTTTGTCTTCGATATTATCCCAAAAGAGCGGTGTGTGGCATCGTCGTCTATATAGTGCCTCGAAAGGAGACATACCGATACTGGCTTGGTAGCTGTTGTTGTATGAAAACTTTACCAAGTACAGATGGCTCTCCCAAGATCCTCCAAAGTCCAGTACGCAGGTCCTCAGCATATCCTTCAGTGTCTGTATCGTTATCTCGGACTGCCCATCTGTCTGCGGGTGGTACGCCGTACTGAACTTGAGCCTACTGCCCAACTCCTCCTGCAAGCTCCTCCAGTAGTGGGACATGAATCTGCTGTCTCTGTCAGACACGATGCTCACTGGCACTCCGTATAAGCGAACTATCTGCTGCATGTATAGCTCTGCCAACTTCTCGGTGGAAAGCCCCACCTTGAAGGGTATGAAGTGCGCACACTTCGTCAGCCTGAATGGCATCCTTACCTCCTTGGGAACGAGGAAGCCCTGAGATGAAGTCCATCATAATGTGTTCCCACTTCCATTCAGGAATGGGTAACGGCTGTAACAAACCAGCTGGCCTCTGGCGCTCCGCCTTGACCTGCTGGCAAACTAGGCATCTCGAGATGAAACGTGATACATCCCTCTTCACCCCGTGCCACCAAAGATGTTCCCGCAAGTCACGGTACATCTTGTTAGCACTAGGGTGAATAGAATATCTCGATCGGTGTGCCTCCTGCAAGACTGTCTCTACCAGCTCTCCCTTCGGCACGCTCAATCGGCTGCCATGCCTTAAGGATCCATCCACTGCTACAGTGAAGTCATCTAGCAATCCAGCTAAAGCCTGGGCTCAAAGTCTGTGAAGGCTCTCATCTGTAGACTGTGCCTCCCTGATCTGCTCTATCAAACCTGACTGAATATCAAGCGCCATCATCTGTATCACTGATCCTGGCCGAACTAGCTCAATATCGAGCTTCTCCATATCTTCCCACAAATGCCGATCTATCATCAGATACCATGCCATCGGATACCTGCTCAGCGCATCCGCCACCATATATGCCTTCCTGGGGTGATACTGTAAATCGATGTCGAAGTCTTTCATCAACTCCAACCATCGTCTTTGCCTCATGTTCAGCTCTTTCTGCGTGAACACATACTTCAAGATTTTGTGGTCAGTAAAGATTTCCACACGCTCTCCGTGTAAGTAATGTTTCCATAACTTGAGTGCAAAGATTACCGCAGCTAACTCTAGGTCATGGGTAGGATAATTCCGCTCATGAGTCCGCAATTGCCTAGATGCATAAGCAATCACTTTCCCATGCTGCTGTAGGACACATCTTAGCCCCTTTCCTGAAGCATCGCTGTAAATGGTGAAACCTCCAGAACCTGAAGGTAAAGTCAGAACTGGAGCGGTCGTCAGCCTCCCCTTTTGCTCCTCAAATGCTACCTGTCAGTCCTCTAACCAAATGTACTCTACGTCCTTCCGCGTCAGCTTCGTCATGGGTTCAGCTATCCTAGCAAAGTCCTGGACGAACTTTCTATAATAGCCTACTAAACCCAGAAAGCTCCTGATTTCTGAAACTGACGTCGGATCCTTCCATGTCTCAACTGCAGCAATCTTCCTGGGATCCACCGATATTCCCTCTCCAGTAACTATATGGCCGAGAAACTCCACTCGGTCTAAAAAGAACTCGTACTTCGGCAATTTGGCAAACAACCTCTTCTGCCTCAGAATCCCCAAAACTGTCCGCAAGTGCTCTGCATGCTCCTCTGGCGTTTTCGAGTATATCAGGATGTCGTCGATAAATACTACGACGAACTTATCCAGATACTAGTGAAATGTTTTATTCATCAAATTCATAAAGACAGCTGGCGCATTTGTGAGACCAAATGGCATCACCAGAAACTCGTACTGCCCGTACTTCGTGTTGAACGCCGTCTTCTGGATGTCTGCTGCCATGACCTTCACCTGGTGGTACCCGGATCTCAAGTCTATCTTGGAAAACACTTTCGCCCCACTCAACTGGTCGAACAAATCATCTATCCTGGGCAGAGGATATTTGTTCTTGATGGTGATGGCATTCAAGACCCGGTAGTCAATACACAACCGAACTGTGCCACCCTTCTTAGGCACAAAGAGCACTGGCGCTCCCCATAGAGAAGTACTAGATCGAATGAAACCCTTTTTCAACAGGTCATCAATCTGATCTTTCATCTCTACGGTCTCCTTGGGATTCACTCTATAGCAAGCCCGGGATACTGGTGATGAATCCGGTACTAAATCTATGGTGAACTCCACATCTCTGTCAGGCGGAAGCCCTGGAAGATCCTCTGGGAATACATCCATAAACTCCCTAATGATAGGGTGTGGCGGTGCTACGTCTCCAATTGTCGCACAACAGTTCGGCTCTAGGTTGATCTTTGGCCCTGTCCTCCTAACACTGAATGGTGCTGTGCCTGGGGGACTGAACAGAATACTACCCTTATGACAGTCTATAGATGCATGGGCATAGCTAGGCCAGTCCATCCCCAATATGATTTCATAACCGGGGAGTGGCATCACAAAGAATCGTCCCCTGAACTCTCTTTCGGCTATAAAAATAGAGCATCTATAGATAGCTCTAATAGGCACTGGTCCACCTCCCATCATTATTCTACTAATCTCCGCAGTAGGTGTAGCTACTAGATGGTATTTATGCAAAAACTCTAATGACAGGAAGTTATGAGATGCACCAGAATCAAACAAGCATAGAGCTAGAAAAGTATACAAATAAACATGACCTGTAATGACGTTAGCTAAGTAATCTGGCTCCAACACCTGCTTCGGCTCTGGCTCAAGGGCTTGACTATAAGCCTTCCCCTGGGGTCCCTTCTATTGCTGCAGATGTTGTCCAAACCTCTGCTGCTGAGTCGGGAGTGGTCCTTTAGGTCCCTTGGCTGCTGGGCATTCCCGATTCATATGGGTGGCAAACCCACAAACTAAGCACTGCTTCAACCTCTTCCTGCAGATGGAGTAATCATGCCCTGGTCTTCCGCAGAAAGAACATATAGCTTCCTTCTGCTGCTGCTGCTGCTGATGTCGGGGTCCCGGGGCTCTAACTGGCAGGGTCGGGTAATATGATGTAGGAGGACAGTAAGTCTGCTGGTGCGACGTCGGTGCTCTCTGCTGGAAAGCCTGACGCTTGGACGGTCCCTCGGGGTGTACAGAAGCCGGCCTCTTGCAAGACAGAAGACGCTCCTCAATGCTCCGGGCCAACTCTAGGCTCTGGTAGTAGTCAGTCGTACCGTTCGCTACTATAAGAATGCCGATGTCTGGAACTAGACCATGGCAAAATCTACGGGTCATCTCCTCTGGGTCTGCAACCAGACTAGGAGCGAAACGGCTCAGGCGACTAAACTCTGCCGCATACTCATCGACAGAACGGTTCCCCTGCTGGATGTTCTGGAATCGTAGCCCCATGGCTACTCTAGCGGTGGTCGAGAAGAATTTCTTCTTGAACTGGGTCTTGAACTGATCCCAAGTGGCCCTCCCTCTCGCAAATAACGGCTCATTCCGGAACCAAACTCCTGCCAAGTCTATCAGCAGAAATCCCGTTGCCTCGACCTGGAGGTCACCCGACATCCTAACTCCAAGGAGCATCCTTTCTACCGAGTCTAGCCAGTCATCTGCTACTACTATGCCCTCAGTCCCTGAGAACTCCTTGGGGTTCAGACCTATGAAGTCCTTGATCGTCTCCGCTCTCTGTCGTGGCTCTACAGGTGGTGGGACCATAGTACGTTCCTCAGAACGCTCCATGCTCTGGCGGAGTAGGGTAGTCTGCTCCTGATGGGTTGTTAGGAACCCCTGGATCAGAGTGAGCAGTTGGTTCCCGTCGAATGTGACGGAAGCCTGGATAGGTATAGTGATAGGGAGAGGTGAAAGTATCAGGTCCTGCTGGGACTGTGATATGGAAGGTGGTGGAGGCATCTGGGTTGGTGGATTTATGGAGTGTGGGAGTATGGTAGGTGGAGGTGGAGGTGTATCAGTCAACTGGTCAGCTGACTGGATATGGAGTACACCATTCTCAGGTGTGACGGACTGTGATGAACGAGTAAGCACCATCTAATTACAATAAAAAGGACTTATAAGGACTCTTTTAAAGTAAGCAATCATAGGCAAGAAAATCTAATTACAATAGCAAGTATGTGATGTATTTCCTATGTTGCAATCCTAATATTCCTCTAGGTGTTCTAAGCGTCATTCCTAATGTTGTCTAATTACCTTAAGTTCCTAATTGCAGGCATGCTTGGTAAAATAACGTAACCAAACAATTTAGTCTCGACCTGCAAGGGCCACCACTAAAAACATGTTACGACCCGCTACCCAAATTGTTGGGCCGGGCCGAGTTATGTCCAGCCTACGCTTGAGATAAAGCGCAGTAAGCTGTTCTAGAAGTAACAAGATAAGACTAAATGTGCTAACAGTTCTAATAGTAATAAAGAGTCATAAATGCTCCAAACACAAAAGTCGTCTCATATAGAAATAAGTCCAAAGTACAAGTCTGAAATATAAAACTGGATACATGTCCAGTTACAAAATACGTAGTCTAATACATGACTACACTAAATATCCCAAGCAACTACGTAAACTAGACGAGTTTCCCCGCAGGTACATCTTCGTAAAGCAAAGTCGGGTCCTCGGCAGTATCTCCATAATATGAGTCGCAGAGTAACTCCTCCTCAGTAAGGATACCTACAACGTTATCCTGTCAGGACGGGAGCAAGTACTGATTCTAACAAACTAGCATATGAAATATGGAAATGAACATAAGAGGAATAACTGGAAACATGCGTCACATAGTCTATCATGGTAAGGACACATATGTCATAGAGATAGATGTATATATAATGTTTAAAACTGTAGCAGGTACGTGATCGTCAATAGGTGTAAAAATGTACTGTGGTACAAGTATAAAATGTACTTTCGTACAAGTAAAACAAGCGATAGATGTACATACGTACAAATACAGCTGGTGCACCTACGATAAGGTATACATAAAATGTCAACCTTGCTCGGTACGTACGTACGAGTAGGGGGGCATGATTACGTACGCTACTAACAGTTTCTCCATAATCTAGGTTCTAATCATGTGAGAGATACATAAAGACTGTTCTAAGCATGGTAGTAACTGAAAGTACAACATGTGAATATTTAACTTGCTACCCCAAGGATCAGCATTTAACATGGTTGGATTTGCAGTTCATTGATGTAACAGTATGTAAAGTTTGTAGAGAGTACTTGCGTCTAGCAAAGCAAAGCAAGCTGCGATAAAATGCTATAGATGCCTGGTAACTCATCACTGTAGAAATAAATACATAAACTTAGTTTTTACACTAAGCTAAAACACTAAGACACTAATTGGTGCAACACGACTTGTGACTGGACACCTAGCCAAAATGATGACTTTAGCATAGGAGACCAATATGGGGTGACACACTACTATGACTAACTTTCTAGGGTCTTTATACTAGTGAGGGGTGAGGTTCAATACGGTTATAACTCAAAACAACACAAAAAATTACAAGTCGTAATTATTCAATAAATAAATCAAATGTACATTATGTTCCAACAATTTTTGAGATAGGCAAAATGCTCAATTTTACATAAAATAAAGTACCAAAATGATCCTTGTTACTTATAGAAATTTATTATAATTTTTCTAGAATTTACTAACCAGTATAAGTATTTTATAAAAATCAGTTTTTATAAGTACACAGAAAATGAGTTCTGGTTTCATATACCAAAACAGTGGCAAAACTGTAAATTAAATTCTGTAAAAATTATACTAAATTAGCTAAATTAATATAGTATCTAAATACTATTTTTCCAGAATTTTAACAGCAATTAAAGTATTTTTAGAAATTCAAAAACAGCATGATATACAATCTAAAATTAAATAATTAATTATCTGCGTATTTTGTCCATGTAGATAATTTGAACCAGAGTTCAAATACAGGACCCAAGGCCATGAATCAAGTCCAATATGACTTGTACAGGTCTTAAATGTGTGAAAATACATTTGGGCCCAAAAACCCATGCTAGGCCTGGACACCAAATGGTTGCAGTAATTAAAATACACAAAAAATATAAAGAGGTAAAAATATATAATAAATATTAATATTTTAACAAGGTAAAATTATACATAGTTGTCATATAATTATGACAAATATATTTACATACATCAAAATATATCATATTTAAAATATTACATAATTTATAGAGGTTAAATAGTTATGTATACATACATATACATGTATAACATATAAAAAAAATATATATATACATTATATAAATAAAAATACTAAATATATAATATATATATATACACAAATATAAATACTGTATATATATACTTATATAACAGTATATAATAATACATAAATACATATATACATATATATATATATACATATATATATATATATATATATATATATATATATATATATATATATATATATATATATAATAAAACAAAAAGAAAAGAAAAATAAAAAGGAAATGAAACAGAACGCGGGGGGGGGGGGGGGGGGTTCGAACTTGGCCCACTGGGTCGGGTTCTTAGGTTTAGTCAGGCTGGCCAGGGGGTCAGCCCGCGGTTTGTGTTAGGGTTAGGATTCAGTTTAATTTATTTAGGTTTTAGTGTATATTTTATAAATCCAATAAAACAGTCTTGTGTCCTGACAGTTAAGGACACAAGGGTCAAAGTGTCTGGGTCATTTACGACACACACGAGTCTAGACTCGCGTGTCCAAGCACTGGGCTAGGGTCCTTGTATCCGGGCGAACCACATACGTCGATTCGAGACACGCACGACACATTTGGACGCTGCAACTTACGTGTCCAACTTCAATGGGGGGTTTCGAGAGCTCTGGACGGCGGAGGAGTTGACGTGGTCGCGGCGGAGTGGTGGCGATCGACTCAGCTCGCTGCGGTGAACTCGTCGACGGTGGTGGATTGGGGTAGCGACTGTCAGGGAAGCCGCGCTGGGTAGATGGCCGGAGTTAGGTTTTAGATGAACGGAAGTGGGCGGTTGTGGGTGGCTGGGTGGTCGAAGTTAGTCTAGGGTTAGGGTTTAGGACGGGGGGGGTTCGTTTTATAGAGGCTTAGGTCGGTTGGGGGCGTCGAGCTGGCCAGAGTCGGCCGAAAATGGCGGGGTCGTCGTCGGCGTGGCGGTCGTCGGGGGTGGGTAGAATTAGGGTTTACACTGGGGTCCCTAGAGTTTAGGTAATTGCAAATAGATCCCTAAGGATGTTGAATGCAAATAATAATTTGCATCCCGCATTTAAAATAAATAACTAATTGCAAACTGACTTCTAAACAATTCAATAAATTGTAGATTGATATAAAAACAATTCTAAATATTACAAAATAATATTAAAACATTTTAATTAATTGCAAAATAATATTTTAGTATTTAAAACTCATTTAAAATTCATTTAAAAATCCTAGAAAAATTCCTAAAAATCATAATAAATTATTTTAAGACTAAATACGACATTAACAACTAATTAACACTAATTAAATAAATTTTTGAAAAACAGGGGCTCACACTTGTACAGAGTGGAACGTCAATGTGCGGATTTCTTATGGAAGGGGGGTCTATCGGCCATAGCTGGGACAAGCTGTGCACGCCAATTGATAAGGGTGGGGTCGGACTTCGGTCATTAGAGGACATGCGAGAGATAGCAGGGATCAAGTTAATTTGGAAATTCCAACAAGGTAAATCTCTTTAGACGGAGTGGCTAAACAACCATTACTTAAGCGGTAAGAACTTCTGGACGTACAGTTTATCCAACAATGAGTCCATCATGTTCAAAAGCATCCTTCGACTTCGGAGAACCATCAAGCCAAAAATCACACGTATCTCTGTTGACGGAAGGATGACCGATCTATGGCTTGATCCATGGATTGGACATGAGTCTTTACTCCAAATTATAGGCAACCACATGATAGAGGAAGCATACCGAGGAGAACGTGTTAGTTGCATTATAGAAGACAGCCATTGGTGTCCCGAGAACCATCGCTGGGCTCGACAAGCCAGCATGGCCATCTGGGCGGCGCTGATAGATAGTCTGGGAGGAGAGGATAAGTGGGCTTGGGCGGATAACATGGAGACCGAGTTCGCTGCTCTCGCCACATATCACAGGTTCCGGACGCCGAAACCTAAGGTGGAGAATTCAGACGTTGTATGGAAGGCTGGAGTCCCGCAGAAAATACAGATATGTATGTACAAGTTGACGCAAAGACGGCTGCTCATGAAGGACAGGTTGATCCAATTCGGGGTACAAATTTCAGATTCGAAATACGCACTATGCAACCAGGAGGCAGAAACGTTGGAACATATCTATTTCGATTGCCCAGTCTCCAAATTTCTATGGCAAACCCAATGGAACAAAATAGGATTACAACCAACTCAAGTGGTGAACATAGAAGAGATCATCAGCTTAGTTCGAGGAAACAGAGGGCGGGGAGCTGAATGGTTTCGAGATGCATGCACCAGAATTGCTGCTATGGTATGGCATATATGGAAGGAGAGAAATAGAAGGGTATTTGAAGGACAGAGCACGACTCCAATAGGCTTGTTGCATAATATAGACTTTGACATAGAATGTATGGGGATGACTTTATAAGCCCCCGAATGTAAGAACAGTATTTTATTAATAAGAATTTTACCAGGTTCCAAAAAATATATATATATATATATATATATATATAAACATTTTTAGTTCAAGTAGGTAAGATAGGACTCATCTCCCGATAGTTATTGGGATTAAGCTTTGAGCAAAGCACTTTAACTTCGTGGTGCAAGACAAGATGAATGAACCCAAGAAAGGAGATTAGGAAGGAGATCTTGCGCAAGTCAATAAATAGAATTATATTAAACGGAGAAAGCTTTGACGATTTTGTTGATTGATTTCATGCTGTGCTTTGTAGTGATTCTAGTGGGCACTTGGTCAGATTTGAGAGTCAAATGGCTTCGATAGGTTACAGTTCAACTAATACACTATTGGTTTTTTCTCTTTTTAAGACTAAAGTAATACACCATTACTAGCTTAGGAACATTCAACTCTGTTGATGACATGTCAAGGCGAAGAATTTGACAACAATTTTTTTTTTGCAGTGTCCCACCATCAAAGGAGAAGCCAATATGTACTCATTCAAGTCAATCATGTTTGTTGCTCTAGTGATTGGGTACCATAACCGGCCTAGGGGTAAGCCAGCTATGAATTCAGATTTGAACATCTTCTTTCTGTTTGGGGCAACCTCCAAAGTTTAACATGACTCCACAAGAGGTCAGAATCACGGGTGACCCTCCAGTATCGATTCATATTAAGATTCAAGGGGCAACCAAAACTAACT
The DNA here is from genome assembly GCA_029216955.1 of Iris pallida. Lineage (NCBI taxonomy): Eukaryota > Viridiplantae > Streptophyta > Magnoliopsida > Asparagales > Iridaceae > Iris > Iris pallida. The sequence goes on from JANAVB010005598.1 coordinate 24,899,929, forward strand.
CTGGATAGAGCAGCCCAACTCCATGGATCGGCCCTACTGGGTACCATGTAGTCTAACACATCGTAGTCACCATGTTCTCTTGCTCATTATTCATCTCGGCCCCCTTTAGCTATTTTCAATATCGTTAAGATCCCTACCAAAATATCTAAATTGAAATCTATGATCAAAAGACTTTGTATATATGATATCAATTGTTTATACAAGAATTCTTGAACAGTGAACAAGCAGCGCATATTATTTTCTACATTAAACCCTCTTTATTGCTTAAACCATGTAAATCCATTGAAAAATAAAAAAAATTCAGGGGGTGTTATTTTTTTTTCGCTTATAAATGAGGGTCACTTATAAGTATCACTTACTCCATTTCACTTATAAGTGCACTAATAAAATCTATTCTTCTTCTTTTTCACTTGTAAATGATTTTATTCACTTAAAGTGATTTTTTGGGTTCTTTTCTGGCACTTATAAGTGCTATTTTACCATTATGCCGACTCATATAAAACATAGATAAAAGATGACAATTCCAGAAAAGAGGGAATTATTAGATGTTTGGAAGCAAAATGAGCGAGGAAGGGGTGATTAGGTTTATACATAAGAAAACATGTTTCAATTAGAATTTGACACGTGAAGGAAATTTTAAGTTTTTATAGGGACATCATAGACTTCTGAGATGTAATAAGTACTTAAGCAATCCAATAAATAAATAAATAATCACTTTTGAATTTTGAGCAAATTATAAGTGAAAATTACTTGTAATTGTGAAAAAATGTACTTATTGGGACCTAATTCATTTATATATAAGTGAAGCCACATAAATTCACCTATATGTGGAAAAAAGGAACACCCCTAGATTTCGATGTTCAAGTAAAATTTGGAGCATTTCAAAAAAATAAAACTACAAGAGACAAGTTGTATGACACAAAAATTCTACTATGTCTACTTTATCTTTTTGTTTCTTTTTTTAATTTGAACCGGATAGGTACCTAAGAAATCTTAACTTGAATGTTGGAATTATTCAACAATATGGGCGACACATGTAAAATTAACTGTGTTGGGCTATCTAAATAATTAAGCCAAATTAAAGTGGCCTATTTTGAAGATTGGCTTAAGGGTATAATTGTGTCACTTTCCGTTCCCAGAATACGTATTTTTATACAAGTACTGCTTTAATATATATTTATTTAATATTTATCTTGTATTGTTCTGTATTTAAATCCCTTTAATTTTATGTTAATTAATTTTCTGTAATTTTATTTCTGCATTTTTACTTTCTGCTTTTATACTCTGTTTTAGCTTAGCTTTGGGTTCGGCTTGGATTGGTTTAATTATGTTGGTTCATCATGAACCGAAACAAACCCCCACCTACCACCACTCCATCATTTAAAGCCCCATTCCCTTTCTCTCTCTTATTACTTCACCATTACTCTTCTTCTTCCTCATAAACTCTTCCCCACCTGCCAGCCGCCTAGGCAAGTGCCAACTTGCTTCTTGATGGATCTCCATTTTTGTTGTTGCATTGTCCTCCTCTCAAGATTCTTAGACACTATACTACTTAGCATTTTCAATTTCCAAGACTCATTTCATGTAGATCTAAGTTTAAATGCATTTTCGGATTTCTTGGGTTTTGATCTAGTAACTTTGTTATTTTGCAAGTTTTGATGGTTCCATGTTGTAGAGAATTTCGTTCTACCCCATTTTGACCTATGGAAGTCCAATTTTGGGCTTGGAATGAAGGATTTAGGGAGCTTGGAAGTAATGGCTTCCTATAGTTCTTCTTCTCGGAAGAATGGAGAAGAAGAACAGTACTTGACCGTATGAGTTTTCATGCAGCAAGTCATTCTTGAGCCGTACGAAGTGTCTGGCCGCATGGAGATTCCGGCCGCATGGCATTATCTTGGCCGCATAAGTTTTTGCAGCCGCATGAGTTTTCTTTGGGCCGCAGCCGCATGAGTTTTCTTTGGGCCGCAGCCGCATGAGCTTCCATTGGCCGCAGCCGCATGTACTCCTGTCCATCGTAACCGCATGAGAATTCGACCGCATAAGAGATTTTTTTAGCCGCATGGACTAAATCATTTCTCCGCCGCATAAGGCATAACACCTTCAGCCGCATACAGGCCCTTCATATCCAAATCGCATAGGCACAACTTTTCTTTAGCCGCATAGACTTTATTTCTTTCTCAGCCGCATGAGAATGCACCCTCTTGACCGCATGCCAATGAGCCACATGAGGCTTGTTTCCACCCTAGTTACATGAGCGAGAACCCCAGCCGCATAAGGCTTGTAACTTCTCGGCCGTATGGCATTGAGCCGTATGGAATCCCAATTACCTGGCCGCATGAACTTTAGTCCCTAATGCCTTTTGGCTGATTCTTGTCCCTGAATTGACATTAATTGACATTGATTGACATGGATTGGTATTAATTAACATTAAAATTGTTATCTTAGCATTAATTAGCAATAATTGTTATCTAGATTAATAATTGATCATTCGTTCCTAGTTGGAACTAAGAGACTGGCTAGTCGTCTTATTGAATTGAATGAATGAGACACGTTCATTATGAACTATTGAAATCGACTGGCTAATCTCGAATATTGGCATACAGGCACATGCAGGCTTCAATTTATTTATTTATTTACCTTACAAAAATAGTATGTGTACTTTATGGTCAAGGCATGATTATTCCGTGGATAGTTTTGATTGTTGTATTACGCTATGTAAGACCTACAATCTAACCACACGGGTATCGTTGTAGAGTTGGGCATACCGTACTATGTACAGAAAGTACTCATTCTGAATGACCATGATCCACGATATGGGATTTCACTCAACGTAGAGACTATTAAGTTAAATAAAATAATTATTGCATGGAGAGGATGGATTCCCGAGTTCTTACATGGCAGCCCTCTTTGGGACTATTAAGTGCCCGATAGGCCGGCTGGTTCCCACAGATACTGTAAATCTGCCACACGGGCAGGGAGTGGTATCTGCTTATATTATTTATTGTATATTAAATATTGATGACGGGCGTCCCGCTGGGACTCGTCTAATTCATGATTGGCGCAATTGATTGACTGGATAGACTAGCCTTGCTTGCACATAGTAAGAACTGAGGAATCCTTATTGCATAATTCCAGGATAACTTGGGACTCACAGTAGCAAGCCGTAGTAGCTGTATGGCCTTTAAATCGATTTGTTTGTGTACTGTACCTACTCTGTTATCTAACTGAGATGATCAGAATGTCAGGACATGACGGGCCAACTTCTGTCCTTGTTTGGTTGGGAGGTTGGTTCGAAGTGTCGTGAGGTTATGTGAATCCTAGTAGATAGCAGAGATCTATTACCATATTCTCTTATTACTGGCTTCATTTCTTATATCGTGCTCCCTTGCGGTACTTGCTATTAGAGGTCTAACCTCTCTGGTTTTGCATGGCCAGATTTAGAGCCGGTCCCCGAGGATCCAGCTTACTTCTACCTCCAAGATGGTCAATACTAGTGGGATGATCGCAGGAGGACTCGAGTGGGTTCCTTTCTACCCCGCTCATTTTGTTATTTACTTAATACCTTGCCGTTTGGCACCGACATGTTAGTCGGATTGTCTTGTACCTACTTTTGTATAATGGTAAATAAGTCAGGCTGCAGCTGATAACAATTGTGTATACTTGCTACATCATCTGGTTGTGTTTTGTAAAGCCAGATATCAAGAATATTTTGACTTAGCGTTTGGGACGCCTTACTGCTTTATCTTACATGTTCTCTATTTCTGTTTCTTGTTTGAATGATTGAGACAATAGATGAGAAGTGACCATAGTGAGACTTTCATGTAGTATGCACCCCTCGTCTTTTAGACAGCATTGATCGTATTATATGGTATTCATCTACCCGTAATACGTAGCTGGCTGAGTCATTCCCCCGCTCTCCAGTATTCTGGTTCTGGGGCGTGACAAGGTTTTAGTGGTAGCCCATGCAGGTCTGATTTCAGACTTATGGGGTGTTTTGATTTATGGGATGTCTCAATCACACATGTTTCCCTTTGATATCATAATTCGTTATTCTCAATCCTAGCTTGACATTCCCATATCCTTCGGCTTCATTGATCCTTCATATCCGGTCGTTTGATTGTTCTCTTATCCCTTTTCTTAGGGGCACTTCGTCTGCATCTGTCAGAATTGGACAGCAACAACAAGGGCAACATGGGCAACCTGAACATGTTAATCAGCAACAAGGGCCAGTACTACCCCAAGAGGCTATGCAAGAAGAAATGATAGTGGAAGCAGCAGCTGGATCGCAGTATCCGAAGGTTCTACCACCACCAACAGTTCCACCTACCCCTGTGGAAGTAGACACACCGGCCATTCTGGAGATCATGAGAGGGATGATGGCCACTCAGCAACACCAGATGTTAGTCCAGCAGCGCATGCACGCTCAGTTGCAGGAGCAGAACGTACTACTCAACCAAGGGTTGCAGACGGCTTTGGAAAGAGGGGCGAGGACAGATTCAGGAGCATCAGCCAGGTTTTGCAAGTACCACCCCCGCGGTTTCGAGGGCATAGAAGATGTCATCTCAGCAGATACGTGGCTTAAGGATTTGAGGCTATTTTGACAGCCGCCAAGGTGCCGACAGAAGAACGTATGGATCAAGTGAAGTTGTTACTTCAAGATCTGGTACGTGATTGGTTGGAATCAGAGGAAGTAGGCATCAGACGTCCTGTTGCATGGGACGACTTTACTGCAAGGTTCAAGATAAAGTACTATGGAGTTGTGGCACAGTTTGAGCTACAACAGAAGTTTATCAACCTCAGACAAGCTGGCAAGACTGTAGATGCTTATGCAGCAAAGTTCTGCAGATTAAGTAGGTTCGCCCCAGAGATGGTAGCAAGGGAGAGCTAGAGGGCTATGAGATTTCAGCAAGGGTTTCATCTTGAGCTCTTGCAATTGATAGAGGGGCATAATTATCAGACTTTTGATGAGGTATTGACGGCGACTCGAAGGCATGAGATAACCATTCAGAGGATCACGGCAATGACTGGAGGTCAGAAGAGATCCCACAGTCAGATTGAAGGAGGAGAGGGAGCAGCGCCCCGAACAACAGCACCGTCCCTTGGCATTCGCATTCACGATATGGCAATGCGAGGGCCAGCACCACCACCAAAGCAGCAGCAACAACAGCAAAGGAAGAACCAGTAACCCCCAACAGGTTGCACTTATTGTGGAAAGGTAGGGCATACTAGAGATGTGTGTCGGATATTGAACGGACAGTGTTTCATATGTGGAAATCCAGATCATCGGGTTACCACCTGTCCCATGAATTCGAGGTCAGGAGGACCAGTACAACAATTTTTTGCTCTGCCAGCACCAGGGGCAGGCCAGTATCGAGGACCAGCAGTAGCAGTGAGACCGTTGGCACAACGTCCGTTCATGTCGCAGTCTCAGATGTTTCGACAGCAGGAACCGCCGAAGCAGCAACAACACAGACCACCCCAGCATCACCAAGGCAGGGGCCATCAGCAGCACCAGGCTAGGCCGCAACATGGGAACCAACAAGGAGGTCGAGGGCAGACATTCACTCTGTTCTTGGAGGAGGCATTAGCATCGGGAGATGTTCTAGCAGGTTATATTTTCGTCGCCTCATATCCCGCAGTAGCATTGTTTGATTCGGGAGCATCACACTCATTTATATCTGTACAATTTACAACACGGCTAGGAATGGAGTTCGAGGCATTGCCAGGGAGGTTGAATATACTCACTGGTAATGGACTCGTAGGAGTTAGTAGAGTTATTCTAGCATGTAGCATTGTAGTTTGCGGGCATTCTTTACCCGCCAGCTTGATAGAATTTCCTGTTGGAAATTTTGACATTATCTTAGGCATGGACTAGCTGAAAGACAGTCATGCGATAATAGATTGTCGTAAAGTGAGTGTATCTTTTGATATTCCAGGCATGAAGAGATTCACCTTAGTCAGAACAGTGGCAACGCAACATGAGCAGGGAGTAGTAACGGCAATGGAAGAAGTTCAAGTTCCGAAGGTAGTTGAAGAGTTTCTGGACGTATTTCCCGAAGAACTTCCAGGTCTACCACCGGTTAGGAATATTGAGTTCAGTATAGAATTGGCACCTGGAACTAAACCGATATCAGATCGAGTCTACAGAATGGTGAATTCAGAGCAGGCCAAGGTATATCAGCACATACAGGAACTGAAGGAGAAGAAGTTCATCCAAGCTAGCGTATCACCGTGGGCAGCACCAGTGGTACTTGTGGGGAAGAAGGATGGATCATCTAGATTGTGCATCGATTACAGGAAGCTTAACGCGGAAACAGTAAAGAATAAGTACCCACTACCCAGGATCGACGACTTGTTTGATCAGTTGAGCAGAGCTAGAGGTTTTTCCAAGATAGATCTTCGTTCAGGGTATCATCAAATGAGGGTTCGGAAGGAGGATATCCCCAAGACAGCATTCAGGTCGAAGTATGGGCATTATGAATTCTTAGTAATGCCGTTTGGTTTGACTAATACTCCAGTAATATTTATGGATTTGATGAACCGCATCTTTATGTCGTACTTAGATCAGTTCGTCGTTGTGTTTCTTGACGAACTTCTCGTATACTCTGCCAATGAAGAGGAGCATGAAGACCACCTCAGAAAAGTGTTACAGGTTCTGAGAGAGAACCAGTTGTATGCCAAGCTCAGCAAGTGTGAGTTTTGGTCGGATCATATTTCATTTTTGGGTCACATCATATCAGGAGCTGGAGTAGCAGTGGATCCCAAGAAGGTAGAAGCAGAAGAGATTTGGCCAGTACCCAAGACCGTAGCTGATGTGCGGAGTTTCTTGGGATTAGCAGGATATTACAGAAGGTTCGTATCAGACTTTGCAAGGCTTTCAGCACCCATGATCCGCTTGACACGGAAGGATGTACCATTCGTCTGGTCGGCAGAATACCAGGCATCATTTGAGAATCTGAAGCATAAGTTGATATCAGCGCCTATTCTTACATTGCCAGTTGGACCCTGAGGTTTTTCGGTATATTGTGATGCGTCAGGTAAAGGACTTGGATGTGTTCTCATACAGCATGGGAAGGTGATAGCATATGCATCTAGGCAACTTCGAGACCACGAGAAGAATTACCCAACTCATGACTTAGGGTTGGCAGCAGTAGTGTTTGCTTTGAAGCTATAGAGGCATTACTTATATGGTGATCGAGTGGACATGTACACAGACCATAAAAGTCTGAAGTACATCTTTACTCAGAAGGAACTAAACATGAGGCAGAGAAGATGGTTGGAGTTGATCAAGGAATATGACGTGGAGTTCAGTATCATCCAGGCAAGGCTAATATGGTAGCAGATGCTCTTACCAGGAGAGGCGGCGCATTTATGTTGACAACCCAGAAGCATATCTTAGAAGACCTTCAGGAGATGGGCATCGAAGTTATACTTCCTAGTGATGAAGGAGTCTAGCGAGTCTACAAGTTTAATCCGACTTGGTAGACAGAATCAAGGAACCTCAGGCACAGGACTCAAGAATTCAGAAGCTTAGAGCAAAATGTGAGTCAGGACTCAGGAAGGAGATGAGAATCTATAAAGATGGTACACTTAGGTTTGGATCACGTCTATGTGTGCCTAGTGGAGATATTAGACAGGAGATTATGACAGAAGCTCACAGTTCTCAGTATTCTATACAGCCTGGAGGGACAAAGATAACAAACAACACTTCTGGTGGAACGGAATGAAGAGGGAGATAGCCATATTTGTTTTCCGTTGCTTGATATGTCAGCAAGTGAAGGCAGAACAGTAAAGGCCAGTTGGGTTATTGCAACCGCTTCCTATTCCGGAATGGAAATGGGAACATATTACAATGGACTTTGTGACCGGTTTACCGAGATCGCCAAGTGGTAAAGATGCCATTTGGATGATAGTAGATCGACTTACAAAGATAGCACATTTTCTTCCCTTCAGAGTAGGGCAATCTACAGAAAAATTGGCAGAGTTGTATATGCAACAGATAGTCAGGCAGCATGGAGTCCCTGTCAGTATTGTGTCAGACAGAGATACCCGTTTTATATCACATTTCTGGAAGAGTCTATATCATAATCTGGGCACCAAGTTGAGATTTAGCACGGCTTACCATCCACAGACAGACGGGTAATCAGAAAAAACAATTTAGACTTTAGAAGATATGTTGTGAGCTTGCACTCTAGATTTTAGAGGGTCTTGGGAACGCCACCTACACTTAGTCGAGTTCTCGTACAACAACAGTTATCAAGCCAGTATCCAGATGGCACCATTCGAAGCTCTATATGGTAAGAAGTGTAGGTCGCCACTAGCATGGAATGATATTGGGGAGAGGAAGATGTTAGGTCCAGAAATGATTGTTCAGACAGTTGAATTGGTTAAGGGAATTAGAGAGCGACTTTGAGTTGCGCAGGATCGACATCGTCATTGGGCGGACCAGCATCGTAGGCCGCTAGAGTTTTCTGTTGGGGACCACGTATTTTTACGGATCTCATCTATCCGTGGGGTCATTAGATTTGGCGTTCGCGAGAAATTGAGTCCGCGATACGTGGGCCCGTTTGTTATACTTGATAGGATAGGCGATGTTGCTTATCGTTTATCTCTTCCACCTTCGTTACGAGAGGTGCATGCCGTGTTTTATGTATCTCAGTTGCGAAGGTATGTATCGGACCCAAGCCATATTCTTGATCATTCTGAGCTGGTTGTTGGTACCAACCTGTCTTACGAGGAACAGCCTGTGTCCATTTTGGACCGAAGAGAGAAGATACTCAAGAACCGAACAATTAGCCTTGTCCGGGTTGCTTGGGGACATCATTCTTTAGGAGAGTCAACGTGAAAACGTGAGGATGATATCCGATCACGATATCCGCACCTGTTTGATTCACAAGTTATATCTCTTTCTGTATACCTTGATTGTCTTAACTCCTCATGCCTGTCACCTTATGAGTAAAATTGCTTGGTATCGTCGATAATTAAACATAGACATGTTACTTGATACTTGACATTATGAAATGATTGCTTACTCAATTACTTATGCTTAGATTAGTTTAGCTTTGATGTTCCTATCCTGCTTGGATTTGAAATTTCGAGGACGAAATTTTTCTAAGGAGGGTAGAGATGTCACTTCCCGTTCCTAGAATATGTATTATTATACATGTACTGCTTTAATATATATTTATTTAATATTTATCATGTATTGTTCTGAATTTAAATTCCTTTAATTTTATGTTAATTAATTTCCTGTAATTTTATTTCTGTATTTTTACTTTCTGCTTTTATACTCTGTTTTAGCTTTGCTTTGGATTCGGCTTGGATTGGTTTAATTATGTTGGTTCATCATGAATCGAAACAAACCCCCACCTACCACCACTCCTTCATTTAAAGCCCCATTCCCTTTCTCTCTCTTCATTACTTCACCATTACACTTCTTCTTCCTCATAAACTCTTCCCCACCTGCCAGCCGCCTAGGCAAGTGCCAACTTGCTTCTTGATGGATCTCTATTTTTGTTGTTCTATTGTCCTCCTCTCAAAATTCTTAGACACTTTAGTACTTAGCATTTTTAATTTCTAAGACTCATTTTATGTAGATATAAGTTTAAATGCTTTTTCGGATTTCTTGGGTTTTGATCTAGTAACTTGGTTATTTTGCAAGTTTTGATGGTTCTATGTTGTAGAGAATTTCGTTCTACCCCATTTTGACCTATGGAAGTCCAATTTTGGGCTTGGAATGAAGGATTTAGGGAGCTTGGAAGTAATGGCTTCATATGGTTCTTCTTCTCGGAAGAATGGAGAAGAAGAACAGTACTTGACCGTATGAGTTTTCATGCGGCAAGTCATTCTTGAGCCGCACGAAGTGTCTGGCCGCATGAAGAGCATTCTGGCCGCATGTAGATTCCGACCGCATGGCATTATCTTGGCCGCATAAGTTTTCGCAGCCGCATGAGTTTTCTTTGGGCCGCAGCCGCATGAGTTTTCTTTGGGCCGCAGCCGCATGAGCTTCCATTGGCCGCAGCCGCATGTACTCCTGTCCATCGTAGCCGCATGAGAATTCGACCGCATAAGAGATTTTTTTAGCCGTAGGGACTAAATCATTTCTCCGCCGCATAAGGCATAACTCCTTCAGCCGCATACAGGCCCTTCATATCTAAGTCGCATAGGCACTACTTTTTTTTAGCCGCATAGACTTTATTTCTTTCTCAGCCGCATGAGACTGCACCCTCTTGACCGCATGCCAGTGAGCCACATGAGGCTTGTTTCCACCCTAGTTACATGAACGAGAACCCCAGCCGCATAAGGCTTGTTACTTCTCGGCCACATGGCATTGAGCCGCATGGAATCCCAATTACCTGGCCGTATGAACTTTAGTCCCTAATGCCTTTTGGCTGATTCTTGTCCCAGAATTGACATTAACTGACACTAATTGACATTGATTGACATGGATTGGTATTAATTAACATTAAAATTGTTATCTTAGCATTAATTAGCATTAATTGTTATCTAGATTAATAATTGATCATGCGTTCCTAGTTGGAACTAAGAGACTGGCTAGTCGTCTTATTGAATTGAATGAATGAGACACGTTCATTATGAACTATTGAAATCGACTAGCTAATCCCGAATATTGGCATACAGGCACATGTAGGCTTCAATTTATTTATTTATTTACCTTACAAAAACAGTATGTGTACTTTATGGTCAAGACATGATTATTCCGTGGATAGTTTTGATTGTTGCATTACGCTATATAAGACCTACAACCTAACCGCACGGGTATCGTTGTAGAGTTGGACATACCGTACTATGTACAAAAATTACTCATTCTGAATGACCATGATACACGCCATGGGATTTCACTCAACGTAGAGACTATTAAGTTAAATAAAATAATGATTGCATGGAGAGGATGGATTCCCGAGTTCTTACATGGCAGCCCTCTTTGGGACTATTAAGTGCCCGACAGGCCGGCTGGTTCCCACAGATACTGCAAATCTGCCACACGGACAGGGAGCGGTATCTGCTTATATTATTTATTGTATATTGTATATTGATGACGGGCGTCCCGCTGGGACTCGTCTAATTCATGATTGGCACAATTGATTGACTGGATCGACTAGCCTTGCTTGCACATAGTAAGAACTGAGGAATCCTTATTGCATAATTCCATGATAACTTGGGACTCATAGTAGCAAGCCGTAGTAGCTATATGGTCGTTAAATCGATTTGTTTGTGTACTGTACCTACTCTGTTACCTAACTGAGATGATCAGAATGTCAGGACATGACGGACCAACTTCTGTCCTTGTTTGGTTGGGAGGTTGGTTCGAAGTGTAGTGATGTTATGTGAATCCTAGTAGATAGCAGAGATCTATTACCATATTCTCTTATTACTGGCTTCATTCCTCATATCGTGCTCCCTTGCGGTACTTGCTATTAGAGGTCTAACCTCTCTGGTTTTGCATGGCTAGATTTAGAGCCGGTCTCCGAGGATCCAGCTTACTTCTACCTCCAAGATGGTCAATACTAGAGGGATGATCGCAGGAGGACTCGAGTGTGTTCCTTTCTTCCCCGCTCGTTTTGTTATTTACTTAATACCTTGTCGTTTGGCACCGACATGTTAGTCGGATTGTCTTGTACCTACTTTTGCATAATTGTAACTAAGTCAGGCTGCAGCTGATAACAATTGTGTATACTTGCTACATCATCTGGTTGTGTTTTGTAAAGCCAGATATCAAGAATATTTTGACTTAGTGTTTGGGACGCCTTACTGCTTTATCTCACATGTTCTCTATTTTTGTTTCTTGTTTGAATGATTGAGACAATAGATAAGAAGTGACCATAGTGAGCCTTTCATGTAGTATGCACCCCCTCGTCTTTTAGACAACATTGATCGTATTATACGGTATTTATCTACCCGTAATACGTAGCTGGCTGAGTCATTCCCCCGCTCTCCAGTATTCTGGTTCTGGGGCGTGACAAATTGTCATGGAATTAATGTGTAGATACTGGAGATAAATCTAATTTGATGAGGGGTCAAATTAGAAATATCAAAACACACACACACACACACACACATGTGTGTGTGTGTGTGTATTTATTAGGGTTATGGTCCCTAACTTATACGGCCACAAAAAGAGAGGTTTTCTCTTTTTCTCTTCTGTGTCCCCATCACAGAAAGAGAGGACAAAGGATTCAGATTCTTCTTTGTCATTAAGGGTCATAGCAAGTTAGAAGATCGAACCCCATAAAAAGGCGACCGCTTTAAGATTCATCAAGCCTTGTTTGCCATGAAATATAAAAGAACAGAACAATTATCGGAGGACTGGACTTTTACTTCACAATACAAACTCACTTGTACAAAGAAAGCCTAGGGACGAAAACCTAGGTACAGCAATCTAAGTACAATTGTTTATTTTAGATTCTGGGAGGTGACGGTAGAGGCTCGGGAAAGCGATGGCAGCTCTGCCTTACTCCTTGGACGATCGGGTGCAGCCTTGGCTTTGTAGAAGAACTGCTGGGCGTTGATGAAGAAATGCTCTCTCTTCAGGCTCTCTGGCTCTATATGTCTCTCTCTGTATATCTCTCTGTCTCTGTGTATGTCTCTATGTCTGTCTCTTTTTCGCAAGGGAATGGCACCCTGCTATTTATAAGAGTGGGGGGCCTTATTAGGGTTTACAATGATTGCCCATTCTTGAAAGTCGGCGGCTAAGGATCACTAGATCTGGGCCGTTCATCGAGATTTGAGCAATAAATATGATTGCATCAAATCTTTTGTTGGTAATTAATGCTGATTGACATAAATCCTCCTAATTTATCATGCCAACCTCGGATTCCTCGACACGTGTCATTAATTTGTTTGTTTGCTAATGATCTGATTTGATCCCAATATTTTATTAGGATTTGTTGAGGGATTTCGATCAATTTGATGCCACGTGCCCTGCTATCATGCCACGTGTCATAACCGCAAGCCCCAACAAAAATATGAGCCACAGGAAAGTTACTCCTCATTGGGCCGTATAAGGCTGGCCACGTGTCAGGCTGCCTGAGAGTGGCCCTCTGACTATTTGGACCGCATGGTAATGATTTCAGCCGCATGAGTGTGGATGACCGCATGAGTGAACCGCATGAAGATAGTCTTTGTGAGCCGTATGAAGATAGTCTTCGTGAGCCGCATGGGGCTGGTCTTCGTGAGCCGCATGGGGCTAGTCTTTGTGAGCCGCATGGGGCTGGTCTCTACTTGAGCCGCATACGATTGTCCACGTGTCAAGGCCGCATGACAGTTTTTGAATCTCGGGGGATCGTGTCAGAGATTTTCTTCACTTCCCAAGGAGTCCGTCATTATAAGGGAGTCATAATGATATCTTTGTGTCAGAACTGTCACCTTGTCAGAGCTATTAGCCGTCAAGGCATTTAATACAGTAAAGGACAAACGAGAGAGCTATTTACAGGCCACGTGACTCCTCTTTGAGTCGCATGGAACTTGTTTGAGCCGTATAGACGCTCGAGCCGCATGGATACTTGAGCTGCATGAACTCTCTGAGCCGCAGGGGCTCTCTGGCCGCATGGATCTTTCTTTATTCTTTTCTATGCTTCTACAAGACCCCTTCAAAGTTTTTAATTTACAAAATTGAAATACTTTGAATAAGAAGCATGACCATGTATAAATGTTTCTGGCCGCATATGATGTCTCGGCCGCATGGATGTCTCAGCTGTATTGAGTCAATCAGCCGCAGGGACTTTCGGGCCGCATGAGTTTCTCCCCACGTCATCCTGCCACGTTCGAAGATCTTTTGCATTAAATGCTGTTGATCTGCTGTCAGTTTTAAGGCTACTTTTTTGGGGAGGATCCCAGGAGTTTGGCCTTCATTGTAGGCAGCTCGCCTCGATAACCGAGGGGTCGATTTTTGTGTTTACACGATAATCGAAACGTCCTGCTTTTGTTTTCTAAATAGGGATGAATTCAGTGAGAGGGATTTCTTTACTTTCTCTTTCGTCCCCAACTCTTGCAGTCTCCACTTTCATTCTTTCTCTGACCGTCGAAAATGGCCCCCAAGTCTTCCAAGGTCGCCTCTACTGCTGCAAAAGGCAAAAAAAACGGCTTTCTCGTCGGCCGCCGTACCCGAAGTGCACCCTGATGTTTACCCTGCTTTCAAGAGTAAGAAATGAATTTGAATACTTTGAACCCTCAAGGACCCATGGCTCTGTTGAATAACATATGCACAAGCCTTCATCCTTTGTTTTTATTGAACCGCCCAAGCTCGACCATGATGGAGCCGCATATGTTGTATGGGCCGCATGACCCTCTCATATTCGAGCCGTATAGGGCATCCCCTATGTTTGAGCCGCATTGAGAAAGATTTGAGCCGCAGGAGTGCTTCTGGATTTGAACCGCATGGAACCTCCTTTGAGCGGAACCGCATATATTTCTGACAAATTGGCCCGCATAGAATTTTGCTGAGTCGTGCCGCATAAACTCCTCTGCGAGATAGAACCGCATAAGTTTTAATCCGAGCCGCATAAGCTATCGAATCAATGTCACATGGAACTCCCAACTGAATTGGGCCGCATGAAGCTGTGTTGACCCGAGCCGCATAGGCTCTATTAAAACTGTGCCGCATGAAACCCAGCTGAATTGGGCCGCATAAGGCTTCGTCGATCTGAGCCGCATAGGCTCATAGAAACTTCTTTTTTGAGAAACTTTAAGTGGTTTCGTTTTAACCTATCTTCTAATCCTGTTTCTTTTGTCCTTTACCAGTGAACCTCCCAACCAACCCGGCCGGAGAGCTTCTGGTGGGTTCAGCTCAGTTTGCCGTGGGTGTACGGCTTGACGGCCTAATTTGACATATGACAGATCAACTTTCCCCTAATGAGCCTTTGGAGAGGGTGGCTGCTATTAACAACCAGCCTTTCCATTTTCTTTGCACCATGATGAATTCAGGAAAACTGGACGGAGAATATCTAAAACCAGCTTTTCTCTTTGGAGATGCTTTATCCATAAAGAACTCCCGAATGCTAGACGTTTCTGAGAACTGGGACTTCACTGTGGACGGGGTGGATATCCATGTTCCCGAGATGGAGCGGCATTTTCCCCTCTCGTGGTTTAATATGGTGCCGTTGAGCCGGAAAATGGCGGGCTCTCTAACTCCAACCCAACAGGGGATGTTCGTGGGCAACATCCACTATAATATGAGTATTAGGTCAGCATGTGCAAGTAGGGAGTCAGTCAGCCGGACTGTGATGGGACTGATTCCCGGTACTTTTATAAATGTGTCTGGTCCCAACTTCACATTTACTCGAGCTGATACTTTCCTGAATCAGCTCGCTCGCAAGGGGTATTATCCTATGGGCAGGTTGTCGCTGCTGAATTGGATAAACCCTATTCCTACATGGGCCAAACTTTCCTCATGGATCCTGAGGAACTACGAGGAACTCCTTCGGGAGATTGACCTTTACTACGCCATCCGGGGCACCTGTTACGGATTGCCCATTAACAAGCCGCTGTTCATGGCCCTTTTGGAGACGTATAGTCGGCGTATGGGGACTTTCTTTGCGCCCGGAGGGGAGCTGGGACTTGCCCACCATAAAATGCATGCTGTTTCTAAGCAGACGTGGGGAGGCGAGGCCTTTGAAGTATACACCCCGACGAACAAGGAATTCGATGATCTGAATCGACGATTTCCTGGTTTCGTCGCTGTGTACCGGGAATTGCTGTGCCACCATAGCATCTGTCAACAGACTGCTATCAAGAAGAATAATAGTTCAGAAGGGAACACCCCCATACTACGGCCTGGGTCGCGTATCTTTTCAAATTACGTCCTTCCGGCCGGGTTTCTTCTCGAGGTCCCCAAACTCAGGCGGAGGTAAAGGACCTGATGTTGAATGCAAAAAGGTCGAGGTCCACCCGTGATAGATTTGGGAGCCGTATTGACTTCTTCAGTTATTTCTACTATGGAACCCGGCAGATGTCCGAGAAAGCAATCTTGGCCGGGTTCTTGATGGTATGGCTACGAAATTGCGTAGTCTCGGGAGGGGCAGGTTCTACTGAAAGGATCAGCCGCCACTTCATTCTTCCGGCTATGAAGCTGGTCTTCAAAATAAGACTGGCCCTTCTTCCGGCTATGGTGTGTAGCATACACCACGGCCTCCGTGCCTTTTCGCCTAAAGTCATTGCTCGCGAGACGACGCTGGACTTTGAGCGGATAGAGCTACCATACCACTATCTCATGGGGTGGTTATTGATGCATTACCGGTAATTGATGAGGCCGGGAACAGAGGATGATGTTACTGCGGATGATGCCTTCCTTTTCCGATATTGCCATCAATCTTGGGAATATGACACCATGCCGGCTTGTCGGAGGGCGTTGGCGAGAGTTGACGGGCCCGACTTCTTTGTGTCTCTTCCTCAGTTTACCCCTAGAGAAGTGAGGGGGGTACACGTTGATGGCATTAAACCTCCCCAGCTCTTATCTGAGAAGATGCTTCTATGGCTGCGCAACATTCGCCCCGCGTACCTAGTATATCGTTACCGAAATAACGTATACTTGGAGCCTTATTTGTCTAGCAGGTTTTCTCGTCAATTCGGGTATAGTCAGCTATTCCTTGACTGCCCTAGTGCTTGTCTGGGCTTCGAGGGCAGTGTCCTTGACGGCATCCGGGCGTGGCATTATTACAATGCTGTTCATACCCGGGCTAGCTTCTCAGTCCCTAACGCTAATATGCAAGGGGATATTCTGTACATGGCGGCTCTTTATCATATTGCGGCGAGCAAATCTCCCGTGAACTTTGACATGAACACCAGCTTCATTGTCGGGACCGGCTTGGCAGAAAAGCCCGAGGGTTCCAGGAAGAGAAAGAGAGGGGCGAATAGGGTTCCTGTGCCAGACTCGGAGTCCACTACGGCGGACGAAGAGGATGACGAGCAGGCCGCCGATGACTCGTCGCATCCTTCGGACAAGGAGGTGGGGGACCAGCCTCCTACTGTGTCGGACGAAGAGGTGGAGGATCATCCACCTGTTGTGCCTGGTGCTTCATGCCAACGAGGCAGGCGTCTATCCACTGATGGTGGCAGGACCTACTCCACAAAGCGGGCTGCGGTAAGACATCGCAGGCTGTTTATTGATGTTGACGCTGTTTCTGAGGTGATAGGAATTTCAACTGCCTTTTCTTTCTTTTTCTAAGTTATGGCCTAATCATTTTTTTGCTCTTTGTAGGCGTCCGGGGAGTCTGCTTCTCGGGCCTCGACTACTGAAGTCGATCCAGCCTTGTCCACTTTCATCAATGATATGTGCACCGCCATCACTTCCGCTGGGGTTTTTTCGGAGGCGGCCGGGGAGTCTCGCCTTGCTGAGACCTAAACCCATGGGGACGAGGGCTCTACTGCCCCTGTCCCTGAAATAGATGAATTTCAACAGGATGACACTGACCTGGCTGGCTCCCCTTCAGGGGTGGCTGGGGCAGAGAAACCAGTTGAATTTGAGTTGGAAGCTGCGGGTGTGGAGACTATGCCAGCTTCAAACGAGCTGCAGCCTCCGAGCTCTTCCCCTGGTAAGATAAACCAGCTTCTCAACTTATGAGGAGGCCTATTTGCTCTATCATCCTGTCCTTCATGGATTAATGATTGCTTTGGACGTGCAGGTCCCACCACTTTATTGTCGGTGATGGACATTGCCAGGACGGACTCTACCGGGGGGATCTGATGGAAGCACGTGTGCCTCCTTCTTTTCCAACCCATACTGAGGGACCTCCAGCTGGGTCAAGTTCGGGAGCCTTGGTGATAGCACAGCTGGAGCAAGGGACGACGCTTTTCGCGCCATCCTCTGTGAATAGGGTTTCGGGAATTAACCTTTCCGCTCTGCCAAGCATCCAGGCTCTGCGGGCGGCAGAAGAGGAGCTAGCTACCATTCATACAGAGTTCATTTCCCTGGTGGCAGGGACGACAAATTTTGAGGTTACTCCTTCGGTACTGCCTGCCACACTCCCTTTGATGCCGTCCTCTACCGAAGTTTTGGATGAAGTATCCCAGGATGTGGTCGACAGTTTCCACCGCCACCTGAAGAGCGGGATTGAGGCAGCTGTGGAGAGGGGGACTCCCTTTGCTATGGCCCGTCAATGCGTCGGTGGCCAAATTAATATCCTCAGAACACTTCCCGGTGGGACGGGACTAGCGGCGCTTCTGGAGCCTAAGCTGTTAGAGGCCGATCGTCTTGTGGCCCAGTTTTGCGTACTATGATAAGCTAATCTATCAGTGGCAATAGATCAAGAGCGTACTTTCCTCACAACCGTGGTAGAGGAGGTGAGGATTGCTCAAGAATCGCTTAAGCCAGCTATATTGAAGGATCGCCGGGATCTGACTCAGTTGTACAATCGATAGAGCCGTCGCACTGAAGATTGCACGAACCGAGAAGCGACTGCCTCCTGTGGGGTAACTGATACTCGGGAACAGATTCTCGAGCTCCAAAAAAAGCTGGTCTTCCTGGAATCCGAGCTCGAATCTGCTCGTACTGAGAAAGAGATTGCTATTCAGGAGGCTGACAAATTTAGTAGAGCTTCTGCCAACCTGGAACTTGCTTTGAAAAAGATTGAAAATGATTGGCAGGCATATATGTACTTGAATGATGCGGAGCAGTTGTCCCAAGAGGCTGAGCGCCGAGCTAGACAGAGGCTTGAGCGGGGTACTGCCTTGGTGAGAAACCGCCTCTTGGAGTTATGTAATGCCGAACTATAGTCGGCCTTTTTCTCTTTTGTTCCTGCTTTCCTTTTTCTTTTCTCTTTGAGAGGGACATAGTCCCCACCATATGTAATGCCTTTTTTTGTCTATCAAATATAGAGTACTTTCCATTCTACCCTTCATTTGTATTGCTTGTTGTGCCTGTGGTATTGTGGTAATATTTGCCCCGCATGAGGGACTTGTTTGTGGACATGTTACCCCTGGCATACCTTGGTTTTAGGTACGGATAACAAGTTTGACTGGGGATACCTAGAACAGCTCCACGGTAATGTTGTTGTGGACGTTCCAAGTATCGGGAGATAGAGTGCCATGGAGCAGCTGGGCTCCCGGGGCATGATGAGGAATGGTGGGCCTGTACTAAGAGACTTAGCAAAGGACATTTATGGGCCTATTATCCTTGGCGTACCCCAACTTAGGATACGGATAATAGGATGAAGGGGAACCAACATACTTACTCAGAGGTAATGAGGACATGGCAAGTATGAGGGTTTTAACCGTAGAGTCTTCCTACTCAGAGGTAATGAGGATATGGCAGGAGTGGACTCAACGGAGGATATTTGTGGTCAACAGAGGACATTTGTGGGCCTATTACCCTTGGCGTACCCTGGTTCAGGGTACGGATAATAATACGAGAGAGGACCAACATACTTACTCAGAGGTAATGAGGACATGGTAAGTACGGAGGTTTTAACCGTAGAGTCTTCCTGCTCAGAGGTAATGAGGACATGGCAGGGGCGGACTCAGTGGAGAATATTTATGGACCTATTATCCTTAGCATACTCCGGTTGTGGGTACATATAATAAGTCGAAAAGGAATCATCATACATACTCAGAGGTAATGAGGACATGGCAAGCATGAAGGTTTCTTCGATGGAGCCTTTCCACTCAGAGGTAATGAGGACATGGCTGGAGTGGGCTCAATAAAGGAGGGTACATAGAATGACTCAGAGGTAATGAGGACATGGAAGTTCTATGTAAAGGGGTGATTTGTTTTTGGCGGAAGTGAAACGACTCAGAGGTAATGAGGACATGGCCGTTTTAGAAATTTGTGGATCGGTTACCCTTTTTGTGCACTAGGAGTACGGGTAGTGGATCATGAGGGAGGATCTCTTCTAGGAAGAAAGTTCAGAGGTATGGTCATACATGACTTACTATCTGAAAGAGTGACCGAAATGTGAGTTCAGAGGCACCTGCGGGTACAAGACTCGATAATCTGGAATGTTGTGAAAGTGAGTTCAGCGGCACCAGCGGGTACATGACTCGATAATCTGGATTCAGCGGCACCAGCGGGTACATGACTCGATAATCTGGAATACTTTGAAAGTGAGTTCAGCGACACCAGCGGGTACATAACTCAATGATCTGGGATTTGTGAAAGTGACATAATATTTCTTCAGGAACTTGCCGTTGACGGGCAACATGAGCAAGTCTCCATTTTATTTTACGAGGCGGTAAGTACCGTTGGAGAATACAGCCTCGATGATAAATGGACCTTCCTATTTTGGCTGGAACTTGCAGGTGGTCTTGTGAGTTATGACCATCGGCCTCCGGACTGCCAGAAGGAGATCGTCCACTTGGAATGTTCTGATTTTAACCTTCTTGTTGAAGGCTCCAGAGATGCGTGCATGGTATAGCTCGATTCACTGCTGGGCCAGGAGGCACTTTTCATCTAAGGCCTCTAACTCTTGTAGCCGGCGATGGTAGTTATCATCCGTCGTCAATTGATAAGTGAGGGCGACGCGGAGTGAGGGTATTTGAGTCTCCAATGGGAGAACTGCCTCACTTCCGTATACCAGGGAAAATGGTGTGTTCCCTGTGGCCGTTCGGACTGTGGTATGGTACGCCCACAAGCATTCACCAAGCTTCTCGTTCCAGTCACGTTTATTGGACGACACAAACTTCTTGAGTAACTTGATGATGGTTTTATTGAATGCTTCTGCCAACCCATTCGCTGCTGGATTGTATGGCGTCGAAGCAATATTTTGGATACGGTGCTTGTCGCAGAACCGATAGAAGGCATGGCTTGCAAACTGTGGACCATTATCGTGGATGATCCTTCGGGGCAGTCCAAAGCGATAGATGACGTGATGCTTAAGGAAGCTGATCACGTTTGAAGTCTTTACTTCTGCAAGTGGGACAACTTCCGTCCATTTGGAGAAGTAATCTGTGATTGCGAGTATAAAGCGATGTCCTCGGAAGGAAGGTGGAGTGATTGGACCAATGATATCCATCCCCCATGCTTCGAATGGCCAGGACGCCACTGTCGGATATAGAAACTCGGATGGTTGGTGGATGAAGTCCGCGTAGACTTGGCAAGCTTTGCACTTTCTAGCATAGTCTATCGCATCTGCTACCATCGTGGGCCAGTAGTAGCCCATTCGGCGAAGACGATCTTGCAATTTAGGGCCAAGCTGATGGACCCCGCAGACATCGTCATGAGCTTCTCGTACGGCTTCTTTGGCTTCTGCGTTTGACAGACACCGAAGCAACAATCCATCATAGGATCGACGATACAACATTTTCGTCTCTGTATCGTAGAAGAATCTGAGAGAATGCCGTCTGATGGAGGTGGCTTCCTTTGGGTTCTCCGACAGGATATCGTAGACGACGAAGTCAATGAATGGTTGTCTCCAATCTGGGGCATCGTCTATCGTCTGAGCGAAATAACTTACCACGAATTGAACGTTGTTCTTGGGGCAGACCAGTTCGTGGCCTATCACGTCTACCGATTGATGAGTATGATTTGGCACTGCTAGGGAAGCGGCCAGGCCTGCTAAGGCATCGGCTTCGATATTTTGTAGTCTGGGAACATGTTCGATGAAGAATCCCTCGAATGACGAGATGATGTCGATCGTTATTTGGTGATAGGGGATCATGTCTTCGTGGCGAACTTCATATGAGCCCCGGATCTGATTGACGATTAACTGAGAATCGCCGTATGCTTCAAGATATTCTACCCCCATCTCTCTTGCAAGTTGGAGGCCAATGACCAGAGCATTGTACTCGGCCACATTGTTAGAGCAGGGTTCTGTAAGAGAGTAAGCGCGATTGATCACCAATCCGGAAGGAGAAACCAGCACCACCCCGACTCCGACGACGATGTTGCCCTTGGGTCCAGTTCTCGAAGCACCGTCGAAGAACATTCATCATATATCATCGTAAAAGGTTGTATGCGAGTCGACGACCTCATCTGAAATTCTTCATATATTCTGGACGACTCCGAGCCCGGGTGGGCTGCCAAAAAGTCTGCCAGGGCTTGACCTTTCACAGCTTTTTGTGTGACGAAGATCATTTGATAGGGGGATAGCAATATTGCCCATGTAGCGAGGCGAGAGCTGAGTGCCCCTGGTTTAGTCATGAGGACTCTGAGAGGGTTGGCTCGTGAGATCATATGTGTGGTTTGTCCAGTGACATAGTACCGCGTCTTCTGAATGGCGAATACCAGGGCGAGGCATTCCTTCTCCAAAGCGGTGTATCGGTGCTCTGGCCCAATCATCATTCGATTGAGGTAATATATGGCTTGCTCATGGCCTGTATCATTGTTTTGTGCTAGCAGAGCACCGAGGGAATGTTCTATTGCTCGTACATAGAGCAGGAATGGTTTTCCAGCAACCGGAGCCACCAGGACTGGAGGGTTCGACAAATATTCTTTGATGCTGTCGAAGGCCCGCTGACATTCTTCGTCCCATACGAATGAGACGCCTTTCTTCATGAGATAGGTGAATTGTCGACATCGCCCGGAGAGGTTAGAAATGAACCTCCTGAGGTAAGCTAGCCTCCCTTGAAGGCCTCTGAGTTCGCGGAGATTTCTCGGAGGACCCATCTCCATAATTGCCTTCGTCTTCTCAGGGTCTACATGAATACCCTGGGCGATGATGATGAAACCCAAGAACTTCCCGCTGGATACGCCCAGGAAGGACTTCGTAGGGTTCATTTTCAAATTGTGCGCTCGCATCAGGTCGAATACCATCCTCAGATCCTGCAGATGGTCTCCTTTACAGCGACTCTTGATGGCGATGTCATCAACATAGAACTCCACCGTCTTGCGTAAGTGGTCTCTGAAGATGATACTCATGGCTCTTTGGTATGTGGCACCAGCATTCTTCAAACCGAAAGGCATGACTGTGTAGCAGTATGTGCCAATCGGTGTTCGGAATGATGTATGCTTTTCGTCGTCAGGAGACATCTTGATTTGGTTGTACCCCGAGAAGCCATCCATGAATGACATACGTTCGAAGCCGCAGGTGTTGTCAATCATGATGTCTGTGATAGGGAAGGGAAATTCATCTTTGGGGCATGCCTCGTTCAGATTACGGAAGTCGATGCTGATTCGAATCTTTCCATTCTTCTTGAGGACGGGTACTATGTTGGCGACCCAGTCGGGATGTTGCTCCTCACGAATGAAGCTATTGGCTATTAGTTTGTTGACTTCAGCTTCGATCGCATCCATGATTCTCGGGCGGAAGCGTCGTTGTTGTTGCTTGACTGGCTTGGCATCTGGCCAAATATTGAGCTTGTGAAGGGCAACCTCGGGGTTTAGTCCTGGCATGCCTTCATAGATCCAGGCGAACACATCGATATATTCTTTGACGAGCTCCAGTAGCGATTCTCGCTCTTCGTCTGTTAGGCTTTTACTGATGAAGATTGGTTTTGGAGAAGATTCGCTGCCGAGGTCGACCTGTATAACCTCATCTTCAGTAGGAGGTTCTCTCTGTTCGAACCGCTTTTCCTATTGTGCATCCAACTGTTGGGCCCACGGCTCTAGCTCGAGGATTTCAGGAATGTCTTCATCTTCTTCATAAGCGTCGGCGAATGCCATGTTGACTGACAGGACTTGTCTGAATACGTCTCCGATGCTGGTATCCGAGTCAAAAGTTGGTAACCCGATTGAATGTGAATGCCAGTCACATTCTTCATCTGAACTCTCAGGGGTCGTCGTGGGTGTAACATACCCTAATCCACATCGAGTCTTGCTATAGTAGTCCCTTGGTTTGCCAGTCGGGACTGGTGGCTTCAAAGGTAATCATCGTCCAGTGCCGTAGTTCAAGCCTAGCGACGTCTCCAGATCATACCCCTGTTTTTGCATGAGATACATGGATTGGGGGCTATAAAGATACAGAGACAGTCTTCCGGCATCTGATTCAAGGTCGACTTCTTCTATGGTGAAGGGCTGCGGATCGTCCTTCCGGCCGAAGATGATTGGGTGGTCCCCTCCCTCGATTATGTGGTAAGCGCCTTCCACTGGAGTAAACTGGTTCATGGTGTACACATTTATCACCTGTGTGTGTAGGTGCGTGCCTATACCGTGTTCCATAGCATACATTGTACAAAGCTTATTAAGCTCGATGTAGTTCAAAGATAGCCCTTTATTGATGAAGTAAGGTATCTTTTCCAGCAGGATTACATCATCTGTGGAGGGAACATCAGTGTGGACAGTCACATACTTGGCTAGCTCCGGTTCCTCTTCGGCTACCCCCTATATAAATGAAGACTGAGAGGACGACCTGGGCAGCTTGATCGTCAGGGGTTCAGCTGGTGGAGCAGAGCGTGGAGTGTCACGACCCGCACCCTAGAGTAAGGGCTCGAGAACGTAACAACGCCCAGCCTACGCCGCAGTGTCGGCGGTAGAACGCTGTCCTAGGTCAATCATCTAACAATATAAAGGTACCTGTACAGTATATGCACTCCGAATGGAGGTGACATAGCAATATACAGTCTCAATCACATCTAAAGCAGAATGAAAGATAGGAAGATAGATAGATAAATACTGGAATGAAGGAAAAACCACATAAATACAACCAGAGAGTCTAAGTGTCTACTGACATAACAAATCAGAACATTCAGCTCAATACAAGACTCTAGTACTGAAATGAAAGAATATATACAATCTAGATCTCAAATGACAGAAAATAGAAAACCTAGACTAGGGAGCCTCAGTCTCTAAACTAGTGGATCAGGCTGGAAATCTGGGTCACACATGGCATCTACAGCTGCCCCATAGTAGGTGTCTATGCAGGCCTCCTCCTCATCCTCTGTAAAATTTTCAACAGGTCCAGTCAGGACGGGAGCGAGCACAAAACATCTCACGCAGTTCATAACGTGTTAGGAAATATAAAGCATGCAAAAGAGTAAAGTACATAAAACGCTGAAAGAAGAAGATATATGAAAAATAGTAGAGATTTGATAACAGAAAATATCTAAATATGATAAGTAAGAACTGTAAGGAACATGTGATTTAGAGCACAATATGGTTATGTAAACGGGTTAGGTTATACAATAAAATGGGACTCCTTTGTACGTGGGTGTACAATGGACATATACAATTTCTTATACAATACGATTGATCACATAACCATTTCTACTCCCCCTCCCCAATCAATACACAAGGATCCAATTCAGTTACGTTACCTTATACAATGACTTGTACAATGGCTTGTACAATGGCTTGTATAATGGCTCAATGTGATACTGAGAGTACAATATGCACAATGAGTGTACAATGATAAGGGTATTCAATAAATACAACATGTAAGTGAAACCCACATCACAATATGTACTTAGTGAATACAAGGAGATAACATCTCAGAAGAAGATCCATATAGTACCATTCCGTGATAAAGATCGTGTCAGCATCAAGTACAGTAATCTAGAGCAAGAATGTAAATCAATACAAGTATGAAACGGTCAGAGAATGTACTCGCCTGATATCCTGAGTGTCTGAAGAGAATATACTGTCCGAGGAGTGGTGTCTGTCTCCTATAGAACAGCGCAAGTCACAACAGGTCCAAAATAGTAAAATAGAGTCCTACTATGCATTCTATATGATTCTAGGTCGATCTAGGCCCAAGTCAACTCTTGGTCAACTCTGGTCAACCCTAGAAGTCAAACTAGGTCAACCAAGTCTAATCAAGTCTAAACTAAGCTATTCTAATCTACACTAGCTAGCACACCCCTAACAAGGCTAGGCAAGCCTATACTAGCTATATCACAATATAGCTTAGCTAAATCTGGAATACCTTAACAAGTCTACAACCTCCCTATTACACCCATTGATTTAACACCACATAATATATTACACACTCTAGGCTAATGCAACCCTACATCATTAGCTAACATAGAAGTATATATATATATATATATATATATATACATATACACTCATACAAATTTCACATCTACACATTGTATGTGCCTACATACAACCATAGCCTACATGTGTAAAAACTTAGAAGTTAGAGAAAGAGAGAGAGGGTGCTAGTGTGTGTACTGCTGTACAGGAACAGTGAGTGAGACGGGGATGAAAACAGAAAATACAATGTGTGAGGGCTGTGGGGTGTGTGTGTGTGTAAACTGTGATAGTATGTGTATGTGTCATGGTGATAGTGTACAGGAAAAAATAGTGTGTGTCAAGGGTGCTTGCAGGAATGACAGGGAATGAGGAGAGCAGTGTGTGCAACCCAGTGTTCACATATAATCTCAGGTTTACATAGCAACTAAATCTAAGTTCAGTCCCACATTGAAGAACATTTAAAACATTTCAAATAGGAACCCAAAAATCAGTTTACAAACTCAGTTTTCAGTCTCAACTAAAATTCCAGGTTTTTGAACCAAATCAAAACCAATTCTCAGATTTCATATTTGTCGGACAAATATGCTGTGGTATTAAGAATTAACTAAACATTATAATACAAATCAGTAGAACAACAATTCAGTTCATTGCTCTCTTCCTAATCTCAGGTTTTGAGAACAATGTTCAGTCATGAATATTCAGGAAAAAGGGTTCAGTGTAGTGAAATCCCATGCCATCAACACTTCCCAGGTTAATGAAGAAAGAACATTCAAAACTCAGGTTTTGTGTCACTCTAAACCATCTCAGCAACAGTTAACAGACATTAAATGAATGAAAGGGAATTAGTTTTAGGGAAAGACAATACCCAATCAAGTTTGCACAAAACTGGGAACACCATCCCATACCCAGGTAACCAGTTCACCACAGTTCATTATATGAAAACTTTGAAAACTCAATTTCATTTCTGAACACAACCCAATCAACCATTTCGAAATGAAACCAAAAGTCAAAAGCTCATACACCCTACCAAAAGTTCATTTTGAATGTAAAAATCTTAACTGGCATGTAGTGTGATATGTAAGGATCAAAATTAGTAGCTGAATTCATAAATTAAAGCATTAAAACAATCACACTATTTAACCCATTTCAGGAACACAGTATCAGACATGGTTTTGAGAGTATCAGTGATATTCGAACATCCAAACTCCACATAAATCCCAACTTAATCATGTAAAACAAATCTACATACACTATACCACATATTAGGATCTAATTAATAAGTTAAAACAGGAATTAAACCAATAGGAATCGAAAGAAACATAAAACAAAACCCAGTGCACAGAACACACAGACTCTCTCCCCGTGCACACGAGATTTCGTGTCCGACATGACACCATCCGACACGAGGCTTGGGGAGTGTCATGACAGACACTGCTCCTTGCTCAGTGTCAAAAACCATGTGCCCTAGCAGCCTGTGCAGCCCGCACGAGCACGCTGGTAGCAGGGGAGCTACAGTGCTCGTACGCGCGCCACGAACCCGCGTGTGCACGTGTCGACCACGACTCGACACGACACAGGGATCAAAATACGACACTCGAAACCTCTAAGCAAACCCTAGGACTAGATTCCTATTCAAAAACAATGGGTAAACTCGATCGACATGTCCTTTGTGGCATTCTGTCGAACACTATGTCCTACTACTGATAAGTGTCCAGAACGGACACGAAACCCCCGACACAAAGCACGAATCCTATCCAGACCTTAGGGGGACCCTTAGGGCTTTCTATACATGAAGACTAAATGAAATTTCATGGAGATTTGAAGAAATTACCTCTTGTTGAACTTTCAATAGAAACCCCCTATTCAATGCTCTCCACTTGATGACCCAATCAATCCAAAACAACTACACACTGAAATGAGAGCTCAACAACAGCAATAACAATCCTATTAGAACCTATTGGAACAATTTAGAAAGAAAAAGGAATAGGAAATGGGCTCTAGGAATTAAATGACATAAAAACTCACCTCCTTGAAATTAGGGCTCTTCCTAAGAAAGAGGCAACTCTAAACTAAGAGAGTATTTATAGGGTGGTGTTCCCAAGGAGGATATGGTGGCTGGCCACTAAGTCTTAGGGTTAGGGTTTTGTCAAACTATTGGGCCTTGGGCCAAGTTACAAAGCTAATGAGGATTAAACTAATTAAAGGCTCTAAACCATAAGCCAAGACTTATGACTTTCCTAATCCTTTTGCTAAAATGACTAAACCAAGTCCTAGGCTAGCTTAGACTAGAGTCACTTGACCTAACCAAGTCCATACTAACTAGGGTTATCTTCTAGGTTGGTCTACAAGGGTCAAACTAGTCAAAAGTCAACCTAGTCCAAACAATTCTAAAATAATTCCTAAAAATTCCCATAAATTCCAATAATTCTAATAAATTTAAATAATAATTAATAATCCCAAATAATTCTTAAAATTACAAAAAAATGACTAAAATACCCTTCAGTCTGGAAATGAATACTAGCAAGACACCAAATCATAAGTCATGAATTTAAATAGTTTAAAAATAATTAAATATCACAAAAAATTATAACATGAAATAAATATCATTAAATAATAATTATAATTACAAAATTTTAAAATTACCCTCTTCTGGAAAACTGGGTGTTACAATCCTACCCACCTTAGAAAAATTTCGTCCTCGAAATTAAAATGGCAGTAATCCTTCTAGGTCAAACACCCCACAATCAGAGTCTCAAACATACCGTCAGATAATCATATGCGTCTGTCCAAAACCATGATACTCAGAATCTCTGTCATGCCAGTGAGCAAGGCTAAGATAATCACAGAGTCCTCAACTATGGTACATACCTCTAGAACTATGGTATTTAAAATTTTCGCATTGCCGTGCGCTTGGCAGCAAAAACCTTAAATTCCCACACCCGAGAAATACGTCCATAGTCCGACTATATGTCCTCACTATGCCTGCTAGCATGACCCTAGGGGATTCTAAAATCTCATAATTGAGGCGACCTAGACCATACGACTTATCTCAGAAAAAAATTAAATCATAACACAAAAACAATAAGACAAAATTGATCAACCAACGAGGAACAGAGAGAATCGAAGTTCAAGGCAGTAATTGTAGAATTTGAATCAAGAACGAAACCTGCAACTAGATCTCCAACGGCCTGAGCATCCTCGGCTGTCATGGCGAAAGCTCGCCCTGGCTGGCCTCCCCTGGCCTCCTGCTGATGCTGTACGAACCTCTCCTGCTGAGTCTGCAATGGTGGTCCCCTCTGCTGCCCTGCCGGAGCCCTAGCTCCTGGTGCTATCAGAGCCAATGGTGTCGGGTTCTGGGGACACTCTCTACACTGATGCTCTACTGACCCGCAAAGTAAACACATACCCAGTCTCTTCCTACAATCGTTCCACCAATGGCCTGGCTTCTTGCAGAAGTTGCACACGGTGTCCTGCTGATACTGCACCTGTCCCTGACCCTGATACTGAATAGGCCTCTGCTGTAGCTAATGTATCTGAGCCCTCGGCTGCTGGTACTGCTGCTGAAACTGTATGTCTGTCATCGGCTGCTGATACTGCTGCTGAAACTGTATGCCTGGCATCGGCTGCTGATATTGCTACTGAAACTGATGCTGAACGTGCGGCCTCTTGGCCGGTCCTTCGCTGCTGGTGCCCCCAACTGGGTCTCGCCCTCTCTTGAGCCTAAGCTCAAGATCATCCTCAGCCAGTAAAGCTCCTGTCAGAATCTCCTCGAATGTGGCATCCCTGTTGCCCTTGGTCAAGGACTTGACTTCCTTGACCAGACCCTTCCGGAACCTCTGGGCCTTCACCACCTCGCTCAAACCCTCCACGAATCTGCTGAGGCGGCCGAACTCCCCAGCGTACTCCTCCACTAACAGGCTCCCTTGAACTAGGCTCTCAAACTGCGACTCTAAAGCTCTGAGCGCTGAATCTGGAAAGAATTTCTTCTTGAAGAAGCCCTTGAACTCCTCCCAAGTCTGTCCGGCTACCCCCAACTTGGGGTCCGACTGATACCAGGTGCGAGCAAGATCTCGCATCCGGCTAGCTGCGGCCTCGATCTGAAGATCTGCTGGAATCCTGGCCAAGCGGAAGATCTCCTCTATATGCTCGATCCACTCATCGGCATATAGGATCCCCTCTGTCCCCAGAAAGTCTCTGGGGCTCATTTTCTGAAACTGCTCGATCCCCGGTGTCTTTGGCTGCTGCACCACTGGTCGGGCTGTAACTGTTGAAATGACCAACTCCATGCATCTGTCCTGTCGAGCCTGCTGTCGGTCCATGAACTGCTGGAAGTACGCAAAAATCTGAGCTGCGTCCACATTTCCTGCAGGCGGCGGCTGCTGGAACGGTACCTCTGGAATGACTGGGTCCTGCCTTCGAACTGGTGAAGGCATACCCTCAGCTGCTGCTGCTGAAGTCCCGATATGAGCAGAGGTGGCAGGAGCTGTAGCCTCCTGACCCTGCCGAACTGGCTGAGAGGTAGCAGTCCCCTCTACAGTATCTCTATGAATGGCACGCTGTAATTACGTCTCCACCGTCCTGAAGACAGATCAAACAAACAATTGCTGAGAATGAGTCGAAATAGCAAGGAAGGACAGTTATATTCAAGGAGAACAATATCAGCAAGAACTGAGATGGTATGAATTTGATATGAGTTTTTCCTAGTGTGATTGAGTACCTTCAAAAATATCCTAATCCTATTGCAGGCTGTAGTGATACTCTAGTTCGAATACCACTACATAAACTCGACCTGCATGGGCCACCACTAAAAACGTGTCACGACCCGTACCCTAGAGTAAGGGCTCTAGAACGTAACAACGCCCAGCCTACGCCGCAGTGTCGGCGGTAGAACGCTGTCCTAGGTCAATCATCTAACAATATAAAGATACCTGTACAGTATATGCACTCCGAATGGAGGTGACATAGCAATATACAATCTCAATCACATCTAAAGCAGAATGAAAGATAGGAAGATAGATAGATAAATACTGGAATGAAGGAAAAACCACATAAATACAACCAGAGAGTCTAAGTGTCTACTGACATAACAAATCAGAACATCCAGCTCAATACAAGACTCTAGTACTGAAATGAAAGAATATATACAATCTAGATCTCAAATGACAGAAAATAGAAAACCTAGACTAGGGAGCCTCAGTCTCTAAACTAGTGGATCAAGCTGGAAATCTGGGTCACACATGGCATCTACAGCTGTCCCACAGTAGTAGTCTATGCAGGCATCCTCCTCATCCTCTGTAAAATTTTCAACAGGTCCAGTCAGGACGGGAGCGAGCACAAAACATCTCACGCAGTTCATAATGAGTTAGGAAATATAAAGCATGCAATAGAGTAAAGTACATAAAACGCTGAAAGAAGAAGATATATGAAAAATAGTAGAGATTTGATAACAGGAAATATCTAAATATGATAAGTAAGAACTGTAAGGAACATGTGATTTAGAGCACAATATGGTTATGTAAACGGGTTAGGTTATACAATAAAATGGGACTCCTTTGTACGTGGGTGTACAATGGACATATACAATTTCTTATACAATACGATTGATCACATAACCATTTCTACTCTCCCTCCCCAATCAATACACAAGGATCCAATTCAGTTACGTTACCTTATACAATGACTTGTACAATGGCTTGTACAATGGCTCAATGTGATACTGAGAGTACAATATGCACAATGAGTGTACAATGATAAGGGTATTCAATAAATACAATATATAAGTGAAACGCACATCACAATATGTACTTAGTGAATACAAGGAGATAACATCTCAGAAGAAGATCCATATAGTACCAATCCGTGATAAAGATCGTGTCAGCATCAAGTACAGTAATCTAGAGCAAGAATGTAAATCCATACAAGTATGAAACGGTCAGAGAATGTACTCGCCTGATATCCTGAGTGTCTGAAGAGAATATACTGTCCGAGGAGTGGTGTCTGTCTCCTATAGAACAACACAAGTCATAACAGGTCCAAAATAGTAAAATGGAGTCCTACTATGCATTCTATATGATTCTAGGTCGATCTAGGCCCAAGTCAACTCTTGGTCAACTCTGGTCAACCCTAGAAGTCAAACTAGGTCAACCAAGTCTAATCAAGTCTAAACTAAGCTATTCTAATCTACACTACCTAGCACAACCCCTAACAAGGCTAGGCAAGCCTATACTAGCTATATCACAATATAGCTTAGCTAAATCTAGAATACCTTAACAAGTCTACAACCTCCCTATTACACCCATAGATTTAACACCACATAATATATTACACACTCTAGGATAATGCAACCCTACATCATTAGCTAACATAGAAGTATATATATATATATACATATACACTCATACAAATTTCATATCTACACATTGTATGTGCCTACATACAACCGTAGCCTACATGTGTAAAAACTTAGAAGTTAGAGAAAGAGAGAGAGGGTGCTAGTGTGTGTACTACTGCACAGGAACAGTGAGTGACAGGGGGGTGAAAACAGAAAATACAATGTGTGAGGGCTGTGGGGTGTGTGTGTGTAAACTGTGACAGTGTGTGTATGTGTCATGGTGAGAGTGTACAGGAAAAAATAGTGTGTGTCAAGGGTGTTTGCAGGAATGACAGGGAATGAGGAGAGCAGTGTGTGCAACCCAGTGTTCACATATAATCTCAGGTTTACATAGCAACTAAATCTCAGTTCAGTTCCACATTGAAGAACATTCAAAACATTTCAAATAGGAACCCAAAAATCAGTTTACAAACTCAGTTTTCAGTCTCAACTAAAATTCTAGGTTTTTGAACCAAATCAAAACCAATTCTCAGATTTCACATTTGTTGGACAAATATGCTGTGGTATTAAAAATTAACTAAACATTATAATACAAATCAGTAGAACAACAATTCAGTTCATTGCTCTCTTCCTAATCTTAGGTTTTGAGAACAATGTTCAGTCATGAATATTCAGGAAAAAGGGTTCAGTGCAGTAAAATCCCATGCCCTCAACACTTCCCAGGTTAATGAAGAAAGAACATTCAAAACTCAGGTTTTGTGTCACTCTAAACCATCTCAGCAACAGTTAACAGACATTAAATGAATGGAAGGGAATTAGTTTTAGGGAAAGACAGTACCCAATCAAGTTTGTACAAAACTGGGAACACCATCCCATACCCAGGTAACCAGTTCACCACAGTTCATTATAGGAAAACTTTGAAAACTCAGTTTCATTTCTGAACACAACCCAATCAACCATTTCGAAATGAAACCAAAAGTCAAAAGCTCATACACCCTACCAAAAGTTCATTTTGAATGTAAAAATCTTAACTAGCATGTAGTGTGATATGTAAGGATCAAAATTAGTAGCTGAATTCATAAATTAAAGCATTAAAACAATCACACTATTTAACCCATTTTAGGAACACAGTATCAGACATGGTTTTGAGAGTATCAGTGATATTCGAACATCCAAACTCCACATAAATCCCAACTTAATCATGTAAAACAAATCTACATACACTATACCACATATTAGGATCTAATTAATAAGTTAAAACAGGAATTAAACCAATAGGAATCGAAAGAAACATAAAACAAAACCCAGTGCACAGAACACACAGACTCTCTCCCCGTGCACACGAGATTTCGTGTTCAATACGACACCATCCGACACGAGGCTTGGGGAGTGTCATGACAGACACTGCCCCTTGGTCAGTGTCAAAAACCACGTACCCTAGCAGCCTGTGCAGCCCGCACGAGCACGCTGGTAGCAGGGGAGCTACAGTGCTCGTACGCGCGCCACGAACCCGCGTGTGCACGTGTCGACCACGACTCGACATGACACAGGGATCACAATACGACACTCGAAACCTCTAAGCAAACCCTAGGACTAGATTCCTATGCAAAAATAATGGGTAAACTCGATCGACATGCCTTTGTGGCATTCTGTCGAACACTATGTCCTACTACTGATAAGTGTCCAGAACGGACACGAAACCCCCGACACCAAGCACGAATCCTATCCAGACCTTAGGGGGACCCTTAGGGCTTCCTATACATGAAGACTAAATGAAATTTCATGAAGATTTGGAGAAATTACCTCTTGTTGAACTTTCAATAGAAACCCCCTATTCAATGCTCTCCACTTGATGACCCAATCAATCCAAAACAACTACACACTGAAATGAGAGCTCAACAACAGCAATAACAATCCTATTAGAACCTATTGGAACAATTTAGAAAGAAAAAGGAATAGGAAATGAGCTCTAGGAATTAAATGACATAAAAACTCACCTCCTTGAAATTAAGGCTCTTCCTAAGAAAGAGGCAACTCTAAACTAAGAGAGTATTTATAGGGTGGTGTTCCCAAGGAGGATATGGTGGCCGGCCACTAAGGCTTAGGGTTAGGGTTTTGTCAAACTATTGGGCCTTGGGCCAAGTTACAAAGCTAATGAGGATTAAACTAATTAAAGGCTCTAAACCATAAGCCATGACTTATGACTTTCCTAATCCTTTTGCTAAAATGACTAAACCAAGTCCTAGGCTAGGTTAGACTAGAGTCACTTGACCTAACCAAGTCCATACTAACTAGGGTTAGCTTCTAGGTTGGTCTACAAGGGTCAAACTAGTCAAAAGTCAACCTAGTCCAAACAATTCTAAAATAATTCCTAAAAATTCCCATAAATTCCAATAATTCTAATAAATTTAAATAATAATTAATAATCCCAAATAATTCTTAAAATTACAAAAAAATGACTAAAATACCCCTCAGTCTGGAAATGAATAATAGCAAGACACCAAATCATAAGTCATGAATTTAAATAGTTTAAAAATAATTAAATATCACTAAAAATCATAACATGAAATAAATACCATTAAATAATAATTATAATTACAAAATTTTAAAATTACCCTCTTCTGGAAAATTGGGTGTTACATGGAGTTGTTGGCAGACTAGCGACCCCTAGTCTGGTGCTCGATGCTGGGCGAGGAGTGGTTGGTTCGCTAGAAGTTATAGGCCTTGCATCGGGGTGATGACTCTTCTTGGGAAGGCGTATCGTCATTGGCTTGTTAGAGGGATTGAGCTTCTCCGTTTGCGGCTGGTCAACTCTTGGCAGCCTGATTGTCAGTGGCTCCGTTCTGGGTCTTGGCACTTGGCTAGACCTTGGCAGCCGGATTATCATTTGCTTTTCTTGTGCCGAGAGGCTGATTGCGTCCTTACGCAGAGTGGTTGTAAGGGGTACGGACTTGCCAGGTTTACGAGCTTAGAGGTGGATCGTCAGAGGCTCTTCTGATCCTGTGGCTGTCTCGGTACGAGCTTGCATATCTTCTTCACCAAGGTACCTCTTCGACCTTTCGTATAGGCAGGAATCTGAGTAATAGGATTCGACCCCTTTGAAGGGATCCATATCGGCAAATTCTGTCCTCACAAAGCCGTATTTGTCGACATATTTGAAGTACTGGTACAGCGTGAAAGGCACGATCATATAATCGTGTATCCACGGACGCCCCAGGAGGATGTTGTAAGAAGTGTCTGCATCTATGACGTAACAAGTGACTTCCGACTGGAGATCGCCAATCTAACCCTTCAGACGAATCTTTCCAATTGGGTAGCTCCTGCCCGAATTGAAACCGCTGATGGCGGTGCTTGTAGGCGTCAGGCGATGCATAGGGATGCGGAGATGATGTAACAGACCCTTCGGGATAATGTTTATGGAAGAGCCAGGATCAATGTGCATCCGATCCACCTTTACGTCGCCGATGTATCCAGTGTAGTATAACGGGCGATCGTGCAGGTTGGTTTTGATGAGCATGTCCTATGGAGTGAAGACAATGTTGGACATCCCTTCCGTGCAAGCGCTATCTTGGAGGTCTGCAGGCGGGCTCTCTCCCATGAGGTTGACCTGAGCCAGGTACGCGTCGACATTTTGGAGTGCATCGCTCAAAGCCGTACGAACATCCTTTGAGAGTCTCAGAAGCTCGTATAATGATAACTTGGCCGGTGTGTTGGGCAATTGCGCCAAGATGTCGAAGTTGTAGGGCCGTTCCAGCCCCTGTGGTGTCTCTTTTCGGAGGGATTTGTCAAAGCGAGTCTCCATCAGCCTAGGCTTGTCGGTCGTCGGAGGCTGAGCCGGTCCCGGAGCGTCAGTTGTAGTGGGCTGATGATCCTCAGCCGAGTTGTCAGCCACAGGTTGGGATTGTGCCCCAGACCGAGTGACGACGGCTGTAGCTTCTTCGATATCTGCCGAGACTGTGCGGTAGGATCTAACCCTCTCACTTTTCTTCTTACAAATGGAAGATGGTGTGGGCTGAGTCACTTTTGATACCAAGTCTGGATGGACCCACATGACCTTTCCTCGTGATGTGGTGAGGGGTACTAGACCAGCGGCCTGATCTCGGGGAGATGGAAGATTAGCAACCTCCATTGTCGCCAGAGGGATAGGGACCACACCGTCTTGAGTTTCCGTCGGACGAAAGCTGCCGAATTGTACTGATACCATATTGGCTGCCACTGTCACCTCCTCAAAATCGATGGCCAGAGCATTCGAATCGATAAGATTTTGGATGTACCGCTTTAGTTGGTAGCAGTCGTGTGTAGCATGGTGGACGTAATGGTGGTAATGGCAGTACTTTGGGTTCTCTATCTCTGCCTGCCGAGGTTCCCGTCTTGGTGGAGGAAGCTGAATTCTGTCTCCTTGTATGAGCATGTCCAAAATGGGCTTGACGTGGCCGTCTTCGAAGGAGTAGGTTATTTGCGGCCATTATTTGTCTGTCGGTTTTGACTCAGGTTTCTGGGCTGTGTCGGCCACCATAGCCTGCTTGCCCTTGTTGTCCCGATTGTTGGAGGAGCTACCCCCATTGTTGGTGTTGGCGTTGGGACGCCTGCTCTTGTCCTCTCCCTCTGAGATGTGCAATCCCAGTTGGCGAGCCTTCTTCAGTCGCTCTTCGGCGCTTGTGGTACTAATGATAAACGTCTTCCAATCCTTGAATTAACTTTCGCCCATCCAGAGGCTGATTGTTGGAAGCAGTCTCTTTTGGCAAATTTCAATCAAGGAGGAATCCAGATTTCCAGACGGCAACTTCATTACGGTTTGGCGAAACCGCTCGATATAGTTCCTTGTCAGTTCTTTCTCTTCTTGGACGTCGTCCATAAGGGTGGACATTGTGATATCCTGTCCTACTTCGTAGAATCTCTCTAAGAACATGTGCTTGAAGCCGGAGAAGGAGTGGATGCAGTTGTTTGGCAGATTGCGATACCAGTCGAAGGCGACTCCTTTCAATGCCCCAATGAATAATCGTGTGAGGATGGCATCGTCATGGGGCAGATGGTCGGTGGTGACCTCAAAGTAAGTAATGTACCAACTTACGGAGGTCTTGCCATCATAAGGATTGATATTGAACGGCTTATATCTTGGTGGAAAGGGGACATCCCTCCATGTTGCAGGGTATGGTTGCCGTATTCTGAGGTCTTGAGAGGTTTTTCGAGCGTAAAACATGGCTCGGAGCTCCTGGACCTCTCTTCTTGCTTCCCTGGCCTCATCCACAGCGTTGGGGGCCGTTACTTCAGGAGGATTGTTGTCCGAATTCGGTGTCGCTGAATTCGAATCCGCATTGACCGCGGGACCCGCGCTTGTTTGGCCAGGCGTCCCTCCTTGTAGAGTTGGAAGGGCCGCTTTGATCTCGTCCACAGACTTGACCAAGGCAAGCAGTATGGCCTCCAGAGTGTCGATGCGTTGGCGATCACTGGAACCCCCTTGGCTGCTGTCCGTCATGAACACCATCTTTACATCAGGAGAGATAGACGGAGCGGTGGAGGAAGCGCCCTCCGAATCATACCCCTGTAGTGAGAAGTCATCGGAGTATGTGGGAATGTCTTCTTCTGGTTCGGACTCAGAAGGAATAGTACCCCCATTTTCCGAGTTCGCCTCGTCTTGTGAGTTGTGGACGTCCTCAGAGACGTCGCGGTTTGCTGCATCTGATGGAAGAGTTGTTTCCCCCGGCTCGTCTTCATGGAACATCGGATTGTCGTAGAGGTTCGGAGGAGTGCTACCCCCAGTCCCAGCAACCCCCAGTGGTGTGGACGATGAATCTCCTACTGTCGCAGATTTTGTCTTAGAACGGGCACCTTGGAAAACTTCGGTGGTGGGCACCCGCTTAGACGACAGTCTCTTAGTCATAGTGGTTGATATCTTCGGGCTAGGAGCACTGGTCTTCTTTCCATCGGAGGGGACTTTCTGAGCAGAATTGTAGGAGACGACGGAAAGTGCCTCGTCTTCTGAAGACGGCTGTTGCAGTCTTTAAAAGATGGACTGCCGGTCTTTTTGCACCGTCGCGTTATTGCAGCAGTAGTTGACGATGACTTGGGTGCAGTGACGTCCGTGGGAGGACTCTTTGCACCCCGATGCATCTTCTATTTCCTTGCGTTTGTGGAGGATGGCCTCACGCAAGTCAGATGGGTCTGGATCGACCATGTTCGCTCCCTAGATTTTGGGAGACTTTTGCGAACCTCTCTTTCCGTTTGCCGTCGGGGGCTGGACTCGAGTGGTTCTGTACAACTTTCCATCTGAGGCCCGCATAATGGTATACGGGATGCTCGGATGGTCAGAGATCGAATCAGCGGGCTGAGTTTGCCAAGCTCGTGCTGCCCTAGACTTCTTCGCTCTAGTGCGTAAGGACACATAGTAGGAAGAGTCAAAGTGATGCTGGAGAGAGTCAGACATATCTTCTAGGGAGCACAAGAGACCAGGACCATAGGAGAGGCGATCGAAGATAGAGCCACGTGGAGTAGGTGTCATGCGGCTGTCATCAGTAATCTTCATGCGGCCGGCAGACGTAGCCACATAGACTTTCTTCATGTGGCTGGGAATCTCGGCCGCATGAGTTTTCTTCATGCGGCTGGATGATCCGGCCGCATAGACCTCCTTCATGCGGCTGGCCGATTCAACCGCATGAGCATCCTGCATGTGGCTGGCAGACTTAGCCATATGAGTGTTCGGCTTCTTCTTGGGGTGCATAGAACCACTCTTTGTCCCTTCAAGTCCAGCATTGTAGTGCTTTTCTTTGCCGGACTTAGGGACAGCAGAGTCCTCTACGGCTTGAAGTGGTGCCGTATGAGAGTTGCGTTCGCCGTCTTGGGTAGCAGAGAGTACTCCGTCCAGAGCTTGGGGAGGAGCAACTGATTTTGGCCTCCACTCGCAGCGAGCTTTCTTTGTGCGGGTTTGCCTTTGGACCGGGCCAGCACTTCCTTCAGAGAGCATTTCTTCAAACGTCTGTTGGTCGAAGCGGACGACCATCTTATGTTGCGTGGAGCCAAGTTTGGCTGCATCCGATTGCGTCACCAACTCCTCAGCCGTGGAGAAGTTTGTCCCCAGCAGAGTCGCCATCGTGTTTCCCATGAAATATAAAAGAACAGAACAATTATCGGAGGACTGGACTTTTACTTCACAATACAAACTCGCTTGTACAAAGAAAGCCTAGGGACGAAAACCTAGGTACAGCAATCTAAGTACAATTTTTTATTTTAGATTCTGGGGGGTGACGGTAGAGGCTCGGAAAAGCGACGACAGCTCTGCCTTACTCCTTGGACGATCGGGTACAGCCTTGGCTCTTTAGAAGAACTGCTGGGCGTTGATGAAGAAATGCTCTCTTTTTATGCTCTCTGGCTCTCTATGTCTCTCTCTGTATATCTCTCTCTGTCTCTGTGTATGTCTCTATGTCTGTCTCTTTTTCGCAAGGAAATGGCACCCTGCTATTTATAAGAGTGGGGGGCCTCATTAGGGTTTACAATAATTGTCCATTCTTGAAAGTCGACGGCTAAGGATCACTGGATCTGGGCCGTTCATCGAGATTTGAGCAATAAATGTGATTGCATC
Source organism: Iris pallida (assembly GCA_029216955.1). Lineage (NCBI taxonomy): Eukaryota > Viridiplantae > Streptophyta > Magnoliopsida > Asparagales > Iridaceae > Iris > Iris pallida. Next base: position 24,939,637 of record JANAVB010005598.1, read on the forward strand.
AAATCTTTTGTGGGTAATTAATGCTGATTGACATAAATTTTCCTGATTTGTCATGCCAACCTTGGATTCTTCGATACGTCTCATTAATTTGCTTGTTTGCCAATGATCTGATTTGATCCCAATATTTTATTGGGATTTGTTGAGGGATTTCGATCAATCTGATGCCAAGTGCCCTGCTATCATGCTACGTGTCATAACCGCAAGCCACAGCAGAAATCTGAGCCACAGGAAAGTTACTCCTCATTGGGTCGCATAAGGCTGGCCACGTGTCAAGGCTGCCTGAGAGTGGCCCCCTGACTATTTGGACCGCATGGTAATGATTTGAGCCGTATGAGTGTCGATGACCGCATGAGTGAACCGCATGAAGATAGTCTTTGTGAGCCGTATGATGATAGTCTTCGTGAGCCGCATGGGGCTGGTCTTCGTGAGCCGCATGGGACTAGTCTTTGTGAGCCGCATGGGGCTGGTGTCTACTTGAGCCGCATACGATTGTCCACGTGTCAAGGCCGCATGACAGTTTCTGAATCTCGGGGGATCATGTCAGAAATTTTCTTCGCTTCCCAAGGAGTCCGTCATTTTGAGGGAGTCATAATGATATCTTTGTGTCAGAACTGTCACCTTGTCAGAGCTGTCAGCCGTCAAGGCATTTAATGCAGTAAAGGACAAACGAGAGAGCTGTTTGCAGGCCACGTGGCTCCTCTTTGAGCCGCATGGAACTTATTTGAGCCGCATAGACGCTCGAGTCGCATGGATACTTGAGCCGCATGAACTCTCTGAGCCGCAGGGGCTCTCTGGCCACATGGATCTTTCTTTATTCTTTTCCATGCTTCTACAAGCCTTGTAATGGATTCAGGTACTCTTCCGCAATTTAATTTATGTTCTTCATATCATGAATCGATAGGGTACAATAAATTTCTAACAAGTGGTATCAGAGCCATCCTGTTTGATTTATGAGGTTGAAGCTTCAAAATCAATTTTTGTTGTTGTTCAGGAACCCTAGATCGTTCCATCTAATTTAATTTAGGGTTTCAATTGTTCGATAAATTTTTTTTATCCATCACTTTAGATTCCTGCTTACGAATATTGTGAATTTTTAAAATAATTCTTTTTTTATGTGTCAGATTCAACGATAGATAAAGTTAGTGAGTGCTCTCGGTAAATTTTGAAGGACTGGCCTCTTTTGTTGTGAATCATTGTTACCAAGAAAAGTGTGCGTCAGATGGATACATATAAAGCATGCTTTGAGATGCTGTTAAAATTTGAGAAGTCAAATGCATTAGGAATTCAACATATGATCAATAAATTATTATTATTTTGTCCACCATTCATTCTACTTGCCTTGAGATTTTTTTTGTTTGCTACCCCTACCCTTCGTCCAATGACAAGGCTGTTGTTCATGGGGTTCTTCATCATGATCGGTTTAATAATTAATATTATTTAGTTTTTTATCTTTATTAATTATTAATTAAGTAGTCAAGAAGGTTTATCGATCAGATTTGGATTTTAAAGATTCATATTTTTCTTGGGTACTATTATTGGAACTTCTAAAGATTCTTCATTATCATAATCATTTGACTTTATGTTCTTCTTTGGATCATGTCTTTAGTAAATTATCACATAAATTATGTTGACAAAGGAGATATATTTTGGCAAGTTTACAAGATTCGGTCAACAAAAAGATATAGATTTAGTATATGTTGTATAATGAGGATGATGAGTCAGGTAGGTGTATCTTGCAAAGAAAATTCTTTGAAAGCTTTGTCTGAATATACAGTTGTTCCTTGTTAATTTGCTTTTCATTTAGCAAATGCCTCCTGACTTGTAATTTTCTTCATTCACCTTCTAGTGCTTGACTATTCTATTATATGCAGTACTTGTCATGTTAAGTTTTAAGTTTGAAATTCAGGTTGTTCAAGCACATGGTGAAGCATATTTTGCTCTAAACTGTATGTTCAAAATTGAATACATTGTATCATGATCTTGTGGTTCAATCATAATTTGGTGTTGAGCTGAATGATTATTTTATTTAAATAATAATTTTGCAAATATGCACGTACATAAAAATTTTGACATGAATGAGTCATGTAAAGATTTAGTCAACATTCAAATTTTTGGTATCTTTTATGACTAGCAATAGTTGTCTAATATTCTAAATATGCCCACTAAAATAAGATGTCGCCAAAGTGACCTCTCTTGCATAGATAGTCTATGAGGGATGTTTGATGTTTATGTGTGTACATTCATGCGGGTATTAGCCGACCCAAAGAAAGGTTAATACTTGGCCGAATTGTACACATACTTGTGGTGATAAATGTGTGACAATTATACGGTTTATATGTGAATAATAACCCGATCCAAAGATAGGCTTATTATTTGACATGACTTATTGTCAACATTTGATCACTACACCAAGAGTACCACTTGCAGTTAATATCAATATCCAAAGACTTGATATTAATGATGTACTAGGTATCTTGAGATGGGGTTCACCATTATTTGAATTTGTTTGACTATATTTTACTCTTTGGTTATTAATTAGAGCATGTCTATTTTTTTGTTTTGTTCTCTTTATAGTTAATGTTGCTATAATATCTGCCAATAAGAATTTAACTTTTATGTTTAATGGGATAAACTTTAAGGTCAAAAAGAAAATGAATACAGTAGCTGCTAAGGGTCCAGCTCAAATGAAACAACAATATAAAACTAAGGGTTGTTACATTGTGACAAGTCGGGACACATAAAGAAGAAATGTACAAAGTACCACGTATGACATGTAAAGAAAAATATATTTCTAAATTTGGTCTCTTCTGAGGTTAATTTAGATTTAGTACCTAGAAACACATGGTAGTTAGATTCTGGTGGGACTACCAACATTAATGTTTTAGGCAAGGTTGCCTGAGTTATCGAAAGTCAATTGATGGTGAAAGATACATCTATATGGGTGACGGCAATTCGGTAGAAATGGAAGCAATAGTACATTTTAGGTTATTATTAGGAACCGATTATTATTTGGATTTGATAGACACTTTTATTGTCCTATCTTTTAGATGAAATTCAGTTTTGGTTTTCTTATTGGACAAATCTGGTTTTCATTGTTCATTTGAAAACAATAGGTTTAGTCTATCTTAAAATTCAAATATTATTGGTAACGGTTCCCTTAACGTTTATAATAACCTATATTCAGTTGAAATTATTGCATCTTAAAATGAAAGCTTGCAAGTGAAGTCATGTGGTACTAAATGCAAAATTAACATTATTTTTTTAGCCTCATTATGACATAAGCATTAGGACACTTATCTAGAAATAGAGTTAAACGATTTGTGTCTGATGAGATTTGGATTCTATTGACATTATAGACTTTAATGTTTATATTGAATGTGTAATGGAAAGACAGACCAAAGTTAAAATTATAACCAGCTACTTTATTGGTTATGCTAAAGATCAAGGGGTTGATAATTATACAATCCCACACTAAGAATTTTTTTTGAGACGAGAAGTATAATATTTTTGAGGATGTTGAGTTTGGAGAAAAAATAAAGTCAGGATCATTATCTTTGAGAAGGAATCAATTACGATTCCTATTATCACTTTTGACGATGTGTAGGATTTTATATCTGTCATGATCAAGAAATGAATTCGGAGCCTCAATAAGACAATGTCGAATTACCTCTAGAAGTCGTTGTTGAGATACCTTAACAACGACAACGTAGCGGCACCCCATTCAAGGTAAGGTAATTATTCCCAAGGAAAAAACTCAACAACCTCAAGAACCGGTAATATTAAGATGGTCAACCAGAGAAAGGAGAAATATAATTTCGGATAATATTTGTCATATTTCTCTAGGAACGTGAGGAAGACTGTGGATAATGGAAGATGATCTAATCAACTTCCGTCAGGCCATGGAAAGTTCCAGTTCTTAAAGTGGATTGATACAATAAATAAGGAGTATAAGTCCATGCAAGACAATAAAGTTTAAGAACTTGTCCCATTACCAAAAGGTATGAAGTCCATTTGTTGCAAATGGACATTTAGAACCAGGAAGGATTCGAAGGGTCATGTGGAAAGGTATAAAGTACGTCTTGTAGCTAGTGACTTTACTCAAAATTTTGTGATTGATTTTAAAGAGTTTTTTTCTCTTCGGTATCTTTGAAAAACTTCTTTAAAACAATCATAGCACATGTTGCACATTTTGATCTTGAATTACATTAAATGGATGTCAAAACAATATTTCTCAATGGTAACATTGATGAAACAGTTTATATGGTGTAACTAGAAAACTTTGTGTCGAAAGACCCAAAGAATATGTTTTAAAAATTGATAAAATCTATTTATGAACTCAAGCAAGCTTTTCGTCAAAGGTACTTCAAGTGATTATCTTGTTTGGTTTTGAGATGAACACTGTTGAATATTGTGTGTATCACAAGTTCAGTGGAAGTAGGAATAATTTTTTAGTTTTGTATATTGATCAAAGTATTCAATGCAAACCAGGTGACACCTCTCGTTAAAGGAGACAAATTCGGTCTTAATCAAGTGTCCTAAGGTTGGCCTTAAAATTAAGAAAATACAATAGATTTTTCCTTCCTGGTCAGTTGTAGGGAGTCTAATGTATGCTCAAGTATGTACGTGTCAGGATATTGCGTACATATTATGATGTTAGGCAGATATTTAAGCAAATATGGATGGATTATTGGATAGAAGCCAAACTACTTATGTAATTAATAGAGAACAAAAAAATTATATGCTCTTTGTAGGAGATCGAATAATTCTGGATATCATAAGGTATTCCGACTCCGATTTTGTTGGATGCCAACACAGTAGGAGATCCACATCAGGTTATTCTGACCAATGGAGATATATTTTGGATGAGTGTCAAACATGCACTCATAATTTCTTCAACCATGGCAGCAAGGTTTATAACATGCCGTGGGGCATCTATTCAGGGAATATGGTTGCAAAATTTTGTCACAAGACTACGCCTACAGTATGGAGTTGAAAGACCACATAAAATTATGGTTTGACAATAAATCAGCAGTACTGTATTCTAATAACAACAAGAACTCGTATAAGTCAAAGGATGTTGACATAAAAATTCTAGTTGTGAAGGAAAGAATTCAGAATGGTAAAAGTGTCCATATAGCACATTAGGACAAACTCCATGTTAGCGAATCCGCTCACAAACATTATCACCCAGGGTCTTTCACGAGTGTCACGACCCGCACCCACTGTGAGGGTACGAGAACGTAACAACGCCCAGCCAACGCCGCAGTGTCGCGGTAGAACGCTGTTCTAGGTCATGAACTATAACTAGCATAATATGAATACTCTCCATAAGGAGGCCAACACAGAGGTACAACTCAATCACAATCTAAGGTAGAATGTAGCACGATAAAATAGATAAGAAATCCTCAACTGAGGTACAACAGAGAAGAATACAAGTCTCATCAACTCTAAAATATACAACTCTGAATATAAAGACAACAGCTAAGCATGAAAAGAAGAAACAGTCTAAGCTATCTACACTATACAAGGTATCATCCTGAGCAGCAGCCTGAACCTCCCCAGGGGTCCAGGTCGCGAGTGTCAACTAGGCAAGCTCCAAGTAAGGGTACGGGGTTCCTCATCATCCTCTGTAAAATTTTCAACAGGTCCAGTCAGGACGGGAGCAAGCACAAAACATCTCACGCAGTTCATAACGAGTTAGGAAATATAAAGCATGCAATAGAGTAAAGTACATGAAATGCTGAAAGAAGAAGATATATAAAAAACAGTAGAGATTTGATAACAGGAAATATCTAAATATGATAAGTAAGAACTGTAAGGAACATGTGATTTTAGAGCACAATATGGTTATGTAAACGGGTTAGGTTATACAATAAAATGGGACTCCTTTGTACGTGGGTGTACAATGGACATATATAATTTCTTATACAATACGATTGATCACATAACCATTTCTACTCCCCCTCCCCAATCAATACACAAGGATCCAATTCAGTTACGTTACCTTATACAATGGCTTGTACAATGGCTTATACAATGACTTGTACAATGGCTTGTACAATGGCTCAATGTGATACTGAGAGTACAATATGCACAATGAGTGTACAAAGATAAGGGTATTCAATAAATACAACATGTAAGTGAAACGCACATCACAATATATACGTAGTGAATACAAGGAGATAACATCTCAGAAGAAGATCCATATAGTACCAATCCGTGATAATGATCGTGTCAGCATCAAGTACAGTAATCTAGAGCAAGAATGTAAATCCATACAAGTATAAAACGGTCAGAGAATGTACTCGCCTGATATCCTGAGTATCTGAAAAGAATATACTGTCCGAGGAGTGGTGTCTGGCTCCTAATCAGAACAGCACAAGTCACAACAAGTCCAAAATAGTAAAATGGAGTCCTACTATACATTCTACATGATTCTAGGTCAATCTAGGCCAAAGTTAACTCTTGGTCAACTCTGGTCAACCCTAGAAGTCAAACTAGGTCAATCAAGTCTAACTAGGCTATACTAAGTCTAACAATCTATTCTAGACAACACACACCATTCCTAGGCTATACAAGCCAACAACAATCATACATAAAAATACCTCACATTAGCCATCAATCAAGAGATTCATGTATACATGAGTAAAGGCTTATACCTATACACATACAACCTATACATAGAGCATATATCTAATACATGCCTATGATAACCATACAACACTAGATCAACACTATCTACAACCCACACCCTATAACTTATACATTAATCCACACTAACATTATATACACATTAACATAGATAGGCATAATAAAACATGTGTGTGTGTGGTGTGCTGAACAAGGTGCAGGAAGTATCCAAAAACAGTAAAGGGTGTAGGCTTGTGTGATGTACAATAGTGACTATGTACATTGCAGAAAATACAACAGTGAAGAGGGCAGCATGTAACAGGGAATGTGTAGGCTAGTGTGCAGGAGATAAGAGTGAGAAGTGTGTGTTCTGTGTTTGCAGGCAGTACAAAATAAAGAGAGAGTGTGTGTATAGGCAGGTAGTGCAGTGCAGGAACACACAAAACAGTGATAATTAGGAGGAACATGTGTGTAGACTAGTGTGTGCTGGGACTTCACAATTTCAGGAAATCAAACAATGAAGGGGGTAACCAATACAACAGTCCATATATAGCTATCTGTGAAAACAGTCCACAATATCAGATTCTACTAATCATAACTCAACCCATATTAATTTATCATGAACCCCAAATCTCAGGTTATATGAAACTGAGACTAAAACTCAGTTTGAAGAAAGGAAAAAGAAATCAATTCATGGTTCTCTATCAAGAAGTTCAGTTGACATAAAGAATTCCCAAGTTTCATCAAATTTGGACAGCACATAAATCTAAAGAATGAAACAACAACTCATAACAAATGTTAACACCTAATTCATACAGTAAAATGCCCTTTGAAAACATTAGAACTGGACTTATCACCACAGTGTAATAACTTGGACTTAAAATCAAGTATCAGTCCAACACCCTACCAATTCAAATCCAATAGCTCACAATTCATCACAAAAATGGAACCATTGATAGATCACATATATGAGAACAAAATTGAGCTTTAAAAACATGAATTTAACAATGATTTGCAGGTTCATTTATCAATCAAAACTCAATATTAAAAACTGGAAGCACAGGACTGATACCATGTTTCAGGAAAAATAGGAAAATGGCAAATTAATAATGAAATTGATTTAAGATATAATTACAGAGGTTGGTAATAATCAAGTATAAATAGTGTATGCTACACAAGTTGTTTGTGTCTATGAAATTGGACACAAACGTGTCCACACAAAACAGTACACAAGACAGTGCACATTGAGCTGTGTCCTCGTGCACGTGTGCACGAGTCTCGTGTACACAACAGAGGTCAACCCAAGACTCGTGTTCATTAACATAGGTTCACTACTTATAGGGCTATCCACAGGACACCCTGCACCGCCGTGTCGTGTCGCACAGGCGTGTCCACACACACGTATCAGAAATAAAACATACGACTGTACAGTCAGTGCAGAACCCGTACGTCGAGGATTCCTCACTCGATATGCCACGTGGGCCCACGAAACTTGACACATGGCGTGTCAGTGGGTGCCCCGAGGCTCCCACAAAATTTCGTGTCCAGCACGTTCGTGTCGTGTCCGGGAAAGAGCCCGATAGGCAGGGCATTCCTGTAGCACGCGCGCGAGCGTGTGCACGCGCGTGTCCATACCATCAAAACAACACAGGACGACATGAAATCCAAGACACAAAGACATGAAATAGTAAGCAAGAACAAAACCCTATTTCCTATTCAAAAACAATGGGTAAACTCGGTCGACATGCCCTTTGTGGCATTCTGTCGAAAGCCATGTCTAGTGTATTGATACGTGTCCAGAATGGACACGAATCCTTCGACACTGGACACGAAACCTATCCAGACCTTAGGGGGACCCTTAGGGCTTCCTATTGGTGAAGACAAACTGAAAATCTATGGAGAAATGGGAAAGTTACCTATTGGTGAACAAGCCTTCACAAAAACTAAATGGAGAGATTCCTCAAGCCACCCAAACTTTCACAAATTGTTGTTTCCCTGCAAATAACCAATACCAACAGCAAGAGCATTGATTTTAGGTCCTAATGAAATTGGTTTGGAAAAGAAAGGATTTAAAATGGATTTTTAATGAATTTTGGAAGATGGAACTCACCTCTTTCCTTAGAACTTTGGGATGAAACCTAAAAGAGGCTAGCCCTAAAATCTAGGAGGGACTTTATAGTAGGGGAATCCCTAGGTTAAACCTAGCTGGCTGGCCATGTTGGGTTTGGGTGGGGTTTGAGCTAGGTTAGCTAGTCCTATCAAGTTTAGTCACAAAATGACTTGTGAAACCACATGCCATTTATCAAAACACTTGATTCCTAAATTCCTAATTAAATTTCTAATGAATCAATAACTACTAACTTAAGTCATACTAGGTTAGACTAGAGTCACTTGACCTAACCAAGCCCAACTAACTAGGGTTAGCTCCTAGGTTGGTCTACATGAGTCAAAACTAGTCAAAAATCAAACTAGTCCAAATAAATCCAAAATAATTCCTAAAAATTCCCATAAATTCAATAAATTCTAATAAATTTAAATAATAATTAATAATCCCAAATAATTCTTAAAATTACAAAAAAATGACTAAAATACCCCTTAGTCTGGAAATGAACACTAGCAAGACACCAAATCATAAGTCATGAATTTAAATAGTTTAAAAATAATTAAATATTACTAAAAATCATAATATGAAATAAATACCATTAAATAATAATTATAATTACAAAATTTCAAAATTACCCTCATTTGGAAAACTGGGTGTTACAATCCTACCCACCTTATAAAAATTTCGTCCTCGAAATTAAAATGATCGCACCCCCTTCTAGGTCAAACATAGTCAAGGGTCAATCACTAGTCAATTTCTCAACATCCAAGTACTTTGTCATCAACTGGTCAACTTCTTAGGGTTTTACCTATGCTAGCTATTTAGGTTTTGGCAACTAGAATTTAGCAAAAGAGAAACTCTATAATAGACTAGCTCTCAACTTCCCAATCCTATCAAGTCACCTATAACTAAATACCTACAAGCTAAGCACATGAATACCAAATACCACATATATATATATGCTCAAGAACAACAACCCATCACATATATCCTAAGTATATCATCTATATATATACATGACTGATCAACCAAGGGTTAAGGCAGACTAAACTTATAAGGGTCTGAAACAATGCTTAGAACTAGGCTAAGGATAAATGGTCTGAATCAAGGGGACATGGTATCTAGTGAAGGGTCTGCACACTGCCTATAAAGGTGATCAACACAAAGGAACTCAACACGAAGGGAACTTAACTAAAATGGAAAACTGAACCAAGTATAGGCTAAACAACATATTTATAACCCTATACAACAATGGCCTATAGATACCAACTAACCTATATCCCATATGCCAATATCATCTGCAATCTATCTATGCAAATAGACCTCTCGATCTTAGGTGAAACTACAACTATACTCAAAGGTAGGCTCTGGTCATGGGTGCCTCACTGGAAAAGGTAAGGAAAAGTAGTAATAATCATCAAGGATGTAAGGCATACTAACATCCTATGTGTAACTGGTTGGTATTATAGATAACAGGAGAATTATCTGCAATAGGTTACTATTCTAACACCAATGCTAACTATCACCTCTAGGGTACAGACACTCTACAAGTCATCATACCATTATACTATGAAGGAACTACCTATGAACAAGCTCTACAAACTAAATATTCCTACTCCTAAGTTATTTACAACAACAGAAGGGTATGATGTTTTTAAACCTTCTCAAGATACAACCTGTTAATCATATGCGTCTGTCCTAGATCATGTTGTCCAGAGTCTTCATCATGCTAGTGAGCAAGGCTACGATAATCACAGAGTCATTGGCTAAGGTACGTACCCTTAGGTTTATGGTATTTAAAATTTTCGCATTGTCGCATGCGACGGCAAAAACCTTAAATTCCCATACCCGAGAATACATCCAAAATCTGACTACATGTCCTCACTATGCCAACTAACACGACTATCGAAGATTCTAGATCCCATGATTTAGACGACCTAGCCCATATGATTTTCTCAGAAGAAAAAAAACAAACACAACAAAAGAGTAACATAACAAAATTAATCAATCAACAAGGAATAGATGGAATTCGATTTCAAGGTAATTATAAAAGACAATTGCGGGAATGGAATTGAGAAGAACGAAACTTGCAACAAGATCTCCAATGGTCTGCGCATCCTTGACTGTCCTGACGATAGCTCGCCCTGCTAGTTTTCTCTGGTCTGCTGCTGATGCTGCATGAATCACCGCTGCTGAGAGAAATCAGAAATGACGAGAGAAAATCTCTATACAGATAGAGGTGCACCTCCAATGTAGCAGAAATGCCAACCTGAGTCGGCACAACAGAAGCTGCGGTCTCGAGGCCCTAATGAACAGGTCGAGAGGTGGCCAGCCTCTCGATAGTATCCTCCGAACCGAAGTGATGAGATCGTGTCTTCATAACCATCATGAAGACAGATCAAAACAAGAAGCAATTACTGAGAATAAAGTGAAAAATCAAGGGAGGACAGTTTATATTCAAGGGAAATCAATAAGCAGCAATTGGATAAAAGGAATCTGATTAAGAGTTTTTCCTAATGTGATTGAGTACCCCAAATATATTATAATCCTACTGCAGGCTGTAGTGATACTCTAGTTCGAATACCACTACATAAACTCGACCTGCATGGGCTACCACTAAAAACGTGTCACGACCCGCACCCACTGTGAGGGTACGAGAACGTAACAACGCCCAGCCTACGCCGCAGTGTCGGCGGTAGAACGCTGTTCTAGGTCATGAACTATAACTAGCATAATATGAATACTCTCCATAAGGAGGCCAACATAGAGGTACAACTCAATCACAATCTAAGGTAGAATGTAGCACGATGAAATAGATAAGAAATCCTCAACTGAGGTACAACAGAGAAGAATACAAGTCTCATCAACTCTAAAATATACAACTCTGAATATAAAGACAACAGCTAAGCATGAAAAGAAGAAACAGTCTAAGCTATCTACACTATACAAGATATCATCCTGAGCAGCTGCCTGAACCTCCCCAGGGGTCCAGGTCGCGAGTGTCAACTAGGCAAGCTCCAAGTAAGGGTACGGGGTTCCTCATCATCCTCTGTAAAATTTTCAACAGGTCCAGTCTGGACGGGAGCGAGCATAAAACATCTCACGTAGTTCATAACGAGTTAGGAAATATAAAGCATGCAATAGAGTAAAGTACATGAAACACTGAAAGAAGAAGATATATAAAAAATAGTAGAGATTTGATAACAGGAAATATCTAAATATGATAAGTAAGAACTGTAAGGAATATGTGATTTTAGAGCACAATATGGTTATGTAAACGGGTTAGGTTATACAACAAAATGGGACTCCTTTGTACGTGGGTGTACAATGGACATATACAATTTCTTATACAATACGATTGATCACATAACCATTTCTACTCTCCCTCTCCAGTCAATACACAAGGATCCAATTCAGTTACGTTACCTTATACAATGGCTTGTACAATGGCTTATACAATGACTTGTACAATAGTTTGTACAATAGCTCAATGTGATACTGAGAGTACAATATGCACAATGAGTGTACAATGATAAGGGTATTCAATAAATATAATATGTAAGTGAAACGCACATCACAATATGTACTTAGTGAATACAAGGAGATAACATCTCAGAAAAAGATCCATATAGTACCAATCCGTGATAATGATCGTGTCAGAATCACGTACAGTAATCTAGAGCAAGAATGTAAATCCATACAAGTATGAAACGGTCAGAGAATGTACTCGCCTGATATCCTGAGTGTCTGAAGAGAATATACTGTCCGAGGAGTGGTATCTGGCTCCTAATCAGAACAACACAAGTTACAACAAGTCCAGAATAGTAAAATAGAGTCCTACTATGCATTCTACATGATTCTAGGTCAATCTAGGCCAAAGTTAACTCTTGGTCAACTCTGGTCAACCCTAGAAGTCAAACTAGGTCAATCAAGTCTAACTAGGCTATACTAAGTCTAACAATCTATTCTAGACAACACACACCATTCCTAGGCTATACAAGCCAACAACAATCACACATAAAAATACCTCACATTAGCTATCAATCAAGAGATTCATGTATACATGAGTAAAGGCTTATACCTATACACATACAACCTATACATAGAGCATATATCTAATACATGCCTATGATAACCATACAACACTAGATCAACACTATCTACAACCCATACCCTACAACTTATACATTAATCCACACTAACATTATATACACATTAACATAGATAGGCATAATAAAACATGTGTGTGTGTGGTATGCTGAACAAGGTGCAGGAAGTATCCAAAAACAGTAAAGGGTGTAGGCTTGTGTGGTGTGCAATAGTGACTATGTACATTGCAGAAAATACAACAGTGAAGAGGGCAGCATGTAACAGGGAATGTGTAGGCTAGTGTGCAGGAGATAATAGTGAGAAGTGTGTGTTCTGTGTTTACAGGCAGTACAAAATAAAGAGAGAGTGTGTGTATAGGCAGGTAGTGTAGTACAGGAACACACAAAACAGTAATAATTAGGAGGAACATGTGTGTAGACTAGTGTGTGCTGGGACTTCACAATTTCAGGAAATCAAACAATGAAGGGGGTAACCAATGCAACAGTCCATATATAGCTATCTGTGAAAACAGTCCACAATATCAGATTCTACTAATCATAACTCAACCCATATTAATTTATCATGAACCCCAAATCTCAGGTTATATGAAACTGAGACTAAAACTCAGTTTAAAGAAAGGAAAAAGAAATCAATTCATGGTTCTCTATCAAGAAGTTCAGTTGACATAAGGAATTCCCAAGTTTCATCAAATTTGGACAGCACATAAATCTAAAGAATGAAACAACAACTCATAACAAATGTTAACACCTAATTCATACAGTAAAATGCCCTTTGAAAACATTAGAACTGGACTTATCACCACAGTGTAATAACTTGGACTTAAAATTAAGTATCAGTCCAACACCCTACCAATTCAAATCCAATAGCTCACAATTCAACACAAAAATGGAACCATTGATAGATCACATATATGAGAACAGAATTGAGCTTTAAAAACATGAATTTAACAATGATTTGCAGGTTCATTTATCAATCAAAACTCAATATTAAAAACTGGAAGCACAGGACTGATTCCATGTTTCAGGAAAAATGGGAAAATGGCAAATTAATAATAAAATTAATTTAAGATGTAATTACAGAGGTTGGTAATAATCAAGTATAAATAGTGCATGCTATATAAGTTGTTTGTGTCCATGAAATTGGACACAAACGTGTCCACATAAAACAGTGCACAAGACAGTGCACATTGAGCTGTGTCCTCGTGCACGTGTGCACGAGTCTCGTGTACACAACAGAGGTCAACCCAAGACTCGTGTTCATTAACATAGGTTCACTACTTATAGGGCTATCCACAGGACACCCTGCACTGCCATGTCGTGTCGCACAGGCGTGTCCACACACACGTATCAGAAACAAAAACACACGACTGTACAGTCTGTGCAGAACCCGTGCGTCGAGGATTCCTCACTCGATACGCCACGTGGGCCCACGAAACTTGACACATGGCATGTCAGTAGGTGCCCCGAGGCTCCCACAAAATTTTGTGTCCAGCACGTTCGTGTCGTGTCCAGGAAAGAGCCCGATAGGTAGGGCATTCCTGTAGCACGCGCGCGAGCGTGTGCACGCGCGTGTCCACACCATCAAAACGACATAGGACGACACGAAATCCAAGACACAAAGACATGAAACAGTAAGCAAGAACAAAACCCTATTTCCTATTCAAAAACAATGGGTAAACTCGATCGACATGCCCTTTGTGGCATTCTGTCGAACACCATGTCTAGTGTATTGATACGTGTCCAGAATGGACACGAATCCTTCGACACTGGACACGAAACCTATCCAGACCTTAGGAGGACCCTTAGGGCTTCCTATTGGTGAAGACAAACTAAAAATCTATGGAGAAATGGGAAAGTTACCTATTGGTGAACAAGCCTTCACGGAAACTAAATGGAGAGATTCCTCAAGCCACCCAAACTTTCACAAATTGTTGTTTCCCTGCAAATAACCAATACCAACAGCAAGAGCATTGATTTTAGGTCCTAATGAAATTAGTTTGGAAAAGAAAGGATTTAAAATGGATTTTTAATGAATTTTGGAAGATGGAACTCACCTCTTTCCTTAGAACTTTTGGATGAACCCTAAAAGAGGCTAGCCCTAAAATCTAGGAGGGACTTTATAGTGGGGAAATCCCTAGGTTAAACCTAGCTGGCCGTCCTTATTGGGTTTGGGTAGGGTTTGAGCTAGGTTAGCTAGTCCTATCAAGTTTAGTCACAAAATGACTTGTGAAACCACAAGCCATTTATCAAAACACTTGATTCCTAAATTCCTAATTAAATTTCTAATGAATCAATAACTACTAACTTAAGTCATACTAGGTTAGACTAGAGTCACTTGACCTAACCAAGTCCAACTAACTAGGGTTAGCTCCTAGGTTGGTCTACATGAGTCAAAACTAGTCAAAAATCAAACTAGTCCAAATAAATCCAAAATAATTCCTAAAAATTCCCATAAATTCAATAAATTCTAATAAATTTAAATAATAATTAATAATCCCAAATAATTCTTAAAATTATAAAAAAATAACTAAAATACCCCCCAGTCTGGAAATGAACACTAGCAAGACACCAAATCATAAGTCATGAATTTAAATAGTTTAAAAATAATTAAATATCACTAAAAATCATAACATGAAATAAATACCATTAAATAATAATTATAATTACAAAATTTCAAAATTACCCTCATTTGAAAAACTGGGTGTTACAATGAGCATACTTCTCATATGGGTATTATCTTAATTAAGAATATGGCAATACAGTGGGGGTTTGTATTTTATATATTTGGGTGCTATTTGGTTTTGGACACATTTATGTATTAAAGTATTTTGGATATTTATTTGGTCAGATATATAGAAAATTTAGTTCATTCTGTTTTCATTATGTTAAAGTATTTGATCTTACTAATGTTAAGGAGGACCAGTTGGAAATAGACATGTATTGATCACATTGCGTGTAATTTTCATGCTACGCATCCATGATTGATCTATGTCATTTAGCTATATTGGTATATATGACCATTGATGGTTTACTTACGCTATATATGACGAATGTCGCTTTGATCCTATGTTGATACGGTTAATGGACGAGATTGTCCGGATATACCCTAAGGATTAAGATAGCAATTTATGAGCTCACTAAGGTTAACACAATTATAAGGTTACATATGTGGCCCAGTGGGAGATTGTTAGAATTATTCAATAATATAGGCCACATATGTAAAATTAATTGTGTTAGGCTATCAAAATAATTAAGCCAAATTAAAGTGGTCTATTTAGAAAATTGGCTTAAGGGTATAATTGTCATGGAATTAATGTGTAGATACCGAAGATAAATCTAATTTGATGAGGGGCCAAATTAGAACTATCAAAACAAACACACACACACACATACACACACACACATATATATATATATATAGATATGTGTGTGTGTGTGTATTCATTAGGGTTATGGTCCCCAACTTATATGGCCACCAAAAGAGAGGTTTTTTTTTCTCTTTTGCATCCCCATCAACAGAAAGAGAGGGACAAATAATTCAGATTCTTCTTTTTCATTAAGGGTCGTAGCAAGTTGGAAGATCGAATCCCATAAAAGGACGACTGCTTCAAGATTCATCAAGCCTAGCAATGGATTCAGGCACGCTTCCGCAATTTAATTTATATTCTTCGTCTCATGAATTGACAGGGTACAATAAATTTCTAACATTGAATCACCCACAATTTTCTCTTGTTAATTATTTCGTCTAAATTCTATATAATACTAAAAATCCCCTATTTTTATTATCTAAAACTGTATTATCTTACCCAGCAGAGAAACTTCAATATAATAAATCAAGTGCATAGCTGAAACAACTGCAACTAGAGCTGAATATGCAACAACAATCCAAGGACGCATATCCAAACGAAAACTAAGTTCTCATTCATGACCCGTGCTCGTTAACATTGATGGCTGAGTTTGTTGGGAACTAAACGTGAAAACCGTTTTCGCAAACCAAGAGACTGTGTGAGAACTAAAAAATGCACAAACTCAATTTGCCAAAATCTATAGAAAAGTCAAGCACAAACACAATCACTTTTGACGTAAAAACTCTTATGAAAAAATACATGACGATCGGAGTCCAACCCGAAAAAGCTTTCCCTAATTAAATAAAAGATTACACCTCTACAAACATATCCACCAATCAAAATGTATTACTGCAACTACTTAACAAAATAAAAACTATTACAAGAACTCTCTGAAGATAGAAATGATGAGAACCAATCGCCGATGATCTCCTTGAACCGATCTATTTGCGAAATAGCCCCAAATTCCGTCTTTCTCTTCTTTGAAAGTTACAAGCATTTGAGAACTCTCTCCTTTGATCTCTCTAGTAGATGATCTTGTGACTATGTGTTAGGGTTTGAAAATACCTATTTGAAGTCCCCTAATCTCGTAAGCATCTAAAACGTTGCTTTAGATCTAACGATATTAATAAATATCAATTTTTGGCTTTAGCCCCGGTACTGGTGTACCGACGGTATATCGATATCGGTATGTTGATGGTATACAAAAAATTGTAATTTTGTGACAGAGCCTTTTAGTAACAAAATTTAGTAACAGACAGTTATATCGGTGGCGTGTCGACTCCTACAGTAATATACCACTGACGATAATACCAGTCTTCCAAAGTTTCTAACATGCGCTCAAATCGAGCCACCTTTGTCGCATTCGACTTTTTGAGTTGTCACGACCCACACCCAGTATAGGAGCACGACTGCGTGACAGCGCCTAGCCTACGTCGCAACATTGGCAGTAGTACGCTGTCTAGGTATACTAAACTAACTAACAATATAAATATTATAACCTGTTAAGATAGTCATCTCCAAAAGGAGGACAAGTAACGACAATATATTGATATTCAATCATAATACTATAAGAAAGATAAATAGCACGGAAAGATAAAGACAACACGATATAAAATATCCAGAAAAGACTAACATAAAATAATACAAGTCTGAATAGTCTAAGAGTCAACAATTCTCAAATATAAGTCTCAAAATAATAAACATGCCAAGAGTCATCAACTAGAGACAAAATCAAGTATAAATCTATCCTACTTAATTGCTAAGTAAGCCTCCTCGGCTAGAACTAGACCCTCCTGAATCAGAGTCTCCCGATCAATGCCTAATACATCCGGAGGGCCGTATTAAGTAGGACAACCGTCATCTATGTCATCTGAAAAATGTATCCAGACAAGATTGGAGTGAGATACATTTCTAATAACAGTTCAAGTAGATGATAAAGACTATGTAATAGTAAATAGCGAGAATATATAAAGCAAATAACATGTACAAGAATATAACAGGGTATGAGTAAACTGTAAGTAAGTGAGCATTAAACAGGATATATTATGTACAATAGTCAAGAAATAAACTATCTTTATAAGTGAGTACTAGTTTCAACATGTGATCAGCTTGGAAACTCGTACATAAATATGGCCTGGTTAATCATACGTGTAGTATATGATTAACACTCACAGGAAAACAGGACATGCACAGGAAGGGTATCACATATCTATACTACTACTTCTGCCCCCGACTGATACAGTAGATCCAACCAAGGCACGTTATGACACAAAATTTTTTAAAAATGTCACAAGCCTTCGCAGGAATCAGTGTCTATAAAATGCACAAGAATAAGAATAGGGCTCGTATATGATATACCAAGATAGAAATAACATCTCATGATGGGATCCAAACAATACCAATCCGTGTAAGCAATTTGTCAAAAAATCAAGGGTATCTACACTAAATACAATAAACCTAGGAAATACTATAAACAAAAAATTATCAAAGAATGTACTCATCTAAGATCTGGTATGGAATGTCAACAGTATCTGATAAGGTGCCTCGAAGGCCTAAATATGGAATATAAATGTCAATTTATGTTTTAGGATCGTAAACATGCTATCCTAGCTCAATTTTAGGTTTCTAAGTCATTTCTAATTCAAACTAGGTCAACTGGGTCAATACCTCACTAAACTAGACCAATCTAGGTCATATCCAGGTTTGTGGGCTCATACCTTGCCATACTAAGGTATTCTAGTCTATACTTGATCAATACCCTATGTATCTACTTATATTGAACACTCATAGGCTCTATACCAATATCCTAACATTCGATCCAGTACCTTATCATTATCTAGCCTCTATTATAATACTCAATACCTATACAATCCTTATACATTAACACAAAAGCAACACCATTTACCTTACCCTAATATAAGGTAAACCCTATTTCTCTCAATTATCTATCACACAAAAACCTAACACTTTATCATGTATTCATACCTTGACATTACCTACACCAATGTTCTTAACCATAACTATACATACCTATTACTTAAATACCCTCACCCCTAGCCTTCCTTAAGTTGATACTTACCCATGTACCCTCATGTATGCCCCATGGCAAACATGTTCACATATCCTACTCACTGATACCACTACACCTACACACACATAGCAAACTGTTGCTACAACACATGTTATCCAGTTCCTATTCTAACCTATGTACATTACTAACCTATACACACAAGCTTACCGACACTAATATGCAACCTACTCCCATTACTGCTCTCATTGCTTACTAAAACAGTTTGTTCACTCCCTAAACTGCTGCTGCTCCTCACTTCTGCTCACCGTGCCCCTATTGTAGCAGGTTAGTGTAGTTGTTGTTGCCTACATCTAAGTTGAAATGCTGCAACTATACATCTTGTTACTATTGCTGCTATATGCTTGTCACACTATTGTAGTTATTATATTTCTTTCTGCCACACACGACTGCTATAATACCCAACACTCTCACATATCCATATTTTCCCTAAACCACTACACTGATACACTTTCATTAATGCCAATTACAGTATGTTAAGATACAACCCAATATTTTTCAACCCAATATTACGTAGTACCCCGTCCCGTTCAGTCAATCGGAGGAATCGAAACGCCGACGGCGTTCAGATTTACCTATGCAACGACTTGCTCGAAGACCCGCTCGGTCGAGGCGACTCCTCACTCAGGTGGGTGGCTTCGATGAACTTGCCTCATCTTGGCCTTCGCACTAATAAAACGAAAGATTTAATGCACAAGTAGGCTTGATAATAAAAGAGACGAATCCACATAGCTAAGGGAATAATCCCAAGTGAGGTCAAACTGAGTTAGAGTATGGAAAGGTCCCATGGTCGGTTTAGAAATGTTGCACGATGGCTTTCAAAATAACACTCGGTCCTTCATCCCGTGGCTTGGAAGAAGGAAATTTAGTCTTCACCAAAAAGCTATGAATTAGCCTAAGTCATAGGCGTCGCCCGCATAAATACTTGATAAAGCATGCACGGTTTCAGCATTTGAGGCTTGGCATAGCCTTTGCTCGCCTCAAGGGTTAAGTTGTATCGCATGGCTTGTGGCATAAGTCTGGGCACCCAAAGAACTTGTTTGTACAAAGTCGAATACGTGCACGACACGTTCCCAAGATGCAAGGCTTGATGCAGTCTTTGCTCGTCAAGTTATTGCATAATTAAGTTAGGCAAAGTTATGTTAGGCTATCGAAGTAGTAGCAAGCACGGTCCTACGAGTTCTACGGCTGGGTATAACTACATAGTCTTACGGTCTCAAAGCTCGTCATATAGAGTATGAATTGGGCGGTAGTGTCGCATAGAACATAAGTTGGCTTAAGGAACGATGTCACGGCCTTAGCATTTTAAGGCACGAGACATGGTTGATTAAATTGAGTTGGAAGGAGGGCTTTCAAATAGTCGTTCCTGAGTCGAATGAAATGATAGGACAAGAAGGAAGAATGCTTGCAACTCGTCGAGGCAGTCTCAGATGTGAGAAGTATTAAACTTGGCCCTGAGAGAGATGGTAACATTAGAAGAACAAAGACTATGTGAGACGTCAGTTCGAGTCAAGTCTTGCATGGTTATTGGACAACTTGTCGACAGGGAAATGGTTTCCTTGAACGGCAACCCGACGGCCAAGGGACCGATTCGAAGGAAACATGTAAATAGCGGTACTGGATGATAGCACGAGTTAGGCGAGGACTTGCAGTGGGGCTCGCTACTTGCGCTAATAGGGGCACCCGTCTAACAAAAGCTATAGAGTCCAGGATAGCTTGTGGTGCTAGTAACCTTTCATATAGATGAGTCAGCATGGGCGGTAATTCGCTTATGTTCCTTTGGATTGAGTTGAGTTGAACATGTATATGATCAGAAGCAATGACTGGGCCTGAGATTTGGCTGCAACGTAGACACCATGCTTCGATACAAGATGTGGCATCGAGTCTTAAGTTGTTGGATAGAGTTGCATAAGTTGGGTTTGAGTCATTCGAGTTTAAGTCTGGAAGCGCCGTAAGGTAAAGTTGGTTGAATGACACTAAGTTCACAAGTTTTGGTTGAGTCGGTTGGTGATTAAAAGTGACGAGAGCCGTGAGGCGACAATATGGTAGGTACGATCTTAATATGGATTTGTAGTACGGTCACATAAAAATTGGGTACTATCGCGTAGTTACGTCTCTGAGTATGGGCCGAAAGGCAAGCACGACTTGATAAGTTGACGTCGTTGACATGAGAAGGGTCTAGAGACAATGTATCAATAAACTGCTAGTTGTAACACATAGGATGGTCTAGAGACACAAAATAGGCTGAGAGTCTCTGTCCTAAAATTGATCCTAAGACAAGAATAGAAAGACAATCAAAAGGGATTAAGCTGCACAAAGTAAATGAATGTGTCGGTTTTGTATGGATGGACGAGGAGCTCACTCCACTAGTATAGTTGAGTACTGACCCCCCTATAGTTTTTATGTGCAGGCACAGGTAGAAGTCCCATGGTACGGCGTTCGCTTGGATGCGTCGAGGCATGGAGTTCCTTGACGATTCGAGGCGTGCGGCTGAATGGAGTTTGGACTTATACGGGACATAATGTATGGACATCGCCTATCTAAAGCTTCCGCTGGCCTACTCAAATTATATTGAGGGCAAGCAAAGTGACTTGTAAAGTGAGAAGAGTGAGCTTGAGTGATTGTAATCTTGGTCTTGTGCCACATTGTAATCTTTGTTTCAATATCAATAAAAGATTATTTTACATGACTTGTGTTTTGCTTCAAATTTTCGCTGCTGTATTAATGTTTTCGCTTGGGACTTCTGTCCGACGACCCCGTCGCTTAGTCTATAAATGACCGTTATGGAACCCGTCTTGCGTGAGCACAATCTAGGCTCATGCGGTATCACGCCTTAGTGAGGACAATCGCTCCTACGGGAGCGGGACGTGACATAATGGTATCAGAGTACGGCTTTACGTCCTTGGACTTTTGATTGAATTCTTTAACTTAGATGATGTTCCACAAACTCTATTGTTTTGAAATCGATATCTTTAGTGCATTCTCTCTCAAATGTCCCATGGGAAGTCCATACAATAAGTCTATATATTTTACAAAATCGTACGAAAGAAGATTTGGTTGAACAAAAGTTAACTTCAAATAAGCATGGTTGGCTAAGTAGGGCTGGGCATATATACCAAAATTGCATCGGGCAAGAATGAGTTAGACTTGATTCAAAGACTGTTGGGTAGTTCGATAACGGTGCTATCGAACGACGATGTTATCGTCGATGTGATATAGGAGAGCGTGATTGAAATTTGAGGAATGGTTCGAACGAAGATTCGAAGTAGTCGATTGCAAATAAAATAATAGTTGAGAATTTTTCGAATAACTTCATCCCTGAGGGGTGTATGGGATAGACTCGAGGATGTTGGTCAATTGAGGATGTGGGGTGCCGATGAGTCTATCAGCAAGCAATGAGTACGCAAAGCCTTTGACTGAATATGATTTAGTAAGTTGCAATCTTGAAGTTTATGACGAGTTGATTCAAACAGACTAGAAATGATGCGTATGAGATGT
This sequence comes from Iris pallida, assembly GCA_029216955.1. Taxonomy (NCBI): domain Eukaryota; kingdom Viridiplantae; phylum Streptophyta; class Magnoliopsida; order Asparagales; family Iridaceae; genus Iris; species Iris pallida. The sequence goes on from JANAVB010005598.1 coordinate 24,962,413, forward strand.
GAATTGCACAAGTATGAAATGCAAAAATGATTGAGTAGATATATCGAATCGAGAAAAAGTAAGGTATAACGTACAAATGACTTGATAGAGGAGAACGACAAGAATCGTATATAAAAAGTTAGCACGATCGGATGATAGCGTGCATGAGAATGATTCGAATATTGAGAATGACTATAAGAAATTAGGATAGATGTTGCTCGATGATGTTGTTCGATGATTTGAGTTAGCATAGAATGGTGAGACTTGAGGAAATATGTTGCTCTATGACTTAAGATAGTTAGATGAATATACGTGATTTTGGTTTTGGACGAATTGAACATATAATTAGTTTAGGGGGATAATGATCGAACTTGATCTTGAATATCGAAGAAATATGGTGTATCCAGTTCGGATGATAGCATCCGTTGCATGACTCGAAATTCGTTGCAAAAGAAGACCGTAAGGTTATGCATATCATCGATGGTATTAAGGTATATCAAAGATCGATATACGATAACTCGAAGGCACTCTAATTCGAGGAATGACGTTCGTGTCAAGTATTATTGTTTTGATTGATGCTATACTTAGGATTGATGAAAATGATAGTGTCTTGATGGTTGCGTTGATAACTAGAACGTCGATGATTTTGTCTTGTACGAGCACAACTCCAGCCTCGCACATACGTTACGTAGGATTTGGGATACTCGTTCCGCGTGAGCGCTGACATGGCAATTCATGGCACAAGAATGACCGCGCTCAAAAAATTGGGGAGTAACAATTTGGATTGCTTCGACTTGTGGCTTGATGCAAATATGAATTCGAGGATTGGCTGGCCTTGTGATTGACGATTAAGTAAAGTTGAGGATTGAGTTGACCCAATCTGGGTATCGAGAATGAATTAGTCTAGACTCAAAGCAAGAGTTACTCCCCGATGAGGATGATTATTCCGTAGGAGCACGCATGGTGATTTCATGTGCACCATGGAAAATCAGACTTGCGTGAGATTGGGGCGTGACATATTGCTAAGCTAGACGACCTTGTAATCGAATACATGAATTGTGATGAATGACTTAGGAAATATGGAATAAGAATTATGGTCTAACGACAAATCGTGTCATAGTGTGTTTGACTTGGAAAGAATGGATAGGTAGACTATATCGAACAGATCCAAAGAGATAGACTATGCAAATTATAAATTTGGACGTACGATAGCGATATGAAAGAGATTTGGTTGAGCAGAACTTGAAGTAGGATGGGTTTGCTGAATGACCCGGACCCCAAGATTGAATATTACGAGTTCGAATAGGAGAAATCTATGCTCGAAGTTTAGAAATTTGAGTGACACGAGCTTGGATAGAAAACCCTTTACTATTAACTTTGGTTTGACCTTAGGATGGGGTCAGTATTGATATTATTGTTTGGGAACTGTGATTCGAATACTAACAATTGACTTTAGCCTAGAGAGATGGCCTAGCGGTTAGGCGAGACGTCCATGTCACGAGAGTTAGCATCGGTACGAGTGATCTTGAGGATTGATTAGTTTGGATGGTGGTGTTGATGAATGGAATGATTCAAGAGTATGATAATGCCACTCATGAGCCTAGGCTGAAATGCATATATATATCAGGGATGCTTGAATATATGCACAATCCGGCTCGAGTGGAAATGGCAAAATTCTCTATCACGAGGCTTGGCTGAAATATATGTATTTTGGGGACGCCAGAAATATGTGCACGATCCAACTAAGTGATACATTGAATTCAAGTGAGACTATAGGAATGGAATAGTCAAGGATTTTAAGATTGTGAGTTTCAAAGAAAATGATTGATAGTAGTGCGAGCGTGGCTCGGATTGAAGAAACGTATAGGAAGAATGTGTACAAAATCGTTGGATGTTGAATCAAGTTATAAGTCAATAAGTAAGTACTCAGTTAGTTTCGAGGACGAAACTTTTTCTGAGTGGTGTATAATGTAGTGCCCCGTCCCTCTCAGTCAATCGGAGGAATCGAAACGTCGACGGCGTTCGGACTTAGCCATGCAACGGCTTGCTCGAAGACCCGCTCGGTCGAGGCGAGTCCTGGCTCAGGTGGGTGGCTTCGATGAACTTGTCTCATCTTGGCCTTCGTACTAATAAAACAAAAGTTTTCAATACATAAGTAGGCTTGATAATAAAAGAGACGAATCTACATAGCTGAAGGAATAATCCCAAGTGACGTCAAACTGAGTTAGAGTATGGAAAGGTCCCACGATCGGCTTAGAAATGTTGTACGATAGCTTTCAAAATGACACTCGGTCCTTCGTCCCGTGGCTTGGGAGAAGGAAAGTTAGTCTTCACAACAAAGCTATGAATTAGCCTAAGTCATAGACATCGCCAGAATAAATGCTTGATAAAGCATGCACGGCTCCAGCATTTGAGGCTTGGCATTGCCTTTGCTCGCCCCACAGATTAAGTTGTATCGTACGGCTTATGGCATAAGTCTAGGCACCCAAAGAACTTGGTTGTTCAAAGTCGAATACGTGCACGACACGTTCCTAGATGCAAAGCTTGACGCAGTCTTTGCTCGTCAAGTTATTGTACGATTAAGTTAGGCATATTTATGTTAGGCTATCGGAGTAGTAGCAAGCACGATCCTACGAGTTCTATGGCTGGGTATAACCACATAGTCTTACAGTCTCAAAGCTCTTCATATGGAGTATGAGTTGGGCGGTAGTGTCACATAAAACATAAGTTGGCTTAAGGCACGATGTCACGGACTTAGCGTTTTAAGGCACGGGCCACGGTTGATTAAATTGAGTTGGAAGGAGGGCTTTTAAATAGTCATTCCTGAGTTGAATGAAATGACAGGGCATGAAGGAAGAATGCTCGCGACCATGGGTCGTCGAGGAGGTCTCAGATGTGAGAAGTATTAAACTTGGCCCTGAGAGAGATGGTAACATTAGAAGAACAATGACTGTGTGAGACGTCATTTCGAGTCGAGTCATGCCTGGTCATTGGACAACTTGTCGACAAGAGAAATATTTCCTCGAACGGCAACCCGGCAGCCAAGGGACCAATTCGAAGGAAGCATGTAAATAACTGTGTTGGACGATAGCACGGGTTAGGCAGGGACTTGTAGCAGGGCTCGCTACTTGCGCTGAAAGGGGCGCCCGTCTAACAAAAGCTATAGTCCAGGATAGCTTGTGGTGCTAGTGAACTTTCATATAGATAAGTCGGCATGGGCGGCAATCCACGTGTGTGCCTTTGGATTGAGTTGAGTTGAACATGTACACGATCAGAAGATAATGTTTGGGCCTAAGATTTGGCTGCAATGCAGACACCGTGCTTCGGCATGAGATGTGACATCGAGTCTTAAGTCGTTGGATAGAGTTGCATAAGTTGGGTTTGAGTCGTTCGAGTTTAAGTCAGGAAGCACCGCACGGAAAAGTTGGTTGAGTGACACTAAGTTCACAAGTCTTGGTTGAGTCAGTTGGTGATTAAAAGCGGCGAGGCCGCGAGACGGCAATATGGTAGGCACGGCCTCAATATGGATTTATAGCACGGTCATATGAAAATTGGGTGCTATCGCGTAGTTACGTCTCTGAGTATGGGCCAAAAGGCAAGCACGAATTGATAAGTTGACGTCATTGACACGAGAAGGGTGTAGAGGCAAAGTACCAGTAAGTTGCTAGTTGTAAGGCACGGGATGGTCTAGAGACACAAAATAGGCCAAGAGTCTTTGTCCTAAAATTGATTCTAAGGAAAGACTTGAAAGATAACCAAAGGGATTAAGCTGCATAAAGTAAATGAACGTATCGGTTTTGTATGGGTAGGCGAGGAGCTCACTCTACCAATATAGTTTAGTACTGACACCCACATAGTTTTTATGTGCAGGCACAGGTAGAAGCCCGATGGCGCGAAGCTCGTTTGGATGCGTCGAGGCACGGAGTTCCTTGATGATTCGAGGCGTGCGACCGTGTGGAGTCTGGACTTATACGGGACATAATGTATAGACATCGCCTATCTAAAGCTTTCGCTAGCCTACTCAAACTATATTGAGAGAGAGCAGAGTGACTTGTAATATGAGAAGGGTAAGCTTGAGTGATTTTAATCTTGGCCTTGCGCCATATTGTAATCTTTGTTTCAATATCAATAAAAGAGTATTTTGTATGACATGTATTTTGCTTCAAATTTCATCTGTTGTATCAATGTTTCCGTTTGGGGCTTCGGTGTGACGATCTCGTCGCTTAGCCTGTAATTGGCCGTTATGGAGCCCGCCTTGCGTGAGCGTAATGTAGGCTCACGCGGCATCACACCTTAGCGAGGACAATCATTCTTACGGGTGCGGGGCGTGACATATTACACATGAACCAAATTTACCATAGATTATTCAAGGAAATAAAATTTAGGTTTGTCTAAAATTTATGAGTTCTTTAGGATATCCTTCCCTGAGATAGCTCAGATAAGTAAAACTTGCATGAGCAAGCAGAAACTTGTAGATGATACTGGAGAGAGTTTACATACTTCAGTATGGTACAAAAAAATGGTCTAAGTTCTTCACTGTTGTAGTATTGGAGAGGAGTCATATAGATACTAGAAGAGAAGCCTATTTTTAATTTAGACCAAGGGGTTAAGATTGCTTATATGACAAAGAGGAAGTTGAAGTGGTTGCAGCTACTGATAACCAGAAGTTGGAAGATGGTAACATTGCTAAGCTGCCTACCCCCAAACACCAATTCACACAACTCTCTACCTGCTGCATAAGTGATCACCCTTCTGCACCTCTCTAACACACCCTATTTACATAACTATACCTATATATGACCTGCTGTGCACCTATCTTCTCTCCATATCTATCTAACACACATGTTGTCCCTATCTCTCTTGACTCCCCCATGCATATTATTTTTTTTTTGCCTATATCTATTTATACACACTCAAACTCATACACTCTAGACTCACTCCTTATTCTGCTATCTCCTTACCTGTTGTTACTTGTATCATGTGCACTTGTGTGCACAGGTACAAGTCCTCTGCTGCTAAGCTCAGTTAGCCCCTTCTCACCTATTATACAAGCCTAAACCGGCCTTGGCCTTCCCTCCTAGCTGCTAATATAAACCCCCTAACACTTAAACAACTGTTGAACTCACTGCTACTGAACATTCTTCATTTCCCTCTCCCATCAGTTAGTTACCTGCAGCTACTACCTCTTTCTATTACTGCTTGCTAACTTATTCCCTAAACTATGGCTACAACTGATGTCCCTTATACTACTCCTACATTGTTCTTCCCTATTTCCTTACTACACACTCCTACACAAATTTATACACACACATAGGCATAGTCACTAACCAACATACCTTTATGTATATATAGATACTCACATACCCACAAAATAATGTCCTAGGACTGCCCCTATACACTCATAGGCCCACACATGATTCCAATATGTTGATGTTGGCCTATTGGTCATGATCAAATCTGATTTTAATAATTGATCTAACCCTGTCTCGATATAAGAGCTACTTGGACGACTGCTGAGAACTGCTACAACTACCGTTCAAGACTTGGAGGCATTTTGCAACTAAGTCTGTATTTTCAATATTAATGTACTTTTTATATTTTACTGAGTCTAGTAATACAATTTACATCGAGTCGTACTGGCAAATAGCCACCCCAAAATATTTTTAAAATATCCTTCGTTTTAAAAATAAGCCCATTTACAAAAGCTTCTAACTGCATGACTTCTCAAAAGCCCAAAAACTTGATTTACAAAACCCTAACCAAACTATTCTGGTCCAACAGAATTTGGACCGAGTACGACCCAAATTCGGTCCGAGTTCGGTTAGTGGAACGTTTGAATTTGAACGCAGTCTCCTCGCAGTTACGGATGCAAGGACTATTTGTCGAGATTCTCTCACATAATTTTGTACGAATTCTGCCCGAATTCTGTCCGAATTCTTCCTTTGGAAAACCTATAAATTGAGAAGAATTTCTACCATTCAAGAAACACACCAATTCACTTTCTTTTCTCTTCTCTCTAAGCCTATTCGGTCTTCTAAAGCCTTCTAAGCTTTTCATTTTTAAATCCCAAGCCAGTTACAATCCTCTAGTCCATTTATAGTGTGATACGGTCTAGAAGTTTCAGACTGATTGTAATAAGAGTTTTGACAAGAAGTAAGATACTTCACAATTGAAGTTGGTCGAGTGCTTCGGATCAAAGCTCGTATTTATAGAAGTTGTAAGAACTTCGCATGAAAACTTGTGACGTTTTTCCATATTGGTTTTCAACTGGAAGCTGGAGTTCATTCAACTGGAATAGTCCTCACAAGAGGAAAACCATTATACATCTTTATGTTTGCGTTTGCTCTCTGTTCTCTATTTTTACATTTACATATTTGTGATATATTCTGTGATCTTACTACTAACAAATTTTTAATAGTTAATTTCACTACCTAATCTATTGACCCCTCTCTAGTGTATAGCGCTTTACATCTCGTTCCTACAGTTGACACACACAACACATGCATGTTTGTATCCTCTTGCATACACACACTCTCTCTCTCTCTCTCACACTAGGCACCCTACATTCATATATCCGCTTCTTTCCACCAGCACTACAACCTTAATTCACCTCCACACTGCTGACACATATTTGCTTATGGACACATACACTCATGGCTATAAGGAAACATACACTCTATAGATATGTAGATCAAATATACACACACACACACATACACACACACACACTCTCTCTCTCTCTCTCTCTCTCTCACTAGGCATCCCACATTCATATATCCGCTTCTTCCCACTACCACTACAACCTTAATTCACCTCCATACTACTGACACATATTTGCCTATAGACACATACAATCATGGCTATAATCTATAGATATGTAGATCAAATACAAATACGCACAAACACACACACATATTATATTATATTATATTGTATATATATATATATTTTTTTTAATTTATTTATATTTATATATATTATATATATATATATATATTTTATATATATATATATATATATATATATATATATATATGTATATATATATATATAATTCTATCCGTGCGATTCAAGAGATACCATGAAACAACACCATGTATCCTATTTAGGACACGTATCCCAAATCTTGACTCAAATATGACGCAAAAATCTATATGAGTACACGTATCGAATACTTCGTGCATAAGTTTGCGATACGCCCAAGATACCCTACTAAACCTTGTCTGAATCCTACCAAACTTTATAGGTAAGTCTAAAATATATACTAAACCATAATTAATGCAATTCTAAGTTAGTGTCATGTGTAATAGAGCATGTGCATCACATGTGTAGGAGTCCAAAAAACTCCCAAATTGATTATGTGTCCTATCGTATCCAATTATGGACACTTAACTAGCCTCACAACACTCTAACAAACCTAATTAGGTCTACTAAACCTAATGACAAACACTTGGTATACCATTCTCAGATTTTCCTAAAATGGCACAAAAATCATATCTAAAAATCTCCAAATGGGTTCAATGAAGCCCAAGCTTCTCCCCATGGGTAGCCCTACTGCATGGATAATTTCTAAATGATTAATTATACTAATTAAAATAAATTATAAAGGTTAATTTTGGATTTTACCTATTGGGAGATGGGTTTCCAATGAAAAGCCAAAAGGAACACAAATAGACACAACCTTCAAGAGTGAACACCTCCTTTTAGATCCACTAAGCTTCTAGTGCTTCCTTTCTGCTAATCTAAGCTCTGGCCTCCTTGAGATGACATTAGAAATTGGTTGGGAAACAATTTGGGAATGGTAGAGATTGAGTCTTCTTAAATGGAGAGAAAATAGTGAGGAAGCAAATTAGGGTTTATAGAGACCAATATATGAGCTCAAAGAGTTTTATAGGGTATATAACCAACCACTATTCCTAACCCTAAATGCAATGTAAAGTGCCTAATAAGCCCTTACAGTGAGTCATGAAGGTTTATTTTAGAAAGGGGTTTAATTAGGGAAGGTTCTGTTAACTAAAGAAGGATTTTTCTTGATCATTGCTCTGCTAATTAATGGCTGCCCTAAGACTAACTAATGGGCTGACTAATGGTGTCATGATAAGTCTAGTTGGGTCCATCTAGGTTTATAAATAACTAGTATAACTAGTAGCTAACAACTAGCAACTAACTACATCATATTTTTAATTATATAAAATAATACCAATCATGAAAAATAAAATAAAAATATAATTATTACAATTAAGATAAAGTATAAATTTTTTAAAATTGGTACAAGATAGAAAAAGATAAAATATACATATTCTAAAAATGTGGTAGTTACATGAGCTTCTCCGACACGGATAGCGCCTATCGCACACCGGGGTATTCTCCACATAGGTTATGAACCCTATCCAATACCAATAAATCTCCTCATTACCAACTAGGTAGAGGAGCTCGTCATTCAGACGATCCTCCTGTAGTACTCAAACTCTCCCTTTGGTAGAACCTTCATGAGCATATCAGCTCCCATTGTCCTCTATATGGTCCTTCTCAAGCACCACGTCCTTCGCCTTAAGCACATCCTGTATCAAATGATATCGAGTTGCAATATGCTTTTACCAAATTTGAAATATCGGATTCTTTCCAAGATGAATAACACTCTAGCTATCGCAAAGCAAAACATACAGCTCTTGCTTATACCATATTTTCTACAGGAACTTCTTCATCCATAACAATTTTTTACAAGTCTCCGTAGCCATAATAAACTATGACTTTATCATTGATAAGGCAATACACTTCTACAGCTGTAAACCCCCAGATTTGTTATTATTATTTTAGATTTAATAATATTTTAGAAGAATTTTTTATCATTATATTATTTAAAAATTAATTTGACGAATAGCCTAAGTCATGGTTAAATTTTTTTATGCATATGGACTAGGAAACATGGCATGGCTAGTGTAGTCGGATGTCATGTCAAGCATATTAGTCATGATAGTGATGGCGAAGCCATAATCGTGTCCCATACATGTAAACAAATCAAGTTGCTACTTAAACCTATATATATTTTTAAATTATATATGTATGCATGTGAACTTTTTATATAGTTTTATATAAGATTTTATATAAGGCTTAAACACATTTTTAATATTTTTATATAAGGCCTGATATGATCCTTATAAGTCGTTAATTACACTTATAATATAATATTTTATAGTTATATGTACTTTTATATATTTATATACGACTTTACTTATATATATAACTTCATATACCCATGTGTGTGTGTGTGTGTTTGTGTGTGTGTGGTGTGTGTGTGGTGTGTGTGTGTGTGTGTGTGTGTGTGTGTGTGTGTGTATGTTTAAAGAGAGAGAAAGAAGGGAAAGAAAACCCAAACCTTAATACTCTTTCGCGATGTGCTGGGTAGTTGCAGTATGGCCACCACCACTGTGCCTTATGCACCGACCATTGTCGAGCCGACCGCCGTCAGATGGCAACACCTCGCGCTCAACTGTATGGGCGGCAGTAACAGCAACAACAACAACAACAGTTGAAGCAGCTGCAAAATCAATCGCCATGACAAGCCTCCTCCGCCAGCCACACGTGCCACCCAGTCGGCCATGCCTTGTTGCACAACACCCACGCTCTCCATGCACGCGTGTAGTGCTGTTGCTGCCGCTGTAGTGACCACACAGCATGCTAGCACCGATTAGACATCAGAGCACCCGTGGGCTATCGATCCATAGCAATCCCGTCGCAGCCACAGTGTTCAGGTGCCCCACATGAGCCCTTCTTGATGCTCCACCATCCTTCCAGACGCTCGACGTAGGCAATTTTTGCGTTTTACACAAAATCTTTTCGTAACGTATGAAAATTCAAAATCAGAATTGAGTTACGTCACAGCAACTTTGGATGCATTTTCTGGACAGTCCAACCATTGGATCTTCGAACCATTTCTTCCTTCTCAATCTTGGTATATACCTATTTACCCTCCTTAAATTTCAACCGTTAGTTCGATCGTTTGATAAATCAAAATCAGCCACCAACTTGCATGTTTAAATTATATTTAATTTCGATAATTTCGTGGAACAAACTTTGTGAATTTGTTTCTACCATGTTGAAGCTCTGTTTGACGAACCACCAACTCCACTGCATAGCAGGTATAACGACATTCATCATATAAATTTTTTAATTTATTATTATATTATTTGTTTGGTTAAATTTGATGCTAAAGTTGGCAGTTCGAATTCGTAATTTCTAACATGTGAAATTCTAATTTTTGACCCGGGATATTACATTCCAAATTTGATACCAATATTGGACTCGTGGCGTCGTTCTGGCTAAAATTGTCATATAATTTGTTAAATTTGGACAACCTTACCCTGTCATATTTTTCGATTTAAAGCGGGTGAAACGGCGGACACTATTTTGGTCCAAATTATCGTTTTGCCCCTGCATCTAGAGTTGGATTTATGGGAAGACTATCTTAGTTCTTTTTTATTTCTAAACTGATGGCGATGTCCGTTCAGCATTCAGAGATGTTTGCGGAAGATTAACTTTTGCTGATTCTGTTGGTTTGACGAGTTCGCCTGCAAAATGTCGTCTAATCACCACACATCCTCTAGGCAAGTGCAACTTGTCGATGTTCTCGTACATTTATTTTCATGCCCAGTTTTGCAAAGCTAATCATCCTCATTAGGCCATGATGCCGCACGAGCCTAGGTTGTGCTCGTGCAAGACGATTTTCATAATGGTCGATTATAAGCTAAGCGAAGAGGTCGTCGCACAGAAGTAGTAAACAGAAGCATTGAATAATGAAGAAAAACATAAGTATTCAAACAAAATGAGAACTCTTTATCAATAATCGACGGAATGGAAAAGGCATGAAGCCGAGATTACAATCACTCGAGCTCATTCTCTCTCAGAATACAATTCACTCTGCTCTCTCTCATCTCTCAATAAAACAAAACATGCCATAGGCTTACAACTTGCGGGTAATTTGGGAGGCGATGTCCATATGTTATGTCTCACATAGGTGAAGTCTTCAACGCGGCTATGCGCCTCGAAACACTAATGAACTCCATGCCTCATCATGTCCAAGTGAGCTCCGCCCCGAGCTTGCTAATACTTGAACCTACACATGAAAACCTGTTGGGTATGAGTACCTAACCATATGGATGAGTGAGCCTCTTACCCACCCATACAAAACCAACATGTTATTTTAGTGAGTGCAACTTATTCTTTTATGGTCTTTCTAATCTTGCCTTCGGATCAATTTGATTTCATAGGCACCTGGCCTACTCGTGTTGCAACCAATGTGACCGTGCTCCAAATCCTTGCTACCGTGCAATAAACTCATTGTACAACATTGTGGCCATGCCTCGTAGTAATACGAATCATACTCTTTTACTTGCCCTTTCAAACGACTCAAACATGAACTCATAAACTTGTGTCCACGACTCAAACACCCGATGCCATATCTCGTATCGAAGCACATGTTACTACCACTTTTCCAAATAGGGGTAATTTTTTCAGTTCATATTATTAATATTTTTTGCATATTTATTATGTGCTAGTTATATTGGTTTGTGGGCTAGCCTATTTGTTATAATTGTGTTAGTGGACGAATTAGACTTGTCATGACACTAGAGACTAACAATGACATATGGACAAACACTTTGGACTAGGCCCATTTAGAACCAATTAGTCATGCCATTCATTAAATAGAGATTAGTTTAATTACCAAAATAGGATTAGAAACTTCTATGCATTAATTAGCTTTCATGACAAGCTTAGAGGGAAAACATTAGACTTTTTGCATTGCATGATTAAACCTAAGAGTGGTCGCCCATTAAAGGAGGAGGCACTCTCTCTCTCTCTCCCTCTTCATTTTATTTTGTGCCATTTTATTCCATTTGTTGTTCTTCCTAAATTGATCTATCCCTCCACCAATTCCTCTCAATTCTCATCCAATTATCTTCATTCTCATCACTTGAAAGAGCCTAGGAGGTTATTGGCTAAGAGCACTAGAAGTGGAGGCCAATTGCTAGGGGATCGTGTCAATTTGGCTTGTACTGAAAATCCATCTCACAATAGGTATACATCTCAATTTTCTCTCTAATTCGCCCCTAATTGTTCAATTTGACCCTTAAGAATTCACCCATTGACTAGAACTACCTCTAGAGGAAGAATTAGGCTCTAATGATCCTTTATGTGAAAGTTTGGTTGAAATTTATCCAATTTTGGGAGAATTTTGAGATTGGTGTACCAAGTGGTTATCATCTAACTGGACAAGATTTGGTTGTTTGCGTTAGGTTATATCATGATACGGTAGGACACAGAGTCATTTTATGGTTTTTTTTTTCCTTCCGACACTTGTGGCACACATGTCCAATTCTATATGACACTTGGCACTATCTACTGATTGTTCTAGCTAGGCTCTAATTTATATTTTAGGCTTGCTCATGTGATTTGGAATGGTTCGGACAACGTTTGGTATAGGTATCTTTGGTGTATCACAAGAGTATTGTCGATTAGTGCGATACGAAGGTGATGCACACCAAGTGTTTGGTCTTAGGCATTCAAATGAGTGTCATGTGTTTCTTTGTGACCTATGCGTATATATATGTATATGAATATATGTGTGTGTGTGCCTATATATAGAGAGATAGGTATATGTGTATATAGATGTGTGTATATAGCGATACACATATGTGTCTTGAGTGTGTGTTAGTTGTGTGTACATGTGTCGATGTGTGCAGCATATAGATAGCTAGGTGTATAGAGAGAGAGAGTATATATATATATATATATATATATATATATGTATGAATTGTGCATATATATATATATATATATATATATATATATATATATATATATATATATATATGCACAATTCATACATATATATATATATATATATATATATATATATATATATATATATATATATATATATAATATATATATATGTATGAATTGTGCATATATATATTTATATATATATATATATATATATATATATATATATATATATATATATATATGTATGAATTGTGCATATATATATTTATATATATATATATATATATTATATATATATATATATATATATATATATATATATATATATATATAAATTAAAAATATATATATATATATGTATGAATATATATATATATATATATATATATATATATATATATATATATATATTATATATATATATATATATATATATATTTTCTTTCTTTTCTTTTTTTTTTAAAAACCAAGCGGCCGTGTCGGAGACACCCAGCCACCGCCTGGCCCGGGGGCCGTGGGCGAACCACCAAGCCGCCCCCGTATATATATATATATATATATATATATATATATATATATATGCACAATTCATACATACATATATATATATATATATATATATATATATATATATATATATATATATATATATATATATATGTATGAATTGTGCATATATATATATATATATATATATATATATATATATATATATATATATATATATATATATATATATATATAAAAGAAAAAAAAAGAAAAAAAAGAAATATATATATATATGCACAATTCATACATATATATATATATATATATATATATATATATATATATATATATATATATATATATATATTGGGGGGAATGTTGAGGAGTAGCAGCAGTGTTTACTACTTCAACAGCAGTATGTGTAGGCAATTCAATAGGTTGTGTGTGTTTTGTATCCTAGGTAATAGAAAAGTAATACTTAATAGGTAATAGGATAACTCATAGGATGATGAGTATGGGTAATTATGTAACATATAGGTAGAAGTTAAGGTATGAGCATAGGTAATGAGGCATGTATGGATATGTCTAGATAATAGGTATGACACATAGACATAGGCAATAGGTAGAACACATAGGTAATGGGAAATACCTATGTGATGTAGAATATGTAGGTAAGGGGAACATAGGTTACATATATAGGTATTCGGTACACAATTAAGGTATTGCATAATTGAGCATATATATGTATATTATAGGTAATTACATAGGGTATTAGCTAGTGTAGTCTAGTATTGACTAAAATATCTTGGTATGGCAAGGTATGTTCATAAAAACTAGAAATGACTTAGTCTGAACTAGTTTAACAAGGTATTGACTTAGTCGACCTAGTTTGACTTAGAAATGACTTAAAGACCTAGTATCAAGCTAGTAGAGCATTTTTATGATTCCAAAACACCAATTGACATTGATATTCCATATTTAGGTCTTTGAGGAACTTTTTAGTTACAGTTGATACTTCATACCGAATTTCTAGCGAGTACATTCTCTGATAATTTCTTGTTTATGATATATTCTTTGTTTCTTGTATCTATCGTAGATATCCTTGATTTCTTGATAGGTGGTTACACGGATTGGTATTTCTGGATCCCGTTATGAGTTATTATTCTTTGTATATCCTGGTGTATCTTGTGCAAGCCTTGTTGTTGTTCTTGTGCATGTGTAGACACTGATTCCTGAGGAGGCTCGCAATCTTCTAAAAAAATCTCGTGTCATATTGTGTCATAGTTTGATCCACTATACCGATCGGGTGTAGAGTATTAGTGCAGATCTATGATACCCTCCTTGTGCATGTCTTGTTCCTTGTGAGTGTTAATCATACACCGCAAGTACGATTAACCAGGCCATATATCCTTATGAAAGTTCCCAAGCCGTTCATATATTGAAACCAGTGCTCACTCAAATAGATAGTTGGTGTTCTATCGTAGGCCCCCAAAAATAAAACCTATGTACTCTTGGAAATATAGTAGTGTAAGGATTGTTTCTACAGAGAGTAATTAGTTTACTTTTGTGCTATGTGAATAATCAACAGGGCGATTGAATATAATGAAAGTAAATTAAGAAGAGCAAGTAGAATAAAAAATAAATTAAAATAACAAATATTGGTCTAAGTCAATGTCTACCATCAGAATCTTGAAACTGATCGTTGATGCAAACATATATTGATATGTATTATGAATATTCAACATTGGAATTATTTTTCTATCACCTTTAGCCACAGTTAATTAGAAATAAGTGACCTAATTAACCTTAACTACAAAACAACCCCAGACAAGCGCTAAAGGTGTAATCTAGTAGCATATTAAAATCAATGAGATCGATGAATAAAAATAATACAAGCACAAACGATTGCATTTAATTTAGTCAAATATTTTCCTCCTAAGATTTAATAATACAAAACATTAATTTATTAAATTTTGGTTGCTTTGCAAAGTAAAGGGATCAAAATATTCCAGATTCGATATCTAATTTAGTGTTAGATTGTCAAGAATAATAAACTAGTATGCATCCTAGTAATTAAACAAGATAATCATAAAAATATACATAAAAAATTACTTAATACTCAAAGCACAAATCAAACATGTAAACATAAATTAGATCTCACAAGTTTTTATTGATTATAGGACTTCCGTTTTCTTCTACCAACAAGACATTAGCCACACATGTTCATGAAAACTTCAAAAGAAAAGTTGGAGAAAAGGAAGAAAAGTTGTATGTTGTTCTCCTTTCCTCATGATTGCTACCCGTTTTATACACTCTAAATTGGTTACTTGAAGTCCATAATATCTTCCCACAAATTCTCTAAAAGTTACTAGTTCTCAAACAATAAAATTATGTCATAGAACAAGTAGGAAAATAGTTATTTTGGTTCCTATTTTCGTTCACAACATCTTTGACTCAACTTCAACCCTAATTTTGTCCATTACGCAGAGTGAATCTCGGAAAACTCAAAACAGATCTTTGTCTTATATATCCAAATCTTTTATCACCTCAACTGCATTTCAGATGAGAATGTTTTGCCCATTTTAGTAAAAAGTGTCAAAACTGTCCAAAATTGCTATTTCGCTCCATGTTGCACTTAGTGTATCCAATATCATACTAAAGCAAAATATAAGAATAATGAGTATCTGTAGTCATAAAATGATCATAAAGTGTTAAACTTTAAAGGATTAAAATATAACATTTTATGTTCTTATTAATAGTTTATTTCTTGATTCTTGTACATGATATTTCTTGCTTACTTGCTCTTCTACTTACAGCATTACTTTTATCTTGTTATATTCATGTACCTATTATGTATATTTTTCTATTTACTATTACGTAGTCTTTATCATTTACTGGAATTATTATTAGATGTGTACTTCGCTCTAATTCTGACTAGATATATTTTTCAGATGAGTAGGATTAGACCCGAAAACATTGGCTCAAGAGGCACCAGCTCTAACTTAGGAGACACTAGTAGCGACTCAGTTCGATTAGTACTAGATTTGTCTCCAGTTTTCTGACTCATTAGCATGTTATTATTTTGAGACATATAATAGGTTGAGTTTGTAGACTCATAGACTCTGGCTATGATTTGGACTATGTTATACTTCTAGACTTCTTTGGATTATCATATCATATCTTTTGTCTATATCATGCCATTTATCTTTCTTATAGTCATTCTGATTGAGTGTCACGACCCGCACCCTAGAGTTAGGGCACGAGAACGTAACAACGCCCAGCCTACGCCGCAGTGTCCGCGGTAGAACGCTGTCCTAGGTCTCATGCATCTAACAGTATAAGGCTAAGCAGTTTATACTCTCCGAATGGGGGTGACATAGCAGAATGTAAACTCAATCACATCTAAGGTAGAGCATAATGGAAGATAGATAAAACATGAAATCCAAAAGAGATACAGGAGATAGAAGTCTAAGTGTCTAAGATACATAAATCGAGAAGTACATCTCAAAACTCAAATATAGTAATCCACAAAGTAAATACAACTCCCGACAAAATAAAATAACTATCTAAACAACCTCTACTGTGTCTCCTCTAGGCTAGCAGGCAATTCCAGGCCATCTGTAAAATTTATCAACAGGTCCAGTCAGAACAGGAGCGAGCACAATACATCTCATGCAGTTCATATCATGTCAGGAAATATAAAGCAGGCAATAGAATAAGATACATGAAACACTGTAAGAAGATGTACATGAAAACATGAGAGATATTTGATAACTGGAAATATATACATGATAAGTAAGAACTGTAAGTGACTAGTGATTTAGAGTACGAGATGGCATGTAATTGGATTAGGTTGAACATGATGTACATGAGTGAACATGTAGGACATCAGCCAATAAGGCTGTATTGTACATGATAAAACATGAAAAGTAACAGAGTGAACATGATGGGTAAATTACATGACCATTTATACTCACCCCTACCCACAATCAATACACAAAGATCTATTCAAGTTACGTTACGGACATGATGTTTTGGTTATACAAGAAACACATGAGAAAACATGAGCGTACATGAAAGAACATGAGAGTACATGAACATACATGTAAGAACATGAGAGAACATGAGTGTACATGAATAACGCAGAAGCAAGGAATACATGATGTACATGAAACACATGTTATAAAGTATCCGATGCGCCCGCTAAGGGGGATAACATCCCAAGAAGAGATCCATATAGTACCAATCCGTGATGATAACGTGACAGCATCAAGTAAAAGTAATCTAGAGCGAGAATATAAGTCGTGACAAGTATGAAACGATCAGAGAATGTACTCGCCGGATATCTGAATGTCCAAGGTAAAGATACTGTCCGAAGAGAGGTGTCTGGCTCCTAATTAGAATAGCACAAGTCACAACATGTCCAGAAGGATAATATAAAGTACTACAATGTATTCTACATGAATCTAGGTCAAACTAGGCCAAAGTCAACCCTTGGTCAACTCTGGTCAACTGTACTAGTCAAACTAGGTCAAACTAGGTCATGTCCTAACCCAGCAAGTCTTACTAGGCCTAACCAAGACTATCCTAGCAAGCACACATCAATACAAGGCTATACAAGCCAACATACACCCAACTCTATATAGCATGCAATTATTCAATACTCAAATAGGCAAGAATTCACATTGGATATACACTAGATAATATATTACTTTAAACTATATATGTCTACACATATATACACATGCATATATTGGTATTCAATATTAGGTCTATAATCATGGCATTTCAAATGGTTATATAAACTTATATATTACAACACAATATGCTAGCATATATATAATATACATACATAGCTAAGTTAACTGTATTCATAAATACTTATTCAAGAGGCTATGTGTGTGTATGTGAACATGGCAAAGGGACAAGTGAGGGTTAAATGGGCATACATAGTGTATACATATCAAAGAGTGTCAAAGTGTAAGTGAACAATGTGTCAAGTGTGATAGTGTCAACATAGTGTAAGGGGGTACATGAGGTAATATAGGATTTGTGTTAACATAGAACATTACATTCATTAACTTGTATATTGCATACATTACATCTTTTATTATATTACATTCATGCTTGCATTCATTCATCATTCATTATTTTCTTGCACCACTATATGCACCATACATTACATACTATAGAACCTACATATTCATTACAAGCCATACTTATACATGCTTACATTAGATAGGATACTTACACCTCATACATCATTTATTTAATTATTTACTCATGCTTGTATTCTCTATTTAATTACATAATGTAGATACATTAACATGGGTTAAACTCAAATAGAACATTATATTACACACAAGGGTGCACAAAATGCATATGCCGAATAGTAACTCCTACTAATAATCAATACTGTACCATCTCAGCATGAATTAAAATTTAGGATTAAAGTATGTTATAGATCTATGTGTTAGCTTTCCGAAACTTCAAACGGATCGCATTTTCGTTTCCGGAAACTCCCGGAATCGCGAAAACACCGAGAACGCATTTGTCTTTCGTACAACTGACACTCAAATAATTCTCCAAAAAGTTATAGAAAGAATTAGGCCTATTAATATATGTTTTTGGAAAGCTAACTTCAATACGCTTCTTTTAAAAAAAATGGGAGAATAAACCGAGCTTTGAGCTAGAAGTTATGACATTTCTAAGTTAGGGCTGAAATTAAAAACGTGGATAAAAATCATGACGGATTTAGATAGTTTGAGCCAAAAGAATACACAATATATATCCTAATTATCCACAACAATAATAGCAATAATAATATGAGGAACCACACTAAAAACTTGATTATATAATCATCATGAACCATTTATTACATATATAAATATAGATACACTCTCATTACAATATATATATATAAATCTATATATGTAATATGAACACATCCACAACACAAAGGACACTCCTATGACCTCCAAATGGACACAAAATGGACACAAATGGAGATACAACCATGGGAGTCATTCCTATGGATTCAAAATAGACCTATATGTATGAGGAAATGAAAAGGAGAAGGGATTTATACCTCCCGGTAGATCGAATCGAAGAAAAACCTTCCCGGAGCGACACCGACACGTAGAGATTCCAAAAGGACACGAACGAGCTTCGAATCCTCCCAAACTTGGGTAGCTTCCTCCTTGGCTAGAATGGAGAAGGAAAGAAGAAGATTTGGTGTTAAAATGGAAGGATTTGGTGGAGAAATTGCTAGGGATTGCTCTCTAGGAATTTGGGGAAGAACAAGAGAGAGAAAAATAGATGGATAATGACAAATAGGAGGCTCAACCCTATCCTTATTATGGCTGGCCATAAAGGTGGTTTTGTCCTATTAGGAAAAGTCCAAAAGCCCCTACTAACCTATTCTATGAGTATTAGGAAAGGGCTAATTGGTTGGGGCTAAATTAGTCATTCTAAAGTCTCTAATCACACTAACCTTATCCATAATAATTAGTCTAACCTCTAACTAAAATATTTCTATCATGGACTAAAATTAATATCATGTGGGCCATGCCTAACTAGTGTGTGGGTCCCACTAGAGTCAAACTATCCCCCGGGTCCCCGTTTCAAGTCGGATTGAGTTGAAATTCGAACCCGA
This sequence comes from Iris pallida, assembly GCA_029216955.1. NCBI lineage: Eukaryota > Viridiplantae > Streptophyta > Magnoliopsida > Asparagales > Iridaceae > Iris > Iris pallida. The sequence goes on from JANAVB010005598.1 coordinate 24,982,322, forward strand.
CTCAAATAACCCCAAAACAATATCATAAATAATAAAATAATATCAAAATAATTCAAAGAGGTCAAATGTAAAAATATCCTTAGGTCAAAAATGACATTAAAATATCATAATCACATGGTTAGGCTCTAGGTCAAACAGTCTCTAGGGTTTCACTAGCAAAACGTCAAAACCACAAGTCATTGATTTAAATAATTTTAAAATGATTTAAAATCACCAAAAATCATATCATGAATTAAATATCATTATTAAAATAATTATAAACACGAAATTTTAAAATTACCCTCATTTGGGAAACTGGGTGCTACATTGAGTATGAATATTATTATTATTTGTCCTTCTTTTGGAGTTGAGATATCATTGACAGATTATGATACTTATTCATGAGTTCTATTAGGTTCTATAGTAGACTTAGATAGCGTTCTACTGCCGATGCTGCGACGTAGGCTGGGCGTTATCTCACACTCGTGTCTTTATATCGGTGCGGATCATGACACGTTTTTAGTGGTGGCTCATACAAGTCTTCTAGGCCACAATTAGTACGATGTCATAGTGGTACTCAGACTTAGAGTGCTATTACAAGCCTGCTATATGATATAGGATATAGGATATAGGCTATTGGCTAAGGGATACTCAATCACAATTAGGAAAAAAAAACTTATGATCTATTATTTCAATGCAACTATCTTTTCTTTAATATTTGATTCTTGAACAATAACTGTCCTACTTTGAATATATTCCATCTTATGCCATATTGACTTCTTTCTTTCGATTCGTCTTCAGAATGCCGCCTAAGACGAGGTCGCAGCGTTTGGGACCAGGAACCTCTGAGTGATATATGAGTTCCCTCAGGCCTGCTCCAGTCACTTCTCTGAGGATTGGAGTATCAGCTGTCTTTGGGGGTCCTCATCCTCTAGTTTAGAGGACTGTCCCAGAGGTTGTTGTGGGTGTTCCACCTCCTCCAGTGCAATAGACTGTTTTATCCGTTCTTATGGATCTTCCTCCTCCACCTTCATGGAGTTGCTGGAGGCCTAGACGGCTCAATCCGAGGTACATCAAAGGTAGGCAAACATGATGCGGTAGGTCATCGAGAATGTCCACCATCTTGCTTTGGCTATAGTAAAGCAGGGAGTTCCAGCTCAGTAGTAGGTTATCCAGTTTAGGTCGGATAACATCAAGGACTTCAAGAAGTAGGGACCTCGAGACTTCAGAGGGATAGAGGGCAGCATTTATGCTAGTGACTGGCTCAAAAATATTAAGCACCTTATGAAGGTGTCCCAGCTCACCAAGGACTTGAAGGTTGAGGCGGTAGGACTTCAGTTGATAGATATTACTTACACCTGGTTCAGAAATGAGCCGCTTCTTGCTGGTGAGAGTCAGACTTAGAAGGTTTTTTTGGTCATTTTCAAGAAAAAGTTTTTCTCTCCTATTAATAGATTGGATCTGGCCGAACAGTTTCAGAACCTCCAGTAGGAAGGTATGTCAGTAGAGGAGTATGCCACAAAATTTGGCAGGCTGAGTTTGTATGCGGAGTACATGGGGCGAGAATTTAGAGATCAGGGCGAGTCTCTTCCGGGAGGGTCTGAACTGGGAAGTGAAGATTCTTATTCCATCTCTTTATGAACCTATACGAAGATCCTTGTGGAGGCACACAAGGTTGATCATGAGTTGGACTTGAAGTCCAAGAGAGATCGCGACTTCTTTGCGGGGGTTAGTAGTAGTGCGGGGCCAACTAAGCATCACCAGGTTCAGCAAAGATCCTTCTAGTCATCATAGCATTTTTAGGCTCCATCTAGGATGCCAGTTCCACGGGTGCCACAGCAGTAGTAGAGACAGGCACATCATGTTCCTTCTTGCCATTTTTGTAACAAGTTTGGCGACATCTGGAAGGCTTACAGGAAATAAAAGGGAGTGTGTTTATATATTGACACCGAGGGGCATCATCTGAGGGATTATCCTTCGACCCCTCATCGTGCAGCTCAGGGCACGAGTGCAGCTTAGAAAGCATCGGCGGGGCCACCTGCAGTACAGCCGGGGGGACCTCCACTCAAGACCAAACTGCAGTAATTGGCCCACCATCAATAGAGGGGTGCTCAAGGTAGGGCATTTTCTATGACGGTCGAGTAGGCCGAACCCATTAGTGATGTCATTGTAGGTTATGTTATTCTTTATTCCATTCCAGCTTCAACATTATTTGATAGTGGTGCTTCTCATACTTTTGTATCTGTTTTATTTGCTCTCATGCATTATATTTTTGCTGAAACTTTGGGTAGGACTTATAAGATCATGATCGGAAGAGGCATTATCCTGGTTAGTGATGTTTGCAATGGGCAGAGAGTTTCTTTGGCAGGTCAGGAATTGAATGTGTATTTACTCATAGTGCCACATCCAAACTATGATGTTGTACTCAGGATGGATTGGTTGAGTATGTACTTTGCTAGCATAGATTATAGAGGAGATAAAATTTTGTTCAGCCCATCAGAAGAGCCAAAGTTTAAGTTCGTTAGAGGGACAGCAGAGCAGAGTGATGGTATTACTTGTGGAGCTTTGGTGGAAGATAAAGAGTTGCCTTATCGGTTGATAGCTGAGTTTATAGATGTATTTTCAGAGGAGTTGCCACTCGACAGAGATGTTGAGTTCTCTATAAACTTGGTGCCGAGTACAGAACCTATTTCATAGCATATCCATAGGGTAAACTACAACGAATTGGCTGAGTTACAGGATAAGGGTTTTATCAGATCCAGGTCTTTGCCTTGGGTGCTCCGGTATTTTTAAAGATAGATCTGAGGTCAGGCTACCATCAAGTGAAGGTAAAGAAGGAGGACATTCCGAAGACTGCTTTTGGACTTGTTATGGCCAGTATGAGTTCACGATAATGTCATTTGGATTGACTAATGCCCCAATGGTATTTTTGAACTTGATGAACAAGACAAGATCATGGTGGTATTTATCGATGATTTTCTTATCTATTCGAAGTTGCCATAGGAGCATTTGAGGATTGTACTGGACACTCTCAGGAAGGAGCAACTGTATGGGAAGCTGTCAAAATATGATTTCTTTCTAGACAAGGTGGAGTTCTTGGGGCATGTTGTGTCAGGTGCTGGGATTTCAGTTGATCCGAAGAAGATCATAGCAGTAGATTCCTGGTCCACCCCGAGATCGGTTGTAGAGATTCAGAGTTTTTGGGTCTGGCAGGCTACTACCGGAAGTTAGTACAAAACTTTCCCAAGATTACAGAGTCGATGACCAGACTCACTAGGAAAGATATGGAGTTTGTAGGGTCTGAGGAGTGCCAGGTTTCCTTCAATGAGCTGGAGAAAAGGTTGACTTCGGCTCCTATTTTGACATTACCGTCAGAGCCAAGTGGATTCATTATCTATAGTGTTGCTTCTGGAAAAGGTTTGGATTGTGTTATTCAGCAACATAAGAAAGTGATTGCCTATACATCCAGGTAATTACGTCCTCGTGAGAAGAACTACCTGAGCCATGATTTGGAATTGGCCCCTATCATTTTTGCTCTGAAGCCGTAGAAACACTATTTGTATAGAGAGCGTGTGTAGATCTTTAAAGACTACAAGAGCTTGAAGTATGTGTTTACCCAGAAGGAGCTGAATATGAGGAAGAGATGGTGGTTAGAGCTGATGAAGGACTTAGATTTTTTTGTAGCATTATCCAGGAAAGGCCAACGTAATTGTCGATTCCTTGAGCAGGTATCCGGTAGCTATGTACTTGGTTGTAGGCTGTCACTTGTTGGAAGATCTGGATAGCTTGGGTATCAAAGTAGAGGGATTAAGTTACATATTTGGGGCTTATAGATTTATTTAGAGCTGATAGATAGGATCAAGTCGACCCAGTATGAGGATGTGACTCTAAGGAGCATCAAAGAGCAGGTTGAGGTAGGATTGCTGAATGGCTTCACTATTGCTGAGATTGTGTGCGCCTAGTGGAGACCTGCATGAGAAGGTGTTGTAGGAAGCACATCGTTCTCAATATTCTATGCATCTTGGTACCAACTAGATGTATAGGGATCTGAGAAAGCACGTATGGTAATATGGTATGAAATGGGAGGTGGCGTAGTTTGTATCCATATGCTTAGTGTGCCAGCAAGTAAAAGCAAAGAGGCAAAGGCCAGGTGGACTACTTCATCCATTATCCATTCCAGAGTGAAAGTGGAAACATATTACTATAGATTTGTGTCCAGACTTCCATGATCTCTAGGAAGAAAAGACGCGATTTGGGTCATTGCTGATAGGTTGACCAAATTGGCCCACTTTTTTGTCTTTGAAGGTGGATTTGTCTAAAAGATGCTGGCAGAGATGTATGTGATGCAGATCATTAAGTTGTACGAGATTCCTATGAGCATACTCTCGGATCGGAATAATCGTTTCACTTCTCACTTTTGGAGGAGTCTTGGGCACCTAGCTCAAGTTTAGTGCCGCATATCACCCTCACACGGATGGACAATCAGAAAGAACTATTTAGACTCTGGAGGATATGTTTTGCACCTCTGTGCTAGATTTCAGAGGATCTTGGGAGGACCATCTTCGTATGGTAGAGTTTGCTTTCAACAAAAGGTACCAAGCTAGTATAGAGATGTCACCATTTGAGGCTCTATATGGTCAGAAGTATCACACTCCCTTATTGTGGGATGATATTAGTGAGAGAGCTTTGCTAGGGACAAAGATAGTTGTGGATATAGCAGAGAAGGTCAAGATGATTAGAGATAGATTTTGGGTAGCATAGGATAGACAGCAGCATTGGGCCGATAGTCACCAAAAACTTTTGGAGTTTGAGGTGTAGTTTAGATCTTAGTATTTATGTTTGATTGTGGTTTTTTGTTATAGATTAAGTTTTAAGGCCTTGTCTTATGATAGGTTGGCGATCTGGTTTTAATGAGGATTTCTTCGACACGGGACACAATTCGCTTTGGTGGAGGCAGAAATCTTAGTCCGTGGTTCATCAGACCTTTTAGTATCCTTGAGAGGGTCGGTATAGTGGCCTATCGACTAAATTTATCGCCTTCACTAGAAGGATTTTGTAACGTATTTCACGTATCAAAACTAAGATGGTACGTGACGGATCCTAGTTATATTTTGGACCACTCCGAGATAGTGGTCAGCCCGACTCTCAGCTATCCAGAGCAACCAGTAGAGGTTCTGGATCGTCGAGAGAAGGTGCTCCGAAACTAGGTTATTTCCTTTGTTCACATCACATGGAGGCATCACTCTCCGGATGAGTCTACCTAGGAGAGAGGGGGAAGACATGCGCGAGCGGTACCCTTATCTCTTCGAGCTTTTAGGTATTGATCTTATTTTGTTCTGATAGTGTACTTGTGACAGTTTCGTCTTTTAATTTTGAAGAAAAATTTTATTAAGGGTGTAGACTTGTCACTACCACTTTTCCAAATATGAATAATTTTGTCAATTCATATTATTAATATTTTGAGCATATTTATTTATTCTATGCTAGTTATATTGTTTAGTGGGCTAGCCAATTTGTTAGACTTATATT